>CM059803.1:8365000-8840000 GCA_030435695.1 Brachymystax lenok tsinlingensis
CTCTCCCGCTCCCTCTCTCTTTCCCTCTCCATCTCTCTCCCTCTCTCTCTCTCTCCCTCTCCCTCTCCTCCACTTCATATCTCTCTCCCTCTCCCTCTCTCTTTCCCTCACCTTCTCTCTATCCCTCTCTCTCTCTCTCCTCCACTTCATATCCCTCTCCTCCACTTCATATCCCTCTCCCTCTCCCTCTCCCTCTCCCTCTCCTCCACTTCATATCTCTCTCCCCCCTGGCAGCAGTGTCTGTTCAGCTGAGATTACCTGTGGGCCTTCTCAAACACAATTCGGTGTGTAGGAGGCTACGCCACAGTCACAAGGCTATATACAGCCCCAGATGTGGAGGCTTAGTACAGACTGGTACATTCTCTGTCCTAATCTCTCTCTCTCTCTCTCTCTCTCTCTCTCTCTCTCTCTCTCTCTCTCTCTCTCTCTCTCTCTCTCTCTCTCTCTCTCTCTCTCTCGCTCTCTCTCTCCCTCCCTGTTTCTCTCCCTCTCCTCCACTTCATATCTTTCTCCCTCTCCCTCTCCCTCTCCCTCTCCCTCTCCCTCTCCTCCACTTCATATCTCTCTCCCCCCCTGGCAGCAGTGTCTGTTCAGCTGAAATTACCTGTGGGCCTTCTCAAACACAATCCGGTGTGTAGGAGGCTACGCCACAGTCACAAGGCTATATACAGCCCCAGATGTGGAGGCTTAGTACAGAGGCCAAGCATGGATCCACACACACACCAGTCAGTCAAACAACAAAACACTTTAACAATGTTACAGGCCTGCCCAGTTTCTACCAACCAGTAAAAAATCCCCAGGTTGGATGTTTTTATCAGGTTACGTATGACAGTTGTCGTCTTTCGTTCAAACTATAATAGCCCCACTGATTTATGGTTTTAATGCCTCTATGGGGAAAAGGTTTCTATCCATTCAAAATAAGTTCATTCTGCTGGTTGAGAGCCCCCCACCCCCCACAGCAGCCTTCAACAGACAATGTTGCTACTGTAGAAATCACAAATCTACCTCAACAATGCAAAAATGTAAGTCTGTGTACATACATTCTCTTTCGTTAGGCCCATCTCTCTCTCTCTCTCTCTGTCCGTCTCCTTTCCTCTCACAGAGGTCCTCCTCTCGTGCCGAATACTTTTTTTATATGTTGTAAATGTTCATTTTTATGCACGTCGTTAGTACATATATTTCCTGTAAGCTTTTCTATGCCTCGCGGTTTTCTCAGACATTGGCTGTGACACACACACACACACACACACGCTCAGCACATTCACGTAATAGCGCCAAGCTCTGCTAAAGGAACCCATTGATTTTATCCATCCATTATTAAGCATTGATTAGGAAGCGGTTGAGTTGGTCGTGTCTTGGCTGGGCGGCTGCATAGAGGTTAAAGGAGGTCCAGATTGCTCCATTGATTTTAATGTTTGACTTCCGCATTGCAGTTACCTCCCTCGATGGGGGAACGGAAGGGAGTGGGAACAGAAAGCTTAGGTTCTATTGGCAGTACTGGTGAATATCTCAGCCCGTCGCCTCAGCCTACTCCTCTAGGACATGTGCGACACTAAGAGGAAACAATCTTTTTGTTCTGGGTTGCGTCCCAAATAGCACTGTTTTCCCTATATAATATACAGACCCCTTGACTTTTTACACATTTTGTTATGTTACAGCTCAGAGACAGGATTGTGTCGAGGCACAGATCTGGGGAAGGGTACCAAAACATTCCTGCAGTATTGAAGGTCCCCAAGAACACAGTGGCCTCCATCATTCTTAAATGGAAGAAGTTTGGAACCACCAAGACTCTTCCTAGAGCTGGCTGACCGGCCAAACTGAGCGATCGGGGGAGAAGGGCCTTGATCAGGGAGGTGACCAAGAACCCGATGGTCACTCTGACAGAGCTACAGAGTTCCTCTGTGGAGATGGGAGATCCATTCAGAAGGACAACCAGGTCTTTATGATAGAGTTGCCAGACGGCAGCCGCTCCTCAGTAAAAGGCACATGACAGCCCAAAAGGCACCTAAAGACTCTCAGACCATAAGAAACAAGGTTGTCTGGTCTGATGAAACCAAGATTTAACTCTTTGGCCTGAATGCCAAGCGTCATGTCTGGAGGAAACCTGGCACCATCCCTACGGTGAAGCATGGTGGGGGCTGCATCTTGCTGTGGGGATGTTTTTCAGCGGCAGGGACTGGGAGACTAGTCAAGATCGAGGCAAAGATGAATGGAGGAAAGTACAGAGAGATCCTTGATGAAACCTTCTCCAGAGCGCCCAGGACCTCAGACTGGGGCGAAGGTTAACCTTCCAACAGGACAACACAGTAAGCACACAGCCAAGACAACGCAGGAGTGGCTTCGGGACTCTGAATGTCCTTGAGTGGCCCAGCCAGAGCCCGGACTTGAACCCAATCGAACATCTCTGGAGGGACCTGAAAATATCTGTGCAGCAACGCTCCCCATCCATCTGGGAGAAACTCCCCAAATACAGGTGTGCCAAGCTTGTAGCGTCATACCCACGAAGACTCAAGGCTGTAATCGCTGCCAAAGGTGCTTCAACAAAGTACTGAGTAAACGGTCTGAATACTTATTTAAATGTGATATTTCCGTTTTTTTAATTTTTTGATTTTATTTTTTGCTTTGTCATTATGGGCTATTGTGTGTAGATTGATGACGAAAAAAAACTATTTTAGTAATTTTTAGAACAAGGCTGTAACATGACAAAATGTGGAAAAAGTCAAGGGATCTGAGTACTAATTCAACTGACTTTTTCATATTTTTAATAAAGGAGCAGAGGAGTATGAACATAATATTTATTCACTCCTAAATGAAATATGTGCGCGATGGATAGTTTGATAACAAAGTCAATGGGCTGGTCTGCCCTTTGCTGATCTGCTCTATGAGGCAGGAGTGTATCCATTACATAAGGCTTAGAGATTAAACTGAAGGCGTGTCAGGTATTTGAGTGTCCTTCTGAGAATGTCCAGGCAGTAAGAAGAAAGAAAGCCTGCTGATTTACAAGCTCCCTGTGACTCCCTGAGATTGAGCCTCAGTGGGTAGTAGTTCTACTGCATTCACCTTATAACCCTTTGATATACAGCAGCCCTGGATTCAAATAGTACTTGAAATAATTTCTAAATAATTTATCTGTGCTTGATTGAGCTTGCCTGGCTTCATGGACCAATAGAATAGTCCCAAAACGTCAAACCTGTCCATCTGACACTCCCGGCAGGAAAAAGTATTTATAAAAAAAAGTTTTGCTTGGGTGCAATATTCCCAAGTACGTTGTGTACATTGTAACAAGTCTTAGCGCAAAACTCAAAACAGATCATCAAAAAGACAATTGTTTCAAAACTCTAAGCACATTTTCGGTTGACTATGTGCAACACACAATATCATACAGTCACTTTTTCCCCAAACCTAATTAGTGTTTCATCTAGAAATACATTCTTTCACAATGCAACGCTCATATTACTTGTGATACGGTTCTCTTCTGTTCTGTTAAAGTAAATTGTACTATTCCTTAATCTTTAATTAATCCTTAATTGATGATCACTTAACCGTTTGGTAATCCTATAGATTTGTAAACTGGTTTTGTCTCCTACAGATTTCGGAGAACTACATAACGAACAGGTATGTCTGTAAAGTAGGAACACAAAAAAAGGAAGACATACGCCCCGATGTACTATGACGATGATGACTATTGGGATTACACTTCACAGTAAGTAACAAAAATAAATCGGATATTGACAAGATCAGAGACGTGCTGTAACAAATCAAATCAGTGTATTGGTCACGTCTACAGACGAGCAGACGTTACAGCAGGTGCAGCGAAATCCTTGTGTTTCTAGCTCCTACAGTGCAGTAATACAATACCAATACCAATACAATACCAATACAATACCATACCAATACCAATACCAATACCAATACAATACCAATACAATACCAATACAATACCAATACAATACAATACCAATACAATACCAATACAATACCAATACCAATACCAATACAATACCAATACCAATACAATACCAATACAATACCAATACCAATACAATACCAATACCAATACAATACCAATACAATACCAATACGCAAATCATCCAGAAAGTCCAAAACCAGAAAGAAATGCATCCGGTATACTGTAAACATGTATCCGACATGAAGTTTCTGGGGTCTTTTAGGGGGGTGGGGTTCACACTGCTTTACTAAAATTGCATTGGCCAAATAATGGTGTAAAGATATATGCCATTTACGTGGTAGACCCTTTCATCCAAAGTGACAACAGTCCACACATTTTGGTATGTGACCCCAGTGGGAATCAAATGCACAACTCTGGTAGTGCCATGCTCTTACCTACTGAGCCACGTATGGAACCACTACAATACATAAGTACAATACAATACTATTAAAAAAACAATACACAATTGCAATACAGGTGGCAGATGTAAGATGGCCATCCCCATAAGCGCACCCTCTTTCAGGCCATGGATGACTCATGCGATGATTTCATTTCAGATCTACAGTGGGGCAAAAAAGTATTTAGTCAGCCACCAATTGTGCAAGTTCTCCAACTTAAAAAGATGAGAGAGGCCTGTAATTTTCATCATAGGTACACTTCAACTATGACAGACAAAATGAGAAAAAGAAATCCAGAAAATCACATTGTAGGATTATTAATTTATTTATTTGCAAATTATGGTGGAAAATAAGTATTTGGTCAATAACAAAAGTTTATCTCAATACTTTGTTATATACCCTTCGTTGGCAATGACAGAGGTCAAACGTTTTCTGTAAGTCTTCACAAGGTTTTCACACACTGTTGCTGGTATTTTGGCCCATTCCTCCATGCAGATCTCCTCTAGAGCAGTGATGTTTTGGGGCTGTCGCTGGGCAACACGGACTTTCAACTCCCTCCAAAGATTTTCTATGGGGTTGAGATCTGGAGACTGGCTAGGCCACTCCAGGACCTTGAAATGCTTCTTCGGCCACTCCTTCGTTGCCAGGCGGTGTGTTTGGGATCATTGTCATGCTGAAAGACCCAGCCACGTTTCATCTTCAATGCCCTTGCTGATGGAAGGAGGTTTTCACTCAAAATCTCACGATACATGGCCCCATTCATTCTTTCCTTTACACGGATCAGTCGTCCTGGTCCCTTTGCAGAAAACAGCCCCAAAGCATGATGTTTCCACCCCATGCTTCACAGTAGGTATGGTGTTCTTTGGATGCAACTCAGCATTCTTTGTCCTCCAAACACGACGAGTTGAGTTTTTACCAAAAGTTCTATTTTGGTTTCATCTGACCATATGACATTCTCCCAATCCTCATCTGGATCATCCAAATGCTCTCTAGCAAACTTCAGACAGGCCTGAATATGTACTGGCTTAAGCAGGGGGACACGTCTGGCACTGCAGGATTTGAGTCCCTGGCGGCGTAGTGTGTTACTGATGGTAGGCTTTGTTACTTTGGTCCCAGCTCTCTGCAGGTCATTCACTAGGTCCCCCCGTGTGGTTCTGGGATTTTTGCTCACCTTTCTTGTGATCATTTTGACCCCATGGGGTGAGATCTTGCGTGGAGCCCCAGATCGAGGAAGGTTATCAGTGGTCTTGTATGTCTTCCATTTCCTAATAATTGCTCCCACAGTTGATTTCGTCAAACCAAGCTGCTTACCTATTGCAGATTTAGTCTTCCCAACCTGGTGCAGGTCTACAATTTTGTTTCTGGTGTCCTTTGACAGCTCTTTGGTCTTGGCCATAGTGGAGTTTGGAGTGTGACTGTTTGAGGTTGTGGACAGGTGTCTTTTATACTGATAACAAGTTCAAACAGGTGCCATTAATACAGGTAACGAGTGGAGGACAGAGGAGCCTCTTAAAGAAGAAGTTACAGGTCTGTGAGAGCCAGAAATCTTGCTTGTTTGTATGTAACCAAATACTTATTTTCCACCATAATTTGCAAATAAATTCATTAAAAATCCTACAATGTGATTTTCTGGATTTTTTTTCCTCATTTTGTCTGTCATAGTTGAAGTGTACCTATGATGAAAATTACAGGCTTCTCTCATCTTTTTAAGTGAGAGAACTTGCACAATTGGTGGCTGACTAAATACTTTTTTGCCCCACTGTATCTCGGGCTTCGATTCACCATTCCAGAGGTTCTTCCCCAGGTGCATGAACAATGAGGATATTTACAGCGATTTCGATGAGAACCTATGGCCATTGCGCACGACAGGCGTGATGCTAACTAGTGCCCGCTAAACATTACGCTTCTTTCATTTGATTACGTTGTGAAAGACGTCTTCAATGATCACACCTTTCATCAAACATGGGATAGAAATGCTGGAAGTGTGATGTTCAGTCATATTTGAATGGGTAGTGCAAGTGCATTGCCAAATGTGCAGCAATTTTTTCTATTGGATTAAATGGTAGTTAAAATGACAAAAATGAGAAGAAATCACAATGCTGTGTTTTGGTGATTAAACCAATGTTCTCGTTATATTTCACAGTAAACGTATATGTTGGATCAACGGTTGTGTGGTGAAAGATGTCTACAAACAAAATTAATGCACAAGGAGCGGTTGTGAATGTAAGACTGGCTGCTCCAGGTTGGAGTTCTGTATTAAGAGTTTAGAACATTCACCACGTACCAACACCATAAAACAACCAGTAGAACCAGTTTCAGAAGTGTTTGAACCCAGGTCTTGATATGTAGTGTATAGGGAGGGATGCAGAAATTGCCTGGAACCCTGATCAGGTAAACCTGTTCTGTATATACACCTGTTGTTCTAACTCAAGCCACCGAGCCCTAGAAATCTCTATCCCCTGTGTGTGTGTGTGTATAAGTAAGCAACCGGACAGTTTGTGCCTGACTGTGTGGACTTTCTGGTAAACGGTACACCGGTAGAGTGTGTTCTGGCTCTGGTGGGTCCTGTTCTGGCTCATGGTCTTTGTTCTTATTACATATCCACCCGCTGCTTTTACTCAGCCTCACTATTCTAATAGACTGCTGCTCTTCCTGCTGAACTTCATTATGAGAAACCTTTCAACAGGGGTACAAGGGAGAGAGAGAGGGAGAGAGGGAGAGGGAGGGAGAGAGAGCGAGCGATGAAGAGAAAGAAAGAAAGAAAGAAAGAGATTCTTGACTAAATCAGCTTGCTTTTCGAGGTAGAGGAATTTACGAGAGTAGCTCAGTCCCTCAATCCATCCCCAATGCACCTAACCAACGTAGACAGCCAGATGGGGGCATACCTCGCTCAAGGACCTTAACACACCCGCAGGCACACACACACGCACACACACCGGGACACACACAAACACATCCTATTTTCCTAGAAGAGTGTACGACAGTCCCTGTCCCTCTCTGCCTCTTTCCAATGTGTATTACATGTACACACACCATAGCAATGCCCTCCTCCCTGTGTTTACTGTAACAGTGTAACTGTGTGACTTCTCCTGTCCATATCTCTCTGTGTGTGGTACTTTAACAGTCTGCTAGAGGAGAGACGCCAATCTGTTGCTTCAGCTGGAGGCAGGAGAGAGGAGAGGAGGAAGCCTCTGTTTCGCACCCTTAACCCATTAGTGCACTACACCTACTCCTTGTAGAATGGAGGCAGGGAGAAGGCGGAGGAGGGGGAAGTGGGTGGACGTCTGAGTAAATGTGGCAGAGAGGAGAGGGGGAAGGCTGAACAGGCAGTGGTATGACAGAGAGATGAGACCGTGTTGATTTGCTACAGCTCACTGTAAATCGACACACACACACACACACAAAACGACCACTGTACCAGTGTGTTGTTTACAAATTACACACACACACGCACAGAAGTAAACACACACACACACAGTTTAATCGCACACAAGCACACAGAGTACACAAACAGACACGACAGCTGGCGTGAATGAGTGTGTATACGCAGTGTACACTAACCTCTGACCCGGGCATAGCAGCAGCCACACTTGGCCAGGACTTTACGGAACAAATGTTGGCAGGCACAGCCTCGGTGGTGGTGGCCCCCTTTCATGGTGTACCCCTCACGCTGGATGACCCGCTACCAGGGGTGGGCATGGCCCAGCGAGCACACACGCACACGCAAGTACACACTAGATCCTCGCGGTGCAGAGTAAATCCCACCCAGCAGTGTCGGGAGAGCGTCCACAGAGGAAGCACAAAGTCCAGTTAAAGCTCTCCGGTCAGATCAGGTCCACAGCCAAACTAGAGAGATCTGGCTTAGAGAAAAACACAGCCACTAGAGATGGACTGCATGGCTGTCGTGACAATAATTATCCCTTTCTTTCTCTTTTTCTTTCTCCCTCGTTCTTTCCAGTTGCTGAGCTCTCGCCGGGTCAAATGACAGAGTAGCAGACTGCCTCAGAGAGAGAGAGAGAGAGAGAGAGAGAGGGAAAGAGAGAGAGAGGGGAGGGGGTGAGGGGGAGGAGTCTGCTACAGCTCTAGTTGCTGCCTGGCTATTCCAGGGTAGTGTTCCCACTCCCCTTATTCTCTTCCTTCACTTCTTTCCTCTCTTCCTATCAAGTCTGTCTTCCGTTTCTCTTAGCGACCCTCCTCTCCCCTCTCTCTCTTTTCTCTTCTTTCCTTCATCTCCAATGCTCTTTCTCTCTCCTTCCCTCTCCTCTCCTGCTCTTTCTCTCTCCTTCTCTCTCCTCTCCTGCTCCCTCACTCGTTCCCTCACCTCCTCCACTTGTCTGTCTGTTTGCCTGTCTGTCTGTCTGTCTGTTTGCCTGTCTGTGTTGTTTGTTATGCTCTTTCTACATGGCTGGCTGCTGGATGTGACTTTGGCAGACTAACATAACACACTTAAGGACTCCTACTGGAAACCCAACACCTCCCACAGGCCAGCTGAAATGCCATGCTCTCGCTCTCTCTCTCTCTCTCTCTCTCTCTCTCTCTCTCTCTCTCTCTCTCTCTCTCTCTCTCTCTCTCTCTCTCTCTCTCTCTCTCTCTCTCTCTCTCTCTCTCTCTCTCTCTCGTCAATTCAGAGTAAAATAAAAACCAAAACATGCTTGTCATAAGTGTAATAATACAGAATTACACTGAGTGTACAAAACATTAAGAACGCCTTCTCTTTCCATGACATAGACTGACCAGGTGAATCTAGGTGAAAGCTATGATCCCTTATTGATGCCACGTGTTAAATCCACTTCAATCAGTGTAGATGAAGGGGAGGAGACAGGTTAAAGAAGAACTGCAACGCTGCTGGGTTCTTCGCGCTCAACCATTTTCTGTGTGTATCAAGAATGGTCCACTACCCAAAGGATATCCAGCCAACTTGGTACAACTGTGGGAAGCATTGGAGTCAACATGGGCCAGCATCCCTGTGGAACGTTTTTGACACCTTGTAGACTCCACGCCTCGACAAACTGAGGATGTTCTGAGTGCAAAAATGGAGGGAGTGCAACTCCATATTAGGAAGTTTTTCCTAATGGTAGGTATACTCAGTGTATATGCAGTGCTATGTTAGTAGGAAGGACTATCCCCTGACTCTCAGAACAGTATTTCAGAACAGCATTGGGTAATGATGGTTTTATGAGAGGCACACACACAACCCACCACACACACACAGGCTTGTTGTCTGGATATTGACTGGATCGTGTTGTTAGTTTATGATAGAGGGGCCAACAGGGAGACAGAGCTCTCTCTCTTCCATGGAGCTCCAGGCTCCAATTTCACAATGTTGGCATTGTTCTATTGTGTGTGTGTGTGTGTGTGTGTGTGTGTGTGTGTGTGTGTGTGTGTGTGTGTGTGTGTGTGTGTGTGTGTGTGTGTGTGTGTGTGTGTGTGTGTGTGTGTGTGTGTGTGTGTGTGTGTGTGACATGAGCAGAATTGAAGACAGGCGTGAGCCTGAATGTCTTACTGTAAGGGGTAGACCCCAGAGTTAGCCGTAGCTACCAGTACATGGAAACATCTCGCTCTCTACAGCCCACTCACTCAACTAGATCTGGGACTCTGAACTCATACTACGTATTACACTGGAACAGACCCGTTCATTTAGCTGGAGACGAGATCCCTTTGGACCATTGTGTCTTACCAATTTTAGTTTGTATTTGTTTAACCAGTCTCAGACTTGTACATGTTTGTTCCTTATCGATGAAATCATCATGTAAGATTCTAATAAGACAGGCTACCTACTGTACCGGTAGTTGTTAAACCTAAGCTTGAATAGATTAGTATTCGATGAGAGGTTACAGTATGTCTTGGTATTACCCAAGACTGCACATGTCCATATGTCTTTATGTGAAACCGTAGCGAACATCGATATAACAGCATATGACTTGGTATTTGGTGACAGGGAATACTGTACGGCTCCAAAGGTGGCTGACTCACTGTCACACTTGTTGCTCCAACAAAATATACCAGGCCGTCTCTACTCCGTGCTCTCATGACTCATCAGATTTAGTATGAGCTCATCCCAATGCCATCCTACTCTCAGTACGTTTTGGATACCAACTTCAGCAGGGTCACAGAACCAGCTCAGGTTCCTCTCCCAGGGAATCGGGGGGAAACCAGGGAAACCAGAGAAGCCTGGTTACCGACTGGCACACAACAACCCTCGTCACAGAATACCCCGGACCAGTCGTCAAACAACAGGAGTTCCCAGGTCTCTCCTCTCCTCTTCGGTTTATCCTCTTTGATCTTCTCTGTGTTGGCATGGTTCCAACAACCTATCCCTATCCGCTTCAACATGCATTAGTCTGATGCCACACACACCACAGCCTCTCTCTCTCTCTTTCTCTCTCTTTCTCTCTCTCACTCTCTCTCACACTCATTCAGTACAGGTTCGTGCCGTGGGGGAGATCTTCGTGGGCTATACTCGGCCTTGTCTCAGGGTAGTCGGTTGGTGGTTGAAGATGTCCCTCTAGTGGTGTGGGGGCTGTGCTTTGGCAAAGTGGGTGGGGTTATATCCTGCCTGTTTGTCCCTGTCCTGGGGTATCGTCGGACAGTGCCACAGTGTCTCCCGACCCCTCCTGTCTCAGCCTCCGGTATTTATGCTGCAATAGTTTATGTGTCGGGGGGCTAGGGTCAGTCTGTTATATCTTGAGTATTTCTCCTGTCTTATCCGGTGTCCTGTGTGAATTTAAGTATGCTCTCTTAAAATTCTCTCTCTTTTTCTCTCTTTCTCTTTCTCCTTCTATCTCTCTTTCTCTCTCTCTTTCTCTCTCTCTTTCTCTCTCTGTTCCCTCGGAGGACCTGAGCCCTAGGACCATGCCTCAGGACTACCTGGCCTAATGACTCCTTGCTGTCCCCAGTCCACCTGGCCGTGCTGCTGCTCCAGTTTCAACTGTTCTGCCTGCGGTTATGGAACCCTGACCTGTTCACTGGACGTGCTACCTGTCCCAGACCTGCTGTTTTCAACTCTCTAGAGACAGCAGGAGCGGTAGAGATACTCTGAATGATCGGCTACGAAAAGCCAACTGACATTTACTCCTGAGGTGCTGACCTGTTGCACCCTCTACAACCACTGTGATTATTATTATTTGACCCTGCTGGTCATCTATGAACGTTTGAACATCTGTTATAATCTCCATCCGGCACAGCCAGAAGAGGACTGGTCACCCCTCATAGCCTGGTTCCTCTCTAGGTTTCTTCCTTGGTTCTAGACTTTCTAGAGAGTTGTTCCTAGCCAACGTGCTTCTACATCTACATTGCTTGCTGTTTGGGGTTTTAGGCTGGTTTTCTGCACAGCACTTTGTGACATCGGCTGATGTAAGAAGGGCTTCATAAATACATTTGATTCTCTCTCTCTCTCTCTCTCTCTCTCTCTCTCTCTCACACACACACACACACACTTTGCAATGTGTCTGTGTGAACATCAAACCATCAGCAGACAACTTCCAAGCAGATCACATATCATCTCCAAGCTTCAACTACAGTACATATCTCTCGGTACATATCAGCTCTCAGCCAGGTTACACAAAGCCCTGGCCAACCACTGTGAGATCACAGACTGCCGCTCACCCTCTATTTCTCCTCCTCTCCGCCTTTGTCTTTGTCTCTGCAACGAGATTCATCTGAGAAGTGAATGTGTTGAAAAGAGTATTGTCCAACTATTGTACTTTTACCAGTGGACCAGAAGGGGGAGTTTAGACCAGGGCAATGAGGCAGCCTCCGTGTCGCCTCACCAGATCACAGTCCAGTTTAGCCTCCTATCGTTCTCTCCACAGTTATCAAACACACTTATGGACCTGGTGAACTTTGACTTTGGCCTAAGACCCACTGTGTGAAGAGTCAGGAATGTCAGTGGAAGCATGGAATACTAGGTCTCCACCACTGGGCCGTGTGTTTCCAGGAAAAAGAGGGATGGAAGAAGGGAATGGTGAGGGAGGGAAAGGAGGGGTGGGTGAGGTGAACACCCAGACATCTTCTCTCTCCTTTCCTCCTTCCTCTATATCAGCCCCCCCCAACACACACACACACTAAACATGATTAATCCTCACACACATCGCCAGGCATAAACACAGATGTCTAGAAGAAGGCGGCCCAGCACCCCATGCATGGTCATGGAAAATGGGAAAATCTATAAATGCACATACTGGGATATACAGCTACATACTGTATGTATTGTGCATACAAGAGTACACACCTACAGCCCTCAGATGGAATGTCTGGTTGTCTGTCTTTTCTATAGAAACTGAGTCTGAGAGGGAGAAGGCATCCTTTCCGCCTGTGGACGTAGATTCCAGTTAGAAGGTAGTGACTCAGTGATACAGGTTTCCCCCCTCCAGAGAAATGTCAAGCGGTACATACACCTTAGCCAAATTCATTTAAACTCAGTTTTTCACAATTACTGACATTTAATCCTAGTAAAAAAGCCCTGTCTTAGATCGGTTAGGATCACCACTTTATTTTAAGAATGTGAAATGTCAGAATTATTATTTCAGGATTTATTTCTTTCATCACATTCCCAGTGGGTCAGAAGTTTACATACACTCAATTAGTATTTGGTAGCATTGCCTTTAAATTGTTGGGTCAAACGTTTCGGGTAGCCTTCCACAAGCTTCCCACAATAAGTTGGGTGAATTTTGGCCCATTCCTCCTGACAGAGCTGGTGTAACTGAGTCAGGTTTGTAGGCTTCCTTGCTCACACACGTTTTTTCAGTTCTGCCCACAATTTGTCTATGGCATTGAGGTCAGGGCTTTGTGATGGCCACTCCCATACCTTGACTTCATTGCCCTTAAGCCATTTTGCCACAACTTTTGGAAGTATGCTTGGGGTCATTGTCCATTTGGAAGACCCATTTGCGACCAATCTTTAACTTCCTGACTGATGTCTTGAGATGTTGCTTCAATTTATCCACATAATTTTCCTACATCATGATGCCATCTATTTTGTGAAGTGCACCAGTCCCTCCTGCAGCAAAGCACCCCCACAACATGATGCTGCCACCCCCGTGCTTCACGGTTGGGATGGTGTTCTTCGGCTTGCAAGCCTCCCCCTTTTTCCTCCAAACATAACGGTGGTCATTATGGCCAAACAGTTATATTTTTGTTTCATCAGACCAGAGGACATTTCTCTAAAAAGTATGATCATTGTCCCCATGTGCAGTTGCAAACTGTAGTCTGGCTATTTTATGGCGTTTTTGGAGCAGTGGCTTCTTCCTTGCTGAGCGGCCTTTCAGGTTATGTTGATATAGGACTCGTTTTACTGTGTATATAGATTATTTTGTACCCGTTTCCTCCAGCATCTTCACAAGGTCCTTTGCTGTTGCTCTGGGATTGATTTGCACTTTTCGCACAAAGTACGTTAATCTCTAAGAGACAGCGGTAGGATGGCTGCGTGGTCCCATGGTGTTTATACTTGCATACTATTGTTTGTACAGATGAACGTGGTACCTTCAGGCGTTTGGAAATTGCTCGAGGGAAGAACCAGACTTGTGGAGGTCTACAATTTGTTTTCTGAGGTCTTGGCCAATTTCTTTAGATTTTCCCATGATGTCAAGCAAAGAGGCACTGAGTTTGAAGGTAGGCCTTGAAGTACATCCACAGGTACACCTCCAATTGACTCAAATGATGTCAATTAGCCTACCAGAAGCTTCTAAAGCCATTTTCTGGAATTTTCCAAGCTGTTTAAAGGCACAGTCAACTTAGTGTATGTAAACTCCTGACCCACTGGAATTGTGATACAGTGAATTATAAGTGAAATAATCTGTCTGTAAACAATTGTTGGAAAAATGACTTGTGTCATTGTCACGCCCTGACCGGTAGGAGCCTGTTTATGTCTCCTTTTGCTTTGGTCAGGGTGTGATTTGGGGTGGGCATTCTATGTTATAGTTTTTGTATTTCTTTGTTGTTGGCCGGGTAGGGCTCTCAATCAGGGACAGCTGTCCATCGTTGTCTCTGATTGGGAGCCATACTTTAGTAGCCCTTTTTTTCCTCCTTTCCTTGTGGGAAGTTGACTCTGTTTATGTGCCGTTGGTGCTATACTTTTGATCTTCGTTTGTTGTTTTTGTATTGAGTGAGTTAACCAAATAAATATGTTTAACTCCACCCGGCACGCTGCGCCTTGGTCCGTCCATGAAGATCGTGACAGTCATGCACAAAGTAGATGTCCTAACCGACTTGCCAAAACAATAGTTTGTTAACAAGAACTTTGTGGAGTGGTTGAAAAAACGAGTTTAAATGACTCCAACCTAAGTGTATGTAAACTTCCGTCTTCAACTGCAGAGTTTTAAAACAGCCTATCACTCGAATATTGTTGCTTTAAATCTGTGCACCCAGTCTTTCTTTCTCTCCAACTCTGTTCAAATTGCATCCAAAATAGATCATCCTGTTCCAGATTGATATACTGTACTACATATAGTATAGTCTAGTCTACCTCTCTCAGGTGACAAATTCAATGTAATATTAGCCTTATATTTAGCTAATTAATGATGGATAATGCATAATAAGGTTCTAGCTTATAGCCTCTGTCTCTTGCGCAATACCCAAACACCTGTGCTCCGCTGGCCTCCTTAAAAACTTTCCTTAGCTCTTGGAGTCCCATGCAGGAAAAGTTAGACTAGAATAGCTTGCTGGACCAATTTCTTTTAGCATTTCTTACACCAATAGACAAGTCGAAGTTTGAATGTCATTAGAATGATGATGCACAGGAGGTTGGTGGCACCTTAGTTGGGGAGGACAGGCTCGTGGTAACGGCTGGAGGGGAATGAGTAGAATGGTATCAAATACATCAAACACATGGCTTCCATATGTGTGATGTCACCCCATTCTCTCCATTCCAGCCATTATTATGAGCCGTCCTCCCCTCAGCAGCCTCCACTGTGATGAAGATAAAGACAACAAAACGTATTTCATTTAACTGTTGAAAGCGAGGAAGAAATGAAGCAACAATAGAGAGAGAAAGAGGAGGTGGGCTAATAACATTAGGGGAAATGTTCTGAAAGGTATATATTTGTCAGCCTACTAATTATACAAATAGTCCCTATTATATTTCAAAATGATAATCAGCCTACACTTGTAACTTTGTAGGCTGCATGTGCTGCACCAGAATTGCATGTTACCTCCCTACTTTATTGTAACGTCCAGGCCTGGTTTAGCAGGCTGGTGTTTAGTTTTGTGTTTTGGGTTAGAAGGGTTTTGTGTTCTAGGTGTTATATTTCTATGTTGGGTTAATGGTTCCCAATTAGAGGCAGCTGATTGTCGTTACCTTTAATTGGGAACCATATATATGTTTGTTCTTTTCACTGGGGTTTTGTGGGTCATTGTTTTCTAGTATGTTTATTTGTATGTGTGTGCCTGTTTAGCCACACCGGAGTTACGATCTTTATTTGTTTATTGTTTTGCCAGTTACGTTACGTTTAAATAAAGCATGTATACTGGAAGCATCGCTGCGTCTTGGTCCGTCCCTCAAGAAGATCGTGACAGAATGACCCACCATAAAAGGACCAAGCGGCGAGAGAATCGGGATTTCTGGACATGGGAAGAAGAACTGGATGGAAAGGGACCCTGGAACCAGCCTGGGGAGTATTGCCATCCCAGGGAGGAGTTGGAAGCAGCGAAGGCTGAGCGGCGTTATTATGAAGAGAAATATGAAGCATGGAAACCCGAGCGGCTGAAGTACGTGGGAACACGGCTGGCGAGGAAGCCCGAGAGGCAGCCCCAATAATTCTTTGGGGGGGGCACACGGGGAAGTTGTGTGAGCCAGGTTGGAGACCTGAGCCAACTCCCCGTGCCTACCGGAGGGAGCGTCGCACTGGTAAGGCACTGTGTTATGCGATGAAGCGCACGGTGTCTCCAGTGCGCGTTCACAGCCCGGTGTGCGACATGCCAGCTCCCCGCATTTGTCGAGCTAGGGGGAGTTTGCAGCTAGGTAGGAGGGTGTTGGCTCAGCGCTCCTGGTCTCCGGTGCACCTCTTTGGACCAGGATATCCTGCGCCGGTTCTGCGTGCGGTGTCTCCGGTCCGCCCACAGCCCGGTGCATGACATTCCAGCTTCCCGCATCTGTGAGGCTAGGGTGAGTGAACAGCCTGGAAGAATGGTGCCGGTTCCCCGGACCAGGCTCCCTGTGTGCATCGCGAGCCCAGTGCGGCCTGTTCCTGCTCCGCGCACCAGGCCTCCTGTGCGCACCAGAGTCCCAGTGCGCGTCATGACTCCAGTACGGCCCGTTCCTGCTCCCCGCACCAGAGTCCCATTACGCGTCATGAGTCCAGTACGGCCCGTTCCTGCTCCTCGCACCAGAGTGCCAGTGCGCGTCATGAGCCCAGTAAGGCCCGTTCCTGCTCCCCGCACCAGAGTGCCAGTGCGCGTCATGAGTCCAGTACGGCCCGTTCCTGCTCCCCGCACTAGAGTCCCAGTGCGCGTCATGAGCCCAGTAAGGCCCGTTCCTGCTCCTCGCACCAGAGTGCCAGTGCGCATCATGAGCCCAGTACGGCCGGCTCCTGCTCCTCGCACCAGAGTCCCAGTGAGCATCGTAAGCCCAATACGGCCGGTTCCTGCTCCTCGCACCAGAGTCCCAGTGAGCATCGTGAGCCCAATACGGCCGGTTCCTGCTCCTCGCACCAGAGTCCCAGTGAGCATCGTGAGCCCAGTACGGCCGGTTCCTGCTCCTCGCACCAGAGTCCCAGTGCGCTTTGGGAGTCCAGTACGGCCGGTTCCTGCTCCCCACACCAGAGTTCTAGTGCTCGTCATGAGCCCATCACGGCCGGTTCCTGCTCCTCGCACCAGAGTTCCGGCTAATAGCCCAGGGCCTCCGGTGCGGGACATCAAGTCAGCACGGCCGGCACCGGAGCCGCCACCTGGGACAAAAAGACCCACCCGAAGACCCCCCCATGGACTTTTGGCGCGGTCGGAGTCCGCGTCTTTGGGGGGGGGTACTGTCACGTCCAGGCCTGAGAAGACAGGCTGGCGTGTTTTGTTTTGTTTTGGTGTAGGGTTTTTTCTGTTCTAGGTTCTCTATTTCTATGTTGGGGTAATGGTTCCCAATTAGAGGCAGCTGAGTGTCGTTACCTCTAATTGGGAACCATATATATGTTTGTAGTTTGCACTAGGGGTTTGTGGGTTATTGTTTGAGCATAGCTTTGTTTGTGTCATTTTGTTATGTTTCAACGTTACGATCTTCGTTTTCGTTCGTTTTGTTGTTTTTGTCCCAGTTACGTTATTCAATAAAGAATGTATACTGGATACCTCGCTGCGCCTTGGTCTGTCCCTTCCGAAGATCGTGACAGAATAGCTAAATACGTCTATGGGTTTTTATGTTTTTCTGCCGTGTGTAATGTGCAGTAGCCTACATCATATTGGATAACGGCACAATCATTTGAGCTTTTTGGGGCTTGGGCTCATTAAATGTCGTTAATGTAGGGCTCATTAAAAGTATTTAATGCTTTTGAATGACACTTCCGGTTTTGGCGGGAAATACCGGGTTACCCGGGGAAAAAAGTGATTTATTCTTAGGATGGAACATTTGTAAAATACGGGGAAAATAAAAAACCAACTGCAAAATGCAGTTGGTTATTCAGATCACGTCCCCTCTCCCCCGCCCTCACCCCCGCCCTCACATTAAAGTCTCTCTCTATCTCTCTCTCTCTCGTTCTCACACATCACTCTCTCTTTCCCACTCCTTCCCCTGTTGAATGCCATCCAAGAAATGTGCCTTATTATTCATAGATTTCATATTTTACTCTCTCTCTACACTTCCCTCTCTCCCTGCTCCCACCCCCACCCCTGTTCCTCTACATCTATTTCTGTCACTCTCTGCCTCCCTATCCCAATTTCTCTCACTACCCTATCTCCCCTTCCTCTCTCTCTCTCTCTCTCTCTCTCTCTCTCTCTCTCTCTCTCTCTCTCTCTCTCTCTCTCTCTCTCTTCTCCCACACCAATTATGTGGGAGAAGGCATGTGCCCCTGCATGTGCCCCTGTATTTTCTCTTAGCCTCATGGCAAAATGTGTAGAATAGCAGGAAATTATCTTTAAAACGGCAAAATAATGATCTCATCCTCATGGCAAATAATGAAGAATAGCATGACATGAGAAGCACATTTTTCTCTCTGCCCTATGGCAAAATGTGTAGCATTGCAGGAAGGTAGGTGCCCCGGGGCCTGAAACTCATTCGCCTGGCCCTGGGCAAACTGGCACTAGGCAGTAGTCTCTAGTCTCAGTGTCTCAGGGGGAGTGTGTGTGTGTGTGTGTGTGTGTGTGTGTGTGTGTGTGTGTGTGTGTGTGTGTGTGTGTGTGTGGACCATACGTGGCTCTGTTGTCTGTAGGGGTGCTGCTCTGTTTACCGACCTGTCTGCCTGTCCTGTTCCTCACCACTGTGTTTGTGTGTCTGTGTGTATCCTGTACAACACCGACGCAGTTTGGAGCGGCTCCAGGGAGAAGGGAACAGAGCGCGGAGCAGAAACAGGAACACAGCAGCACACTCTCTCTCACACACAAACACACACTGAGAGCACACAGAACGCACACACAGAGCACACAGACCCACCCGCAGACGGAGTGCATGTCCATGTGTGTGGGGGGGAGGAGTGTGTGTGTCCTTTGCCATCCCGTGCCTCCCTCCCTGTACAGCTACAACATACACACCACCACATTACAATCAGATCGCCCTATCTATCCCTCCCTGTACAGCTACAACATACACACCACCACATTACAATCAGATCGCCCTATCTATCCCTCCCTGTACAGCCACAACATACACACCACCACATTACAATCAGATCTCCCTATCTATCCCTCCCTGTACAGCCACAACATACACACCACCACATTACAATCAGATCTCCCTATCTATCCCTCCCTGTACAGCTACAACATACACACCACCACATTACAATCAGATCGCCTCTATCTATCCCTCCTGTACAGCTACAACATACACACCACCACATTACAATCAGATCGCCCTATCTATCCCTCCCTGTACAGCTACAACATACACACCACCACATTACAATCAGATCTCCCTATCTATCCCTCCCTGTACAGCTACAACCACATTACAATCAGATCGCCCTATCTATCCCTCCCTGGCGGTATCCATCCACCTTCCACCTCTCAACAGTATCCATCCACCTCCCACCATCTCAACAGTATCCATCCACCTCCCACCTCTCAACAGTATCCATCCACCTCCCACCTCTCAACAGTATCCATCCACCTTCCACCTCTCAACAGTATCCATCCACCTCCCACCTCTCAACAGTATCCATCCACCTCCCACCTCTCAACAGTATCCATCCACCTCCCACCTCTCAACAGTATCCATCCACCTCCCACCTCTCAACAGTATCCATCCACCTCCCACCTCTCAACAGTATCCATCCACCTCCCACCTCTCAACAGTATCCATCCACCTCCCACCTCTCAAGTACAGGGAGTGAACATTGAATAAATAACTGACATGAAACAAACAAGGACAGCATCTGGACAGGGAAAACATAACGACAATCAGATATAGAGTAATGATGATGACAGGAGTGCGTAATGATGGGCTAGGGGCACCACCCGGCGTCCAACCTGGGTGAGCCTGACGGACCGGTCGAGGTGTGGGAGCCAGACAAGCCGGCTGAGGCGGGGGAGCCTGACGAGCCGGCTGAGGCATGACGTGGGATGGAAGCCTGATGAGCAGGCTGAGGCATGGGAGCCCGACGAGCTGGCTGAGGCATGATGTGGGATGGGAGCCTGATGAGCCGGCTGAGGCGTGGGAGCCTGACAAGACGGCTGAGGCATGACATGGGGTGGGAGCCTGCCGATCCAACCGAGGCAAGGAAACCTCTCGAGCCGGCTAAGGCGTGGAAGTCTGACAAGCCAGCTGAGGTACCCCCGGTTCCATCGGCAGCGGCACCCGGACCTGACATCACCAACCCCAACAAAAAACAAAAAACTCTCATATGCTTCAAATTGTGGTGTAAGCATTCTGTGAGGACAGACGCTAGGAGACGAGAAGTACAGGGAGTGAACATTTAATAAATAACTATCATGAAACAAACAAGGACAGCGTCTGGACAGCGGAAACATAACGACAATAATGCTGACACAGGGAACAAACTAAGGAAATGACAGATATAGAGGGGGCAATCAACAAAGTGAAGGAGTCCAGGCGAGTCCAATGAAGTGCTGATGCGCGTAATGATGGTGACGGGTGTGCGTAATGATGGGTCGCCTGGCGCCCTCGAGCGCCAGAGACAAGGCGTGACAATGATGAAACTGGCTCTCATGAAGACCGCCACAGGACAGGAAGACCCAGAGTTCCTTACAGTTACCAGCCTCAGAAATTGCAGCCCAAATAAATGCTTCACAGAGTTCAAGTAACAGACACATCTCAACATCAGCTGTTCAGAAGAGACTGCGTGAATCAGGACTTTATGGTCGAATTGCTGCAAAGAAACCACTTCTAAAGGACACCAATAAGAAGAAGAGACTTGTTTGGGCAAAAAATCAGGAGCAATGGACATTAGACCAATGGACATTGGTCTGATGAGTCCAAATTTGTCTGTTTTATTTACTGAGTGGACCAAATGCTGTTTCTAGGTTACATTTGTAGGTTAAATCTGTGATCCACCATGGCAAATAACATACCCCGTTACCCACTCCTAACCAACATACACACACACACACATCCAGATTATGGTTCTCTAGTCTAGGGGTGATTGGGTTAACCCTCTGTGTTTAGTTTGTTAGGATCCCCATTAGCTACTGCACATGCAGCAGCTACTCTTCCTTGGGTCCACATAAAACATACAAACAAATGACAAAGTACAGAACAGTAAAAGACTAGAACAACATAAGATGTTACTTAAAAATAGTTATATATATATGAAAGATACCAAGAGACGACAAGAATACCATTTACATACTATTTACAGGGGAGAAAAGCCAGAACAATATCTGTGTGATTACCTGGAATGTCGGTTTTCTGTGTATACGCTATACTGTCAGGGAATACGGCAAATGAATATTTCACTTTCACTTTGTCCTCAGAAGAAGCGTGACCGTGCATGGCCTTGTTTGGCCTCTCGTAGAGTCATCTCGTAACACAGAACCAAACCTTGCAGGCGCTAGCTAGCTAAGTAGGACATGAGAGCTGACTCAGAGAAGAACAAACTATTCTCAACGTAGGTTAAAGGTGTTTGATGTGTACCATCACGGCATAACAGACATCATTTTATGTCTACATCCACTGGCTATTCTAGCTGTCTTACTTTGATCTGTTCTGTTTCTTCTGACTCATCATTATTATGATATTCCATCCAGGGGCGTGTTGTAATGTAATGTAATGCAGGGCGGATGAGACTATTACCATAGTATTTTATCATCTATCATATTAAAACCAGAGAGGACCACTAAGATGAAAGACAACAGAGGGCCCAGATGTTTTAAGTACTTTGTTGCCCAGAGGCATTGCACAGCATTTTACTGTTTCACTCTTACAGTAAAGCCTCCAAATGACCGTTGATAAAATGTGTATTGGTACTGTGGCATGGTAATGAGGCTTGATACTACTCAGTACATATTCAATGGCTCTGTAGTCTACATGTTCATGACAAATCTGGGAAGAGAACAGTAACACACTGTAACTCTCCAACATAAATTGCTATACCATTATGCTGTTGTACAGAGTTATATAATGACATCACTAGTTACATATGTCCTATATGTCTTCACTATGTCTGTTCTGCTGGACTTGAGGTTATGGAGTTTGTGTGTGTGTGTGTGTGTGTGTGTGTGTGTGTGTGTGTGTGTGTGTGTGTGTGTGTGTGTGTGTGTGTGTGTGTGTGTGTGTGTGTGTGTGTGTGTGTGTGTGTGTGTGTGTGCACTTTACCATGGTTACAGGTCAACTTTGAGCACTTTGCCATGATTACCGGTTCACTTCCGCTTCCTGTTGTTGTGGGTTTAAGCATTTGTCCCCGACAAAGACAACATCATAAAACAGGAGAGAGGGGCAGCCCCTAGCCACACATAAGGACATCCATCAGTCAGATCCTGTTACCAAACACTGGAACTGGACTCCTACAGTCTGGGTAGGATGTTGGGGGGCAGTGGGGAGAGGAAAGGGAGACCTAGGAATCACGTTGGGTTCACTTTACTTCTCGTGACCCCCTAAGATTTGGGAGGAATTATTGCCAAGGGTTCTGGCCTGTGGTAAGAGACTGGAGATGGTTCAGACCTTTGAGGAAGTGAGATACCACAGAGGGAGTGGATAGAGAGGAAGACGAAAGTTTGGAAAAATAGGAAGAAGTGGAGCACAGGAGATCAGAGACAAAGGAGATTAGGAAGTGAAATAAGAGGAAGCAGAGAAGAAGAAGAAGAAGAAGAAGAAGAAGAAGAAGAAGAAGAAGAAGAAGAAGAAGAAGAAGAAGAAGAAGAGAAGAAGGACAGAGAGTCTCTCCTCTGTCTGCATGTGATTTATCTGCTGCTGGCACCGTCCTGTGATTCCTATGAAGCCACTAGAAGGCATCTTGTTTCTAATGTCTACCAGACGCCCGCTTAGTGATCTCCTCTCCTATCCTCCTGCTTCTCCTTTGCCTCTGTCTGAACCCCACAAAACTAGAGCGCACACACACACACACACACATACAATCAGGGCCAATGAGAGCAGGGGCTTCCTCTCTTCCTCCTCCTCCTCCTCCTTCTCCTCCTCCTCCTCCTCTCCATCCTCACCACAGTCACAGCAAGGGACGGAAACATGACACTGATCCCTACCAACCAACCAGACACAACCAGACCATAATGGCAGCAGCAGTAGTGTTTGACATCTTTCAAATGCTGTGTTTGATTGAGTTTGCCTGGAGCAAAGGAACCAATGGAAAAATCCCCAAAATGCATATAGTCCCACCCATCTGTCCCACTCCAGACAGGCTCAGGCAAACACTCAAATTTGAACGCAGGCTTGCAATGGACCTAAAAAAGACCATAGGAGTGGCACAAACAACAACCACCCAGCTCGACCACCACTCCATTCATGGATCATGAACGATGCATTTCAGCACTCTGGCTCTCCTGAGGGAGGCCTGGGCTAAGATAATATTCGGCTGCATTTGGCCATTACAGATAAACATTGCTGACAGCTTCCTCCTCTGTCTGTCTCACGCACACACACACAGTACGCACGCACACACACTGAACGAATGTAATGTTCTGCTCTGCACGCCAGTTAGCGGTTTGGTTTGATTTGGTTTCAGCCACATGGCAGCACCGTACACACTCGACTACCACTAGCCCAAACCCCCCTGATCCTCCATCCAGCTACAAAGCTCCTTTTGTTTGGTTGCACTCAAGGAAAATGGGACTGCACGCAAACCTTTTCAGAGCTAAATCAACCAAGAATTGCTGTCTGTAACCAATAGTGGGGTTTTCCCCTCAACATTCTGCGTCCATTTTCCCCATCTGGAAACGGTTGGCCACGCCTCCCTACACTGACACACAAACACACTCACACGTACGCAAGCACACAAACTGTTCCCAGTTTTCCTATACGGTACATTAACGGGGTTAACTGGGCCCTGATCCTCCCATTGGTCAAATTAGGTCCTATATCGTCCTATCAGTGCTAACAGTGCAGATACAGGGAGGTGGTTCATTACCTGCTAACCACCAAGCTTCAGGAAGCTTCCAGTGACTCCCATCTGATAACACACCTGCTCATATTATCTCACGACTGATCAGATAAGTGTCTATTTCAGGTACAGCTGAACACATACGCCTACAAGCAGGGACGTAATGGAGGGTAAACACACATGAACGTAGTACAAGACGTGCATTCAAGACAAGTGGGTGGTGGAAATGAAGTCCTAAGAATATGCTAGTATTTGTCAACAGGCCAGGCATCATTTATGAAGTGATTGAGTGGTCAACCAAGTTGTTTTTTAATGTCACTGAAAGGACACCTGAAACCCTGCCATCATGGATACTGGAAAAAGCAACAGACCAGAGCATGGATATTTATATTTCAGGTGGGACAAACCAGACAGGTTAGGTGAGGCCCTGTTTAGACTGGCAGGCGAGGGTTTGTGGACACACACACACTGTGTGTGGATACAGACTGACAGTCATAGACAATGGACAGATGAAGTGTTTCAGGGCGTCAAGGCAAAAGGTGGTAATGGAGTAGAGTGAGGTGCCCAAACAATTCTTTATAGAAACATTTCAACAAAAAGAGGATGGGAAAGGTGTCTTACCTGCTCTGTTTCTTCCTCCTCTCCTCTCCAGGTGGTCTTGCGTGGGGGACCCCTGCTCCCAGTCCTCTAGCCCAGCTGGGTCCAAGTGTCGTGGGCCTCCTGCCCCCTTCTTCTCTTCCTGGCTCACTGGGGGCTCTGTTGCTGCGTCATTGTTCTCTGAAAGCTGGACAGAGAGAAACACGGTCAGGAGGATCCCTCCTGAAGAAGAGTCGACAACTAGCCGACTCCTATGATCCTCGTCATGTCAACATTTACCATCATAGGAGTTGGCTAAACAACACAAACCAATCTAGGACCAGGCAACAATCAGTTTTACCTTCTGGTAATACAGCACAAACAGATCTGAGACCAGCACAAACAGATCTGGGACCAGGCTGGGAAAAACATTAAATCACATTATCCTCAGCATTCCATCCTGAAGTGTAATGCTCTTTGCAAGATGTACATTAAAAGTTTATCACTTAACGATCAACAATGGTAAGACCGTACAAAGGGCATTAAAACACATATCCTTAGTATTCAAACCTTGAACCTAGGGAAAGTGTTTTCTAAGCCAGGAGGCTAAGGCTCATTCTAATTGTTCCCGGCAAAGTAGATTGAAGGTTAATAGCGGAGAGGAAAGCAGTGAATTATCACTCCTCTTCAGAGAGAAAGAGAGGAGGAGAGAGAGGAGGAGGAGAGAGGGAAGAAGGGTTGAGAGAGAGGGGGTGAGAGACAGAGAAGGGAGAAAAAGAGAGGAAAAGAGAGATCATAATCAGTCAGTCACTACACCCGAGAGAATAAATAGAACAAGAGAAGAGAGAGAGAGAGAGAGATCATAATCACTGATGTTCTAGTTTTTAGTACTATCTCCAGGGGGTGGAAATAATTCATATAAATAGATAGATAGTCACTTTGCTTTCAGACAGGAAGCTGGTCTCTGCAGTCCCTGTTGCCTTGTGCTCTGCTTACAATATGATGAAGGCAGCCTGCTGTCCAAACCTTGGATGTAATTAAATGTATGGCATTGGAGTCACAATGTGCTGCTATCTCCTTGTTAGCATCACAAGACTACAGTATTTCAGGACTTCAGTTCCACCCACATAAAACAGTACTTGATAAAACTGTTGGAAAAAGCTAGCTCTTTAAAGAAGTGTCCACTCCACTCGGCATTTTACTGTATCTGGAAATACTTTATCAAGAAGAGATCTAGTTCAAATGTAGCTAATTGGAGTAAATGGCGTCAACTGCAAACAGTTGCTTTTAAAGGTATTCGGTTAACATAGTCTTAGGTGGTCTTTGAGGGCTTATGCAGGTGGATAATGATTGTGGTTTTCAAAATGAAGTTGAAACCATCAATAAAACCCATTCCTTCCCAGCTAACAATAAACGTTCCCACAACTTTAGAGAACGTTCCCTTGAGAGTCTCATTAGGTCATTTACTAATGTTTTCATAGGAATGTTCCCGTGATGTGTAATGAATGTTTCCAAGATCCCATTTTCATAATGTCAAATAGAACATACCCAGAACGTGGTTAGCATGTTCTCAGAACCTAAGATATCAATGTTCTAGACCAGGGGTACGCGCAATGCCGTTGGGGGTACGGCAAATAAAAACGTGATAAAAAATAATAATAATCCTCACATTTTCCAACAGTCCATTTATTTTTCCCAACTGGGCTATACATTTGGGTGAGGTATTTTTCTCGCCTGAGTAGCCTTAAACCATCTAGTGTTCAGCGAAATAACAACACAATGTCAAATACAGGTAGCCTAGTCAAATAATTAACATCCAATCACATTAACCGTTGCTCTCTCGCGGGAATTCCACTAACGGTCCGTATGTAGCCAAACGTAGCTGCTGCTCATTCCGTTTGCTTGAAAATTGATGAATGGTTAAAAAAAGTAAGGCCCGTGTCCCTAGAGACACATACTAGCTCTACTGGTAGTAATGCATCTACCAGTAGTACTATACACCTTCACTTGTCGACGACACAAGTTGTTCAGCTTCCACGAGCACATCCAGTGCTAGCATCAGTAATTCTACATTTGTTATTAACACAGCTAGCATGGATACTGACAGTTCTGATGCAGCCGAAGAGCTACTGCCCACTTACCCAGGAAAGCTACCGAACTACAGACAGGGACGTTGGACCATCAAAGAGGTGCAAATATGATGAGAACTACATTGATCTGGGGTTCACTTATATTGGGAGTAGTGCCTTTCCTCAGCCAGGGTGTTATATGTGCAAACGTAAAAAATATGTGCAAAAGTGTCACAACTCGATGAAACCTTGCGCAGACATTTAGAAACAAAACATGGCAATTTGAAAAATAAGAGAATTAAGACGACTTTCGAGTAGTAAGATATATATTAAAGCAACAGATACCATTAATAAGAAGGTGCTAGAAGCGTCTTATATGGTGAGCTACTGAGTGGCTAGGACAGACAAGCCCCATACTATTGTGGAGGACTATATTCTTCCTGCTGCCACAGATATGGCTGAGACAATGCTGGGGGGAAAAAGGCAAAAAAACTATACAGACAATGCCTTCATCAAACAACACTGTTTCACAACGCATCAGTGACATGGAAGGAGATGTTTTGAAACAAGTACTGCTTCACATACAAGCCTGTGAATTCTATGCATTACAGCTGGATAAGTCAACAGACGTGCCGGGCCTGGCACAGCTCCTGGTATACGTATGTCCATTACATTTATGGGGAGTCAATTAAGGAAGACATCCTCTTCTGCAAACCACTGGAAACCAGGACAAGAAGAGAGGATATTATTTAAGTACTGGACAGCTTTGTGACATCAAATGGACTTTGGTGGTCAAGATGTGTTGGTATCTGTACTGATGGCGCAAAAGCCATGACAGGGAGACATAGTGGAGAGGTAACGCCACGTGCAAGCGGTTGCTCCCGACGCCACTTGGGTACACTGCAGCATCCACCGAGAGGCTCTTTCTGCCAAGGGAATGCCTGACAGCTTGAAAGACGTTTTGGACACTACAGTGAAAATAGTTAACTTTGTTAAAGCAAGGCCCCTGAACACTAGTGTATTTTCTGCATTACGCATTGATATGGGCAACGACCATGTAACGCTTTTACAACAAGGGGCAAAATATTGACACGTTTTTTTAAATTGAGAAACGAGCTTAAAGTTTTCTTTACTGACCATAATTTTCACTTGTCTGACCGCTTGCATGATGACGAGTTTTTCACACGACTGGCCTATCTGGGTGAGGTTTTTTCTCACCTGAATGATCTGAATCTAGGATTACAGGGACTCTCCGCAACTATATTCAATGTGCGGGACAAAATTGAGGCTATGATTAAGAAGTTGGAGCTCTTCTCTGTCTGCATTAACAAGTACGACACACAGGTCTTTCCATCATTGTATGATTTTTTGTCTGCAAATGAACTCAAGCTTACGGACAATGTCAAATGTAATATAGCGAAGCACCTGAGTGAGTTGGGAGCACAATTAATTAGGTACTTTCCCAAAACGGATTACACAAACAACTGGATTTGTTATCCCTTTCATGCCCTGCCTCCAGTCCACTTACTGATATCTGAACAAGAGAGCCTCATCGACATTGCAACTAGCGGTTCTGTGAAAATTTCATTTAATCAGAAGCCACTGCCAAATTTCTGGATTGGGCTGCGCTCAGAGTAGCCTGCCTTGGTAAGTTGCGCTGTTAAGACACTGATGCCCTTTGCAACCACGTACCTATGTGAGAGTGGATTCTCAGCCCTCACTAGCATGAAAATTAAATACCTGCACAGACTGTGTGTGGAAGGTTATTTAAGACTGAGACTCTCACCAATACAACCCAACATTGCAGAGTTATGTGCATCCTTTCAAGCACACCCTTCTCAGTAACCTGTGGTGAGTAATTCACAATTTTCGATGAACAAATAAGGTTTTATATGTAAGATGGTTAAATAAGGAGAAAAATGATTGACTACTATTATATTATTATTTGTGCCCTGGTCCTATAACAGCTCTTTGTCACTTGCCACGAGCCGGGTTGTGACAAAAACTCACACTCATTCTTATGTTTAATAAATGTAGTGTGTGTATGGCAGGCTTACAATGATGGCAAAAAACAACATTTGAGAGTGGGCTGACCCTGGTGCTAGAGGGTACATAGCTGGAGGTTGACTGTTTGAAGGGGTACGGGACTATAAAAGGTTTGGGGACCACTGTTCTAGACAAGTTTCAAGGGACCGTTGCAAGAACATTAATGTGCCCAGTTTTCTGAGGGTTCTGAGAATATTCCATCAATGTCCCACCAAACATATACAGAACATGGTTGCCATGTTCTCAGAACATACAATATTAGTATTGTTCTTAGAAACGTTCAATGAGAAGGCTGCAAGGACACCCATGTGTCCAGTGTTCTGCGGGTTGGGAGAATAATTCATCAAAATCAAATCAAATCACATTTTATTTGTCACACACGCCGAATAAAACAGGTGTAAAACTTACCGTGAAATGCTTACTTACAAGCCCTTAACTAACAATGCAGTTCAAGAAATAGAGTTAAGAAAATATTTACTAAATAAACTAAAGTGAAGGGGACGTGACGCACTACTCTCTGTACGCACTACACTCGTTGGTGATGTGGACACCAAGGAACTTAAAACTCTCGACCCGCTCCACTTCAGTCCCGTCGATGTTAATGGGAGCCTGTTCAGGTCCTTTGTCTTGCTCACATTGAGGGAGAGGTTGTTGTCCTCAAATATAAAATATGTTGTGATTTGTTTATCATTTATCATTTTTGGTTAATACATGATTCCATATGTGTTATTTCATAGTTTTGATGTCTTCACTATTATTCTACAATGTAGAAAATAGTTTAAAAAAAAAAGAAAAACCCTGCAATGAGTAGGTGTGTCCAAACTTTTGACTGGTACTGTATATATAACATGCCGGTAGAGACATGCTTCTGAATGTAATATATGGGTTACTTGAAAAAGTAACTGTAATTATATTACAATATTATTTTCATATATTTACTCATAAAAGTACTGTAAGTAATTATTACCGCAACACTGGTCCCAAGTGATTCTGTTGCAATTTGTCTATTTTGTCTACATTAAAACTTGGAGTTGAAACTCTGTGTTGTGTATTGTTTTGGTATAACTGGCATAATCATTGCTTAAATTGCAAATGTGAGACAGTTCAGACATGCTACTGTAAATATACACATTTCAACCATGTTCTGGGTAGATTTCCATCAGAAGCAACTGGGCCATGTTTCCATCAGAAGCAACTCTACCGCCTGGGCCATGTTTCCATCAGAAGCAACACTACCGCCTGGGCCATGTTTCCATCAGAAGCAACTCTACCGCCTGGGCCATGTTTCCATCAGAAGCAACACTACCGCCTGGGCCATGTTTCCATCAGAAGCAACTCTACCGCCTGGGCCATGTTTCCATCAGAAGCAACTCTACCGCCTGGGCCATGTTTCCATCAGAAGCAACACTACCGCCTGGGCCATGTTTCCATCAGAAGCAACTCTACCGCCTGGGCCATGTTTCCATCAGAAGCAACTCTACCGCCTGGGCCATGTTTCCATCAGAAGCAACACTACCGCCTGGGCCATGTTTCCATCAGAAGCAACACTACCGCCTGGGCCATGTTTCCATCAGAAGCAACTCTACCGCCTGGGCCATGTTTCCATCAGAAGCAACTCTACCGCCTGGGCCATGTTTCCATCAGAAGCAACTCTACCGCCTGGGCCATGTTTCCATCAGAAGCAACTCTACCGCCTGGGCCATGTTTCCATCAGAAGCAACTCTACCGCCTGGGCCATGTTTCCATCAGAAGCAACTCTACCGCCTGGGCCATGTTTCCGCAACAAATTAGGAATGTTAAAGATAGAAATGCAATGACGAGAGCTGATGTGATTCCTTATAAGAGACACGTTTGTTCCACATGGTAATATGTGGTGTGGATTTCAAAAAGATGCTCAGCTATCTAGAATTCTACCGATTCCCATCTTTCAGTGAGAAAATCTGACAAAAATCAAACAAGTTAGGAACTTTAAAAAACAAGATATGTTTCAATATGAACATCTCCGATATCTTCCATTGTAGTCCTACATTAAAATGCAATTCAAATGCAAACAATACAGTTGTAACTGTTGCCAAATAATGACATTAATTTAAACCTCTTATAGGGCTAGTGGGCAGTGTTCGGAAGTATGGAGTCTGACGTGCCCAAAGTAAACTGCCAGTTACTCAGGCCCAGAAGCTGGGATATGCATATAATTGGTAGTATTGGATAGAAAACACTCTGAAGTTTCTATAAAAATGTCTGTGAGTATAACAGAACTGATATGGCAGGTGAAAACCCAAGGGAAATCTATCCAGAATTTGTTTTTGTTGTTGAGGTCACTGGTCTTTCCAATGACTCCATATTAACTACACAGGGAAATGGCTCCCAGATTTCAGTTTCAGGCTTGTTTTTTGAAAAACGAACAAGAAATTGTAGTTTATCCAGGTGGCTCATGATTAGGACACTAGTGTTTTGGCACGCGTGAATGGGGTGCGCGCTCATCGTTATTTCTCTTCCCTATTGAACATACACTGCTCAAAAAAATAAAGGGAACACTAAAATAACACATCATAGATCTGAATGAATGAAATAATCTTATTAAATACTTTTTTCTTTACATAGTTGAATGTGCTGACAACAAAATCACACTAAAATTATCAATGGAAATCAAATTTATCAACCCATGGAGGTCTGGATTTGGAGTCACACTCAAAATTAAAGTAGAAAACCACACTACAGCCTGATCCAACTTTGATGTAATGTCCTTAAAACAAGTCAAAATGAGGCTCAGTAGTGTGTGTGGCCTCCACGTGCCTGAATGACCTCCCTACAACGCCTGGGCATGCTCCTGATGAGGTGGTGAATGGTCTCCTGAGGGATCTCCTCCCAGACCTGGACTAAAGCATCCGCCAACTCCTGGACAGTCTGTGGTGCAACGTGGCGTTGGTGGATGGAGCGAGACATGATGTCCCAGATGTGCTCAATTGGATTCAGGTCTGGGGAACGGCGGGCCAGTCCTTAGCATCAATGCCTTCCTCTTGCAGGAACTGCTGACACACTCCAGCCACATGAGGTCTAGCATTGTCTTGCATTAGGAGGAACCCAGGGCCAACCGCACCAGCATATGGTCTCACAAGGGGTCTGAGGATCTCATCTCGGTACCTAATGGCAGTCAGGCTACCTCTGGCGAGCACATGGAGGGCTGTGCGGCCCCCCAAAGAAATGCCACCCCACACCATGACTGACCCACCGCCAAACCGGTCATGCTGGAGGATGTTGCAGGCAGCAGAACGTTCTCCACGGCATCTCCAGACTCTGTCACGTCTGTCACGTGCTCAGTGTGAACCTGCTTTCATCTGTGAAGAGCACAGGGCGCCAGTGGCGAATTTGCGTGTTTGGTGTTGGTGTTTTCTGGCAAATGCCAAACGTCCTGCACGGTGTTGGGCTGTAAGCACAACCCCCACCTGTGGACGTTGGGCCCTCATACCACCCTCATGGAGTCTGTTTCTGACCGTTTGAGCAGACACATGCACATTTGTGGCCTGCTGGAGGTCATTTTGCAGGGCTCTGGCAGTGCTCCTCCTTGCACAAAGGCGGAGGTAGTGGTCCTGCTGCTGGGTTGTTGCCCTCCTACGGCCTCCTCCACGTCTCCTGATGTACTGGCCTGTCTCCTGGTAGCGCCTCCATGCTCTGGACACTACGCTGACAGACACAGCAAACCTTCTTGCCACAGCTCGCATTGATGTGCCATCCTGGATGAGCTGCACTACCTGAGCCACTTGTGTGGGTTGTAGACTCCGTCTCATGCTACCACTAGAGTGAAAGCACCGCCAGCATTCAAAAGTGACCAAAACATCAGCCAGGAAGCATAGGAACTGAGAAGTGGTCTGTGGTCACCACCTTCAGAACCACTCCTTTATTGGGGGTGTCTTGCTAATTGCCTATAATTTCCACCTGTTGTCTATTCCATTTGCACAACAGCATGTGAAATTTATTGTCAATCAGTGTTGCTTCCTAAGTGGACAGTTTGATTTCACAGAAGTGTGATTGACTTGGAGTTACATTGTGGTGTTTAAGTGTTCCCTTTATTTTTTTGAGCAGTGTACTATTCTCCATCTGAAATATTATTGTTTATTTAGATTTTAGACAACCTGAGGAATAATAATTAGAAACATCGTTTGACTTGTTTGGATTAACTTTACCCGTAACTTTTGGGATTTCTTTGTCTGCATGTTGAACGAGTGGATTACAGAACTCAATGGCGCCAACTAAACAGACTTTTTGGGATATAAAGAAGGACTTTATCGAACAAAACAACCATTCTTTGTGTATCTGGGACCCTTGGGATTGCAAACAGAGGAAGATCTTCAAAGGTAAGTGATTTATTTTATCGCTATTTTTGATTTTGTAACGCCTGTGCTGGTTTGAATAATATGTTGTTGTGGGGCGCTGTCCTCAGACAATCGAATGTTCTGATTTTGCTGTAAAGCCTATTGTAAATCCGAGATTCTAAGCAGCTTTTGAATGGTGTACAACACTTGTATTTTCATGAATGTTTAATATTACTATTTTTGTCATTTGAATTTGGCGCTCTGCAATTTCACGGGATGTTGTCGTAGGTGGACCGCTAGCGTCTCACCGATCCCTAAGAGGTTTTAACACATATTGCTGAGAATCTGAGAATAGGGGTACTGCCCTTGCACATCTTGGTCTCAGAGCACTCTAACCACAGTCCCGATAATGGATATTTCTAGGGCATGTGCTTATTGAGCCAGTATAGATAGGCCCTGGCCAGAAGAAAGCCTAACCCCTCCTCCCTAGGCACTTATGTAGATCTGAAACTACTTGATATGTGTAATCAATAGGGTGAATTGCCTTTGAAGTAAATCTCAGCTCTGTTAAAAGTGATTCAGGAGTATCATTAAAACAGGTTAATATGCCCCACCAACATTAGACAACTATAAAGAAAGACCTTAACCTGTAATAAGTAAATGAAATCAATGATGAGAGAATATTCAAATTCACTAATAACTGACACATACATGGTGGCGTAGCAGGAAGACCTGAATGCTGTGAACCAGAGGTTGTGAGTTCAAATCCTAGTTGAGTACATGCTCCTGAGTGGTGCAGCGGTCTAAGGCACTGCATCTCAGTGCAAGAGGGGTCACTACAGACCCTGTTTCGAATCCAGGCTGAATCACATCTGGCTGTGATTGGTCCCATAGGGCGGCGCAATTGGCCCAGCGTCGTCTGGGTTTGGCTGGCGTAGGCCGTCATTGTAAATAAGAATTTGTTCTTAACTGACTTGCCTAGTTAAATAAAAATAAAACATTTATTAAAAAAATGTTGAATAATAATCACTGTATACATGAACAATGTAATCATGTGTGTTACATATGTAAGTTGAAGATACTGTATGTTAAAAGCACACTGTGTGTATGTATCCCTTGCCAACAGACAATATTCTCAGAAAACTGTACACAGGAATGTTCCCATGAAACATGTCTAGAACATGAATATCTTACATTCTGACAACATGGCAACTGTGTTCTGTGTATGTTGATGTGACGTTGATGGAATGTTGTCCTATCCCTCAGAAAACTGGACACATGAACGTCCTTCCAACGAAAACACCAGAATGGCAATGCAATGGAAAGCTGCAATTTTACGCACTCCTGACCAATTCGGCTACTTTGTGTGTTTTTTTGCACTGATCTGTTTCCTATGACCGAAAAGATCTTCTGGACATCAGAACAGCGATCATCAACCTGGATTTGGGAGAAGATTTCTACTCCAACGAGTCGACGGCACAAGACATACTGCTCCCCCCGGAACAGGTCCCAATCCCGCAAGTCAGAAAAGAAGGAGATGGCGTAAGAGAGGCCAACGTGCGAGCATCCTGACAAAACTACATCGGTGAGTAAATAGCTGGTTTTCTAGCTGTTTTTTCTATACATCAGCAGGATCGTCCGCAGCCTCGGGTAAGCTTAAGGGGGTAGGTGTGTGTCTCTTTGTTAACAACTATCAAGGCACAAGGCGAGACCCAGATGCAGACACAGGAGGCAGATGGTTGGAGTCTTACAATGTTTAATAGTCCAAAGGGGTAGGCAAGAGAATGGTGGTGGACAGGCAAAAAGGTCAAAACCAGATCAGAGTCCAGGAGGTACAGAGTGGCAGACAGGCTCAAGGTCAATGCAGGCAGAATGGTCAGGCAGGCCGGTACAGAGTCCAGAAACAGGCAAAGGTCAAAACCGGGAGGACTAGAAAAAGGTGAATAGCAAAAGTGTAGTACAGGAAAAACATGCTGGTTGACTTGACTAAACATACAAGGCGAACTGGCACAGAGAGACACGATAGCTGTAGACCATATTATTTACCAAGAGAGTTTATCTATATTTTTCATAGTTATCTATTTACCACCACAAACTGATGCTGGCGCTAAGACCGCACTCAACGAGCTGTATAGGGCCATAAGCAAACAAGAAAATGCTAATTCAGAGGTGGGGCTCCTGGTAGCCGGTGATTTTAATGAAGGGAAACTGAAATCCGTCTTACCTCATTTCTACCAGCATGTCACCACAGGAAGTACCAGTGACACGATCAATATGGAAGTGGTCCGATGAAGAGGATGCTGAACTACAGGACTGTTTCACTAGCACAGACTGGAATATATTCCAGGATTCATCCAATGGCATTGAGGAGTTTACCACATCAGTCACCGGCTTCACTAATAGGGAAAAGGGGATACCTAGTCAGTTGTACAACTGAATGCCTTCAACTGAAATGTGTCTCCGCATTTAACCCAACCCCTCTGAATCAGAGAGGTGCGGGGGGGCTGCCTTAATCGACTTCCATGTCTTCGGGCCCCCGGGGAACAGTGGGTTAACTGCCTTGCTCAGTGGCAGAACAACAGATTTTTACCTTGTCAGCTCGGGGATTCAATTCAGCAACCTATCGGTTACTGGTCCAACGCTCTAACCACTAGGCTACCTGCCGCCCCTCCATAAGTTGGGATATGTACGTACAGTGACTGTACGTACATATCCCAACCAGAAGCCATGGATTACAGGCAACATCCACACTGAGCTAAAGGCTAGAGCATTGAGAGCATCTTGACTGGCTTCACCACTGCTTGGTATGGCAACTGCTTGACATCGGACCGTAAGGCGCTACAGAGGGTAGTGCGTATGGCCCAGTACATCACTGAGGCGAAGCTCCCTGCCATCCAGGACCTCTATACCAGCTCGGAGTCAACTGAAGTGGGCATCTAGAGGAATGGAAGGAGATAGTGTGTTTGCGAGATGCGGGACAAAGGCAATTTTAAAACCGTCCCACAGCTCCTGATGTGTTTACAGACATCCCTAATCAAACAAAAACATACTCTCTGAGAATGAGTGCACAGCTGGTAAATAGTTGCTTACACTATAAATATAAGTCCATCAGGTAGCTAGCTGCCAGCATAGACTTCTATTGCAGTCACATTGAGCTTTGGCTAGTATTACTTAGCCAGCTAGAAGGAGGAAGTAAGAAGCTAACGTTAAATGGAGCCTACCTCAGCCGGAGCAAAGAAATAGGCTCATAATAACTTTGCTTTACAGAAAGTAGGCTACTGAGACAGACAGTGATGTGGTGCTCAGTGGTAGGTAGGCCTCGATGAGGTAGCCCGCGAGGTAGGCCGCGATGCATGCAGGAGGAAGCAGAGGAGACAGGGAGAGAGAGTGGAAGTAAGCCGAGAGAGAGGTTAGTACAGGGGTTCCCAAACTTGGGGTCGAGGCCCCATGTGGGGTCCCCTGAGAACAACTTAATAAGATATGTTTCAGTATGAACATCTCCACATGGCCTATCTTTCCTTATAGTCCTACATTAAAATGGAAACAGTACAGTTGTAAAAATGTAATATGTTATATCGGTGGATCTTCATCTTATCTGGAGTTTAGTTTACCCATTACCCCATTCTTTTTTTTACCAATACATCACTGATATTCATACAGAATGGTGAGTAATATTCAAATAATGAATGTGAATGTGAAATGATCATCTGTGCGTTCCATTGATGCCTATTGATAAGAGCTAGGTAAATGAGTCATCCGTTTGGAGAAGGGGATTGTAAATACACATAGCAATTGTTGAGGATGAATTTTCCTTCCACAGTGAAATAGGATATAAAGTTCTCATAATCTGCGTGGGGGAAATGTGGAGACCCAAGCTATTGGCTTCAGTAAGGCTGACCCTGACGTGTTGAAGCATGTGTTTTATAATGTTTTGATGATATGCCTGGGCTTATCTACATTTTGTTTTACAATTTGTATCACGTTAAATACTAGCCACTATCCGGTTCCACGTCAGTAATGCCGACATATATTTATTTTAGCGTCATTCCATTCCGTTGACTTTTTTTTCTTTTGTCACATCCTTGTAAATTGTTCCTGAGTGTCGCTAGCAATAGTGGATCACATTAGGCTAAGGTTGTGTAATAATTTAGGACATGTAGCCTATCATTATGGAACTCAGACCGCACGTAGCAGGTTGAACCTGGAGCCTGGAGCATGGTTCACGACGACTGGACCGTTGTCATACAGTTCCATGATTAGTGGGAATTATTAGGGTAGATTTATAGGACTGTTGTTCAACCCTTATTGAACACTTTTTTCCTCCTTCCAATATTTTATGGGTTGAACTTGAATATGACAACTTTAAGGATGAATCAAACCACTGTATTTTATATTCATCAATATTTTGTGTGTAAAGGCTCTCCAAACAGTTTTTTTTATTTTTATTAATTCTTACTTTTCAAACCCCCAAAATCAGATAATTTTTCAATCTACCAGTTGGTACTGAAACGGAAACGAATATGGATAGATGGATTTCTGTCATTGATCCCTATATTCTGACCCCGTTCTCTCGATGTAATCTATTGAGTCTGTCAATAAACTTCTAATTAAAGGTACACCATATTTAAAGAGATGCATTAAGATAAATGTACTGAATTACATTTATCCAGAGAGCGCAAAGTAGCCACACCTGCAGAGCGCGTTATGCGACTGAAAAAGGGTAAGTCTGAATAACGAGTACTGAAAAGTGGATATAAAGGCATGTGCAGGAAGGGCATAAATTCTTAAGTAGGGATCGGGCCCATACAGTATATCTAGGCTACCTCAATTACCTCATACCTCTGCACATCAACTTGGTACTGGTTATTATTACTCATGAAGTATTTATTATTACTTTTATTATTACGTGTTATTACTTTCCAATTATTTCTCTATTTTATTTCTCTGCATTGTTGGGAAGGGCACATAAGAACGCATTTCACTGTTTACGAAGCATGTGACGAATACGGTTGGATTTGATTTCTTGCAACGTCCCATAAAAACGCATCTAGAACAGTAATGTTGTATATTCTGAGAACATTGTAACCACTTTCTAGATAAGTTTCACTTGACATTAAGGGAATGTTCTGCTAACACTAACAACAAAAACATGCAAAAAAGGTTATAAGGATTTTGCTAGCATAGATAGAATGTTCCCCCTAACTAACGGAGAACTGGACACTCAAACATTAGGGGAACATTATGGGTAACATTACAAAAATGTTCTCTCTCCCTAGAATTGTTAGCTGGGTTAGTTGATTCCCAATGCTGGGAACTCTGAACTTCTAATGAGCTTCTGAGCTTGGAATCTTCCCGTTTTTATTTACCGTGTCTGATAGTGCACTGTAACACACAGTTTGGATTTCATTTAGCATCTGACTGGTTTCTATGTAAAGACCTACAGCAGTTGTGCGTTTCTAAAACAGTCATGGCGGTAGATGGTGTCAGAGAGAGAGAGGGGAGAGAGGGGGAGGGAGGTAGAGGGGGAGAGAGAGAGGGAGGGAGGGAAAGAGGGAGGGGGAGAGAGACAGAGAAGGAGCGAGAGAGGGAGGAAGGGAGGGTGAGAGAGAGACAGAGAGAAAGAGAGGGACAGAGAGAGAGAGATGAAAGGAAGCGTTAGTGAGGCTCTCATGAGTTTGTTTAAGGGGGGAGATGTCTTAATCACTACTACTCCAATTCCTGTGTCTGAGACACATCCAAGATTCCTCCCAACCACTGAAGAGAGACCACCAGACACACACACACACTCTCACATATCCCACTTGCTCTCTCTCTCTATTATCTCTGTTAGTCTCTCTCTCTATCGCTCTTTCTCTCTCTGTCTCTCCCTCTTGAACTCTCTCTCCCACTCTTTCTTTATCACTCCCTCCCTCTCTGTGTCTTTCTCTGTCCCTATTTTATCCCTTTCTGTACTTATTTCCCGTCTGTTTGTGTGACTTGCCTTAAGCAAGAGTTACCCTTAAGGGTCATGCTATCAAGAAATGTGTTAAAGTCCAATTTTAGCTTGGTGTTCCTGTTGAGAATGTTATTGATGTCACTGACTGATCGGATTTGAATGGGTCACACAAACACACACACACTCTCTCTCTCATCTGTGTTTGTTAACAGTCCATCTGATGTTGTCTGACCTAATCTCTATAACAGGAGGGTTAAGGGTCATGCCAATATGCGCACACACACACTCGCGCGTGCACACACACACACACATATACACACACACACACACAATCTCATCTGTGGAATGTGTTTGCATTGTAAACAGTCCATTTAATGTTGCCTGACCTAATCTCTATAACAGATGAGGGTTAAGGGTCATGCCAATAGGGTACTGGAAACTCTGGACACCTCAAAGGCACTAGTATTGCTAAAAATAAAGTCTGCACTATTGTCTCCTTTCACACATAGGAACAGGGGTTTCATGTTCCTGATATGAAAGCAGTTAGGTCATTATCTTTACTGTCTTTGATTAACTTGTATGACCTATTTGGTCATTTTAATTTACAACAACAGAGATTTCCAAAACCATAAGAAACAAATAGCCTGTTATAATTGCATTGGCCTACAACACACATTTCTGGACTACAACACACATTTCTGGACTACAATCCATTTCTATTCTAGCTTATCTCTACGATGGACCAAAGAAGTGCTGAATGTGAAGAGAATATCGCAACACAATAAAACAACACCAATTAACAACACTGCCACCAACCAAAACTTGATGTGTCACTCACCCAAGGTTGATTGGGCATTGCCAAGGAAGTCAGCATGTCGGCCATAGCACCCAGCATCTGGTCTGTCCGCCCCTGGTTCTTCTGAAGCGCCTTCATTCTTCCTTCAAAACCTCTCCTTTTCTACTTCACTCTCTCTCTTTCTTCCTTTCTCACTTTCTCCTCCTGTAAGTCCTCCCTCTGTTTGTTGTTGCCGTTCTTCCTTTCCTCAGTTCACTTCAGTTTTTTCCTCCTCCTCCTTTCTTCCAGTCTGTCACTCCTTCTCTCACTATTTCTCTCCCCCTCCTCTCCACTGTTCCTTCTCTCTTTCTGTTCTCTCCTTCACCTCTCCTCCTACAAAGCACGGTGCCAGAGTTTAGAGCCGCTGCCTTGTCTCGTCCTGGCCTGGTCTGAGCCACAGGAACTCACACACACACACACACACACTATGAACGCACACAGTACACACGGACACACACACACACACTCACTAAACACAGACACCCACAAACACAATAAACACACTCACTCCGACACACACACCACACACGCACCTACACACACTGAGCGTGAGTCACAGGAATTCAGATACACATAAACAATTACATTTTGAATAGGAGAACATGTTGTTGTCTGGAGCGTGCCTGGCTGGAACACTCACACACACATAAAAACACACACGCTGCCTGGGACTAAGAGCGTGCCCAGGCTTGCTGGGTGGAGCGCAGTCCTGTCCTCACACACACAAACACACATGCACACACAGTACACAAGCGCACACACACACAAACAAAGTACACACACACAGGTGGTGGCTCACAGTGTCTCTTCTTCAGGGCACCTGGTCCCCTCTATACAGGGTTCCCTCTGGATGAAAATACCATCCTTCCCTTTTTTGTCCTCTGTTCAGTAGATCCCTCTCTCTCTCTTTCTTTTCCTTTCCCAAATGGATCCCTTCGTCTTTTCCTCTCCCAAGTGGCTTTTACCTCTGTTCAGTAGATCCCTCTCTCTTTTTCTCAGACCCCCGGATCCCCCTCTCTTTTATTCTGTCCAGTAGATCTGTCTTTCCCCCTTCCTCTAGTTCATTCGGTAGACAGGGAGTGTTCTGTTAGATCCACGCTGAGATGTACTGCCCTGAGGCATTCTCTCTTTATCTTCTCTTCCTTTTTTCTTCTTTTCTTTTCTTCTTCTACCTCAACGTTCTCCTGCCTTGTTGTCATTGGCTATCTATGATCACCTCCCCGTCCCCAAACCTATCCTCCCCTCTTTCCAACTATCTCTCCTCTCTCATCCGTGGCGTCCTCCACCCCACTTCCTAGAGTTCCCCACTTCCCCTAACTACTTCAATCCCTCGATTCCTCAAGCTCTCTCCCCTCCTCCTCTTCTCTCAGTTTCTCTACTGCTCCTGACAGTCTAACAGCCCTTCTTTCTCTTCGTCCCTCTCTCCCCCTCTCTCTTTATCTCTCCCCTTATCTGAGGGTGTGACACATGGTTTGGGTGAACTGTAAAGGGTCAGGCAGGACAAGCCCAAATAAGGACTGCAGCACACTAACCCTCGGTGCAGGACGCCTCCATTTAGATTACGCAGTCACTGATTATACAGTAACAGTGGACTCACTCTGCAGACTGCACACACACACACACACTCACACACACACACACACACACACACACACACACACACACACACACACACACAAGTACTTAGTCAACCCCAGATGTGTCCTCAGATAAGTGATTCACAGGCAGGGAGAAGCAGCAGTGTTGTTGCTGTTCTGCAGTGAGAGATTGGCTGATAAGTGCTTGGTGATGGTGTATTTACGGTAGATTGAGACCCACTGGGTGTGATGGAAACAGCCTAGTTTCAAGTTTTATTAGTTGTATGTGTAGGATACACATGGAACACACCGTCCAACAAAATGCTTACTTGCAGGTTCCTTCTCGACAATGCAACAACAATAAGCTCTTGTCCATGTGCCAGAGCATTAGTACACATTCCTCTAGTCCTGCACATAGGGGCGTCATGCACCCCTAACATCTGAGGGGGCACAAAATATATGAGGATAGCGTCTTGGTAAATAGTTATGAGGTTGGGAGATTGGGAACTTCATAATGTTATTAAGTGACTAGTAGTATTACAGAGAAAATAAATGAATAATGTTATTTAAAAAATCTGGCCCCTATAGGCATGGGACCATGGCCTGTATCCACAAAAACCCTGTTTATATCCTAGGTGCTAATGTGTCGTTTGTCTTGATCTAGTTCACATTCTGAGTGTGCCCACATTTTTAGACAGGTGTTCATGATTTAAAGACGCATTGTGATCTGATTGAGATCAGATTTCCCTGACCACCTCCGGGGGTACTCAGGGATGCATTGTGTCTGAATATCTTACACGTGTTGATGGATCTGAACATTGAAACCCTTTAAATCATCATTACCCCGCCCTCTAAAACCATTGACAGGAGGCACCACTGACATGTAGCATCAATATGTGTCTTAAAATATATATATATATATACAGTACTGGTCAAAAGTTTGGACACACCTACTCATTCAAGGGTTTTTCTTTATTTGTACTATTTTCTACATTATAGAAGAATAGTAAAGACATCAAAACTATGAAATATCACACATGGAATCATGTAGTTAACAAAAAGTGTTAAACAAATCCAAACATATTTTATATTTGAGATTCTTCAAAGTAGCCACCCTTTGCCTTGATGGCAGCTTTGCATTCTCTCAACCAGCTTCACCTGGAATTCTTTTCCAACAGTCTTGAAGGAGTTCCCACATATGCTGAGCACTTGTTGGCTGCTTTTCCTTCACTCTGCGGTGCAACTCGTCCCAAAACATCTCAATTTGGTTGAGGTTGGGGGATTGTGGAGGCCAGGTCATCTGATGCAGCAGTCCATCACTCTAATTCTTGGTCAAATAGCCCTTACACAGCCTGGAGGTGTGTTGGGTCATTGTCCTGTTGAAAAACAAATGATAGTCCCACTAAACGCAAACCAGATGGAATGGCGTATCGCTGCAGAATGCTGTGGTAGCTATGCTGGTTAAGTGTGCCTTGAATTCTAAATAAACCACTGACAGTGTCACCAGCAAAGCACCCCCACACCATCACACCTCCTTCTCCATGCTTCACGGTGGGAACCAAACATGCAGAGATCATCCGTTCACCTACTTTGCGTCTCACAAAAACACGGCGGTTGGAACCAGAAATCTCAAACTTGGACTCATCAGTCTAAGAGACAGATTTTTACCGGTCTAATGTCCACTGCTCGTGTTTCTTGGCCCAAGCAAGTCAATTTTCCCGATTGACTGACCTTCATGTCTTAAAGTAATGATGGATTGTCATTTCTCTTTGCTTATTTGAGCTGTTCTTGCCATAATATGGACTTGGTCTTTTACCAAATAGGGCTATCCTCTGTATACCACCCCTACCTTGTCACAACACAACTGATTGACTCAAACGCATTAAGAAGGAAAGAAATTCCACAATTTAAATTTTAACAAGGCACAACTGTTAATTGAAATGCATTCCAGGTGACTACCTCACGAAGCTGTTTGAGAGAATGCCAAGAGTGTGCAAAGCTGTCATCAAGGCAAAGGGTGGCTACTTTGAAGAATCTGAAATATAACTTATATTTTGATTTGTTTAACACTTTTCTGGTTACTGCATAATTCCATATGTGTTATTTCATAGTTTTGATGTCTTCACTATTATTCTATAATGTAGAAAATAGTAAAAATAAAGAAAAACTCTGAAATGAGTAGGTGTGTCCAAACTGTACGTATTAAGTATTAATTATTTTGATGTAAATTGTTATGGCTGTATTGTTTTAAAAACCCAATAATGTTGTGGGTCCATCAGACCCGGGAACATTGGGTGAATAACAAGAACATGAACACCACACAAGGGTTAATGTGTGTCTTATTAATGTGTGTCTATATAGTCGTTCCCTTGTAAATTGTGTATTTAATAATTTTTCCAAGCTCAGGTATTTACTTACAGTCCAGTCATGTTAAGTTACATTGATTCAGTTCACTAGTGAAAGTTTATTATCTTTAAGTATTCCTTGTCATTCATCTGCGGTTTGATCAGCTAAATGGATGCAGTGTTTAGAACCTCCTGATTCATCATTTTTATATGGTTCTTTGTTGTATTTTTTTCTGTTCCCACGCTTCACCAACCGGTCATGTGCTCCACTGTGCATACACATGAGTGCCAGTATGTGGGGGGGCTCTGATCTTGTTTTGTTTTAGAATTAGGCCTAGGTGAAACTATTACTTATTAGTGAACAGGCTGTTGATTCAAATACTCTGACTCACGGGCACCAGTCCACTTTTGACACCTATTTTGACACCTGGGTGTAGCTCCAGGAGAGACTCGAACCCAGATCCAGCGACTGTCAAGCAAACATGTTATTCGTTACACCAAGAAGTCCGAACAACTTGATGAGGTCACTAGGTGTTAGGTTAAAGGGGAAATCCACAAAAAAACTGTATTTTGGATTTTTTTTCATTAGTCCAAAATGTTTTGCATGTCAGCACTCAGGTTTTCAAGATATTGGACTTTCGAGAAGCAAAGTGTCACTGACCCCACCATCAGCCTGGTAGACACCTCCTGTGAAAAAATAAACAAGGTGCTGGACTCCACCTTATATAAACATAGGTTGGGTGCTGAATCCTCGTATATATAATCCACAGTACAAAAATAGGACAGCACCGTTGAATAAACTTAAATGTACATTTTTATTGCCGTACCAACATTGGGTATAAGCCCTTCTTCACCGTGCAATGGCAATCAATGTCACAACAACAATACCACACACAGGTGGTCATATTTATAAATAATCCGTCCGTATTGGCCCAATCAAGAGATCCCAGCAGGGGAAGCTGTGGGGGAAACATGAAAATCTAATTAAAATATATAAACACACAATACAGACACATTATGATGTCATTGCCTAAATGTTTGACCTACATATTTAAAACCTACAACAATAACAAGAAAATGTATATTCCTCATTGAGGCCTGCTGGGGCAGGAGTGCCTAAACAGTCTATGCAATTATGTATCTCATTTATCCCTATTGCCTCCTGTGCCAATCGGTGTTCAGATACTAATATTATAGTGCTTCAGGTACACACACACGAACGCATCCTAATAACTTGAAGACTATCCAAATGTATGCCACATCACTGATTCTTTCCTCTTTTCATCTAGCCTGGAGTCAGGAAGACACACATAATTCCTTGCAGAACTCCAAACTGTCACACACACACATTCCAAGAACTCCAAACACTAGTTTGGAGTTCCTCGCCTTTCCACTGCCAGAGCCTACTTGGCATGGACAAATATGGGGCTGATTTCTCTAACAGACTAATTCTTCACCGGTGATGCTGTAGAGCTATAGAATGTTGGGCTTTGCTCTTCAGAACGAGAGGGGGAATCATGAAGGTGGGGTGGAGGAAAAAGAAGGAGAGGAGAACATGGGAGGAGGAGATGTGGTGAAGGGAGGAGGAGCAGAAGGTAGAGGAGGAAGGGGAGGAGGAAGGGGAGGAGGAGAGGACAGGAGAGACGTGAGTGAGGACGTGAGGAATGGGAGAGGAGGAAGAGGCTGTCAACCAGGCACATAGCTGAAAATAGAGTTAAGATTGGTGCTGGAAACTGCCAACAGTCTAATATTAGCCCTGCACATGGCTGTCTTTAGAACCAGTACTGTGACTAAACTTAGTTCTCCCATCCAAGGCCCCCTCTTTCTATTCCCAGCCCCCTTCCTCTCTATCTCACCAATCTGGAATCAGGGGTAGATGTACCATAGTAAAAGTTCATCCGAAACACTCCAATTAGCATGATACGTTACGTTTCTTATAGTATGTATTAATTTGAGGATGTCCATCATTCACTTCATATGATATGTTACGAATTCAAATGTGTTGTTGCTAACGCTAGCTAGTTGGTTAGGTGGCTAACATTAGCTAGGCCACTAACATTATGTAGGCTAGGGGTTAGGGTTAGGGGTTAATGTTAAGGTTAGGGTTAGGATTTAGGTCAAAGGGTTAAGGTTAGGGTTAAGGCAAGGGTTAGCTAACATGCTAAGTAGTTGCAAAGTAACTCAAAAGTAGTAAGTAGCTGCAAAGTTGCTAATTAGCTAAACTTGTCCTCAATGAGATTCGAGCGCACAGTCTTTGGGTTGCTAGACGTTTGTGTTATTTTCCTACCCAACCACCCTATTTTGATTTTGACTTACGTAACCTTCTGTCTTATGTAACCATACCAAACGTTACATATGATATAAAATGTTCCGTATTTACATTTACTATGTTACGTCTAGTCTATACATTTATATTTTAGTCATTTAGCAGAGTCTCTTATCCAGAGCCACTTACAGTTAGTGTATTATCTTAAGATAGCTAGGTGGGACAACCACATATCACAAACAACGTAGCTATCAGTAGAGTCAGAGCTGGGGGGTCAAGTACTGGTTAAATTTGTTTTTATTTTTAATTTTGGGGGTCAAGGTGAGGAGGCGAATTATTAAATTAAGACACTTTTTGAAGAGGTAGGGTTTCAGATGCTTTTGGGAAAGATGGGCAGGGACTCTGCTATCCCAGCTTCAGGGAGATGCTAGTTCCACCATTGGGATGCCAGGACAGAGAAGAGCTTGGACTGGGCTGAGTGGGAGCTGCCCTCCCGTAGGGGTGGGAGGGCCAAGAGACCAGAGGTGGCAGAACGGAGTGCTCGGGTTGAGGTGTAGGGTTTGAGCATAACCTGAAGATAGGGAGGTGCAGTTCCTCTTGCTGTTCCGTAGGTAAGCAGCATGGTCTTGTAGTGGATGCGAGCTTCGACTGGAAGCCAGTGGTGTGTGCGGAGGAGCGGGGTGACATAAGAGAACTTGGGAAGGTTGAAAACCAGGCGGTTTGCAGCGTACTGGATAAGTTGCAGGGGTTTGATGGCACAAGTGGGGAGCCCAGCCAACAGAGAGTTGCAGTAGTCCAGACGGGAGAGGACAAGTGCCTGGATCAGGACCAGCTTCCTGTGTGAGGTAGGGTTGTGGATGTTGTAGAGCAAGAACCTGCAGGAGTGAGTCACTGCTTTGATGTTTGCAGAGAATGACAGGGTGTTGTCCATGGTCACGCCAAGGTTCTTTGCACTGTGGAGTTGTCGAATGCGATGGCGAGGTCTATGAGACCACTCCTACTCTGTGAGATTGGGCTCATTACTTCAAAAGCCAGGCAGGTACGAGATATGAACTCGGATTGCTGGATTCAGTACACCATAGAACCTGAAATCAACTTATACATTCACTCTGTCACTCTCACACACTCAGGCACTTCACCATTTTGTAACCTCAATATTCATTAGGACTCTGGAAAGAATTTGCATCCAGACAAATGAATCAGCACGGGAGGGAACATCAGGAAATGTCTGGTTGGAAGATGTTTTTAAAAATGTCCTCCATTGGAAAAATATTAATTGAATTCACATGTTCAGCTGGATTTAATCTTCTTCATAGGACAGCAAGTAAAATCGTCTATCTTTCAGTTAGTTTCCACTGTGAAAACGTAACACACGCATGCCCAATGTCCGCCAGATGCATATGCATTTTGTTTTGCCAGATGTCTAGCCCACATTTTCCGGACTTGACGCACATGTACATCGCTTTGCAACTAGCTAAAAGCTAGCTAGTCGGAGTCTGTGTGTGTACTTCCGTTTGTACCACCGCACGGTAAATCCACGCACGAGTTGAAAATATTGAATGCATGCGGTGCACAGAATGTACTGCAGCCTAGTGCGGCAACCCCAGCCTAGCCAGTCCGTGGCGTTGCGGACTGTTCCATTGACAATGAATGACTTCCTCCGTAACTCAAAGAGTTTGATGCCTCTGGTGGACATGAGGTGTAACCAACTGTTGCGGCCATAGACTATATGGTTGGTGCATGTGGATTATGCTCTGCTGCCCCTGTCTGGTACTGGGTGGAGTTGCAATCCCCCGCTCTCCTTCCCCCATCACTCTGACCCCTCTCTCTCCCTCCCTCCCTTCTCTCCTCTCTGGGGGATAAGGTGACTGACCCTGGTTTCTAAGCGGACATATGGAATTGTTTTAAGAAGGCCATACCATGGATCATTTAGGTATTTGATTTTGAATTTTAGGACCCCTCTTGAATTTGGACTTTACTATACAGAAGATATATCATTATCATTTACTTTAAGGTCAGTCAATACAGACATTGCAAAAACTTTGAACGTTTCTTCAAGTGCAGTCGCAAAAACCATCAAACCATGAGGACTGCCACAGAAATGGAAGACCCAGAGTTACCTCTGATGCAGAGGATAAGTTCATTAGAGTTACCAGCCTCAGAAATTGCAGACCAAATAAATGCTTCACACAGTTCAAGTAACATCTCAACATCAACTGTTCAGAGGAGACTGTGTGAATCAGGCTTTCATGGTTGAATTGCTGCAAAGAAACCACTACTAAAGGACACCAATAAGAAGAAGAGACTTGCTTAGGCCAAGAAACACGAGCAATGGACATTAGACCGGTGGAAATCTGTCCTTTGGTCTGGAGTCCAAATTTGAGATTTTTGGTTCCAACTGCCGTGTCTTTGTGAGACGCAGTGTGGGTGAACGGATGATCTCCGCATGTGTATTTCCCACCGTAAAGCATGGAGGAGGAGGTGTTATGGTGTTGGGGTGCTTTGCTGGTGACACTGTCTGTGATTTATTTAGAATTCAAGGCACACTTAACCAGCATGCTACCACAGCATTCTGTAGCGATACGCCATCCCATCTGGTTTGAGCTTAGTGAGACTATCATTTGTTTTTCAACAGGACAATGACCCAACACACCTCCAGGCTCTGTAAGGGCTATTTTACCAAGGAGGAGAGTGATGGAGAGCTGCATCAGATGACCTGGCCTCCACAATCCCCCGACCTCAACCAAATTGAGATGGTTTGGGATGAGTCGGACCGCAGAGTGAAGGAAAATCAGCCAACAAGTGCTCAGCACATGTTGGAATTCCTTATAGACTGTTGGAAAAGCATTCCAGGTGAAGCTGGTTGAGAGAATGCCAAGAGTGTGCAAAGCTCTCATCAAGGCAAAGGGTGGCTATTTGAAGAATCTCAAATATAAAATATATTTGAATTTGTTTAACACTTTTTTGGTTACTACATGATTCAATGTGTTATTTCATAGTTTTGATGTATTCACTATTATTCTACAATGTAGAAAATAGTCAAAATAAAGAAAAACCCTTGAATGAGTAGGTGTTCTAAAACTTTTGACTAGTAGTATATATATATATTTTTTTCCTTTTTTTTACACGTTTAATCCCTTATTTTTGCTGACACGCGACTACCTCCATACTTCCATTCATTTGTATGGGTTACCTTCATACGAGTCCCGTGACACTAGGCCAAACTGTTCTGATGCTACAGACGGTTTTTCATGAGAAGACCAATTTTCGGGATGTAGCTCTGCCACTTTCCTCCGCAGATGCCAGATGCGGAAGGGCGACATAGGCGGATGCGGTGAATTGAGACACAGCCTATGCAAAAGAAACCTCTAGTTTAAACTGACGGATTTTGATGGGGATTTTTCTATTATGTTACTTAGACTGATGCACTGGTTTTTGAGCGTTGGGCCAGTAACCGAAAGGTCGCTGGTTTGATTCCCCGAGCCGACTAGGTAAATAATCTGTTGATGTGGCACTTTACCCTAATTGCTCCTGTACGTCGCTCTCGACAAGAGCATCTGGTAAATGACTAAAAATGTCAATTTTCTTTCTCTTCTTGTCTGTCTCGCCAGGCAGGTCCTGCCAAGGTTTGAACTCTGATCACTGGACACAAAATCCAGAGTACTAACCATTGCACCATAGAGCCTGAGAACGTGTGCTTTTTGGCATCGTGTGAATCTCTCTGAATCTCTTTGTGCCTCGAATGACGGGCTGCTAGTTCTCAAAGAGGGTAGGGTGAGATGGTGAGATGTTGCAACCTAGTATTTCAACATACCTCCTACTGTACATATGCCTACCTCTTCTTGTTCTATGGAGCTTTTAGTTTAGTGAAAGCAACAGCATTTTGTTGTCTTGAAAGTTTATTTCACTGGTACTGCAAAGTTGATCTGACAGAACGCCAAAGGCAGCTTTTGAAGCTATGAGACGTCTAGGGACATTTGATAGGATTGACAGAGTCAGCAGTCTGTTGTCTAACTAACTCTTATTACCAGGCAGGTGCTTCAATCGACTATATCTGACAGACTTCTATTATTTGTTTTATGTGTATAGCTACAGGGGTTTTTCACAAGAGCTCGCTACGATAGGTATAGTTATATAAATGTGGGTGATCTTGCATTAGTGTTGTCAGTGAGAGGAGGGGCAGAGAGCTCAGAGAGCACAGGTACCTTCGGTTGTGGATAATGTCCTTGCCTTAGGCTTGTTTTAAAAGGCACAGCTCAACAATACCCTTAAACTGTACACTCAGGGCTATTTTAGTGCTTCTAAGACATGGATGCTTTGAAACACATGTGGCACTGGCACATAACTAACTGGTCACTTGAATAATGTTTACATACTGTTTTACACATTATATATGTAAATACTGTATTCTAGTCAATGCCATCCTATTCAACTATTTCTGTACATGTACTATTCTTAGTAGTACATGTACAGAAATAGTTGAATAGGATGGCATTGACTAGAATACAGTATTCTAGTCAATGCTATGCATTTTTTTTCTTCAATGCTATGCATTTTTCAGATATACTATATATCCTATCCACATACTGTCCATAATGTCTATACATCCCATCACATATATATATATATATATACTGAACAAAAATATAAACGCAACATGTAAAGTGTTGGTCCCATGTTTCATGAGTTGAAAAAAAAAACTCATAAATGTTCCATATGCACAAAAAGCTTATTTCTCTCATAATTTGTGCACGAATGTGTTTATATCCCAGTTAGTGAGCATTTCTACTTTGTCAAGATAATCCATTCACCTGACTGGTGTGGCATATCAAGAAGCTGATTAAACAGCATGATCATTACACAGGTGCACCTTGTGCTGGGGACAATAAAAGGACACTTTAAAATGTGCAGTGTTTTCACACAACACAATTGGCATGTTGACAGCAGGAAAGTCTACCAGAGCTGTTGCCAGAGAACTAAATGTTAATTTCTCTACATTAAGCCACCTCCTACGTGGTCTGCGGTCGTCACAACCGCAGACCACGTATAACCACGCCAGCCCAGGATCTCCACATCCTGGGGAAAAACTAATTCTGATTGGCTGGGCCTGGCTCCCAATTTTTGATACTCCGGACTCCGACATTGCTCGTCCTAATTGTTCTATATTCCTTAATTCGATTATTTTACTTTTAGATTTGTGTGAATTGTTGTGTTTTGTTAGATATTACTGCACTGTTGGAGCTAGGAACACAAGCATTTCGCTACACCCGTAGTAACATCTGCTAAACATGTGTATGCGACCAATAAGATTTGATTTGATTCGTTTTGAACTGTATTGGAGCTCTATTGTGCTTCTGCAAACAGCCAGTAAGGGGCAGACTTACTAAGTCAGTAAGCTCTCTGCTAGGCTGGTGCACACCCTGATGACAAATAGCATACTATTGGGACTGAAAACACAGTTCTAAGCATCTTCTGTGTATCATTTCAAGTGATTGTAACCTATAGTCCCATGTTAGCTCATTTATAGCAGACAGGTCCATTGATAGCAGACAGGTCCATTTATAGCAGATCTTCTGTGAAAAATTATGTTGTGTGTGAATGTGGGTATGTGCTCCTCCCCTCTATATGTGCGTATGTGTGTGTGTGTGTGCGCACGCGTGCATGTGTGTGTCCTTTACATGCTATTTTTGGAACAATTAACTGACTTGGCCCCTGGCTCGCAGTAACAGCAGGGTTAGTTTGTTGTCCCTTCAAATGGATTAGACCGTTCGAGAGGCTAGCGCTGACAGAAGGAGAAAGATGGAGAATGGTGATGAAAGAGGGAGAAGAATAAGAGGGAGAGAGAGAGAAAGAGGAGAGAGAGAGGGAGAATAACTTTCAAAGACAGAGAAAGAGAGCAGACCAGGAGTAGAGATAGAGAACATAAGGGTAAGAAATAGGGAGAAAGAGAGAGAGAGCAGGCCCTCCTCAGCTCCTTGCCAGCCTGTCAGGAGAGCTGCTCCTCCTGCTGTTGTTCCTTGCCTTCTAATCCTCCTGTAAATCTCCTGTAATCGGGTTGAGAGCTGAGAGCGTGCTGCCTCCTGACTAATTTAGACCAGCAGCTTCAGGCTGCCTGTTGCCTGACTTAGCATTCAGTGTCTATGTAAAGACCTGGAAGGAGGATTGCATGGTGGTGGTGATCCATCGGACAGCCTAGGCTAAGTGGCCAAGCCAAGCAGAGCGAGGCACACCGTATGAGGAGGGAAGGAGGAGGAGGTTAGAGGGGTCTATAGCTGGAGAAGCACGAGTCTGATGTCACTGGGACTCATCCAAGATCCCAGAGGAAGAGAGGAACAGAGGAAGAAGAGGGGATGCTAATGATGTGTTGACCCAGGAAGAGAGAGAGGAGTAAACAAAGGAACAAGAGGAAAATACCCTGTTGGATAGAGACTTTTTATGGTGAGACATGGATGTGTTGTGGATGTGGGTTGGTTTATAACTATGTCAAAGTTCATGGTCCCACTAGTCTGTTTGTTGGGGAGTTTATCAGAGGCAACACTGGTTGTGGATTGTTGTTATCCTTATAACCAATTTTCTCCTTCCAGGGGCTTGTAGCGATACTGATCTTCATTCTTCTGAGAGGAATGACAGAACAGCAGAGGAATGAAAACAAAGGCTTGTGGGATTAGAAGAGGTAGTGTTCCCCTCTGTGTTTTAACTAGATCCTACTGAAAGGAAGCTTTTAGACTAGTGAGTAGACTAAGACCATGTATATAGTTAAAAGCCAACCGCTGCGGGGTAGGAAACAACAAAATACATCTGGTGTTCAGGGGAAATGAAAAGAGAGAGTAGCTTACAGAACAGACTTATAGCAAATGTGTGTTCAGCAATGGTCTTAAAACCTCTTAAGGATCCGACCCTTTTTCTCAATTTTCGCCTAAAATGACATACCCAAATCTAACTGCCTGTAACTCAGGCCCTGAAGCAAGGATATGCATATTCTTGGTACCATTTGAAACACTTTGAAGTTTGTGGAAATGTGAAAGGAATGTAGGAGACTATAACACAATAGATCTGGTAAAAGATAATACAAAGAAAAAAAAACTGTTCTTTTGTATTTTTTTTGTACCATCATCTTTGAAATGCAAGAGAAAGGCCATCATCTATTATTCCAGCCCAGATGCAATTTGGATTTTGACCACTAGATGGCAGCAATGTATGTGCAAAGTTTTAGACTGATCCAATAAACCATTGCATTTCTGTTCAAAATTTTGTATCAAGACTGCCCAAATGTGCCTAATTGGTTTATTAATAACTTTTCATGTTCAAAACTATGCATTCTCCTCAAACAATAGCATGGTATTCTTTCACTGTAATAGCTACTGTAAACTGGACAGTGCAGTTAGATTAACAAGAATTTAAGCTTTCTGCCAATATCAGACATGTCTATGTCCTGGGAAATGTTCTTGTTACTTACAACCTCATGCTAATCGCACTAGCCTACGTTAGCTCAACGTCCCGCAGTGGACTCACCGATCCTGAAAAAGTTAAAACACCCAAGGATTTATTTAAACGGAACAAGATCTGATATCTATGTCCACTGATCTCAATATTAGCCTCTACACCAGATCAAGCATCAAACACCAAGTCTCCCAGTAGGGTGTCCTGATGTCTAGGCCTCGAGCCAGTTACCAAACATTATCCTCACAGTGGCGGTTCTAGCTTCTATGGCTCCATGGGCGCACCCCCTTCAGCGCCCCCTGCACTAACTGTCATTTTTATTCAGACATTTGGAACATCACAAATAAATAATCATAACATTTCAAACTATAGAAATATAAAATAGAAGTAACAAAGACAAATAGAACAAATTGTAGATTATAAATACAAATAAAAAAGATAATCGAGTTATTACACTATTACCCTATTGCTAATGAAAAACACACAAATAAAACCAAATTGCACAAATCCTATGTCACACAAACACACAAATAGAATAACACACTTAGAAAGAAGAGAACATGATTATTACACTATTGCACTTCAAACAAGAAACTTCAGCTCCCTCCACAGATTTTCTATGGGATTAAGGTCTGGAGACTGGCTAGGACACTCCAGGAAAAATTTGCAATGATCATGAGAACGGTGAGGAATCAGCCCAAAACTACACATCTTGTCAATGATCTCAAGGCAGCTGGGACCATAGTCACCAAGAAAACAATTGGTAACACACTACGCCGTGAAGGACTGAAATCCTGCAGTGCCCGCAAGGTCCCCCTGCTAAAGAAAGCACATATACATGCCCGTCTGAAGTTTGCTAATGAACATCTGAATGATTCAGAGGACAACTGGGTGAAAGTGTTGTGGTTAGATGAGACCAAAATGGAGCTCTTTGGCATCAACTCAACTCGCCGTGTTTGGAGGAGGAGGAATGCTGCCTATGACCCCAAGAACACCATCCCCACCGTCAAACATGGAGGTGGAAACATTATGCTTTGGGGGTGTTTTTCTGCTAAGGGGACAGGACAACTTCACCTCATCAAAGGGAGTCTCCAGACCTTAATCCCATAGAAAATCTGTGGAGGGAGCTGAAGGTTTGAGTTGCCAAATGTCAGCCTCGAAACCTTAATGACTTGGAGAAGATCTGCAAAGAGGAGTGGGACAAAATCCCTCCTGAGATGTGTGCAAACCTGGTGGCCAACTACAAGAAACGTCTGACCTCTGTGATTGCCAACAAGGGTTTTGTCATGTTTTGCAGAGGGGTCAAAAACGTATTTCCCTCATTAAAATGCAATTCCATTTACAACATTTTTCACATGCGTTTTTCTGGATTTTTTTGTTGTTATTCTGTCTCTCCTACCATTAACCTACCATTAAAATTATAGACTGATCATTTCTTTGTCAGTGGGCAAACGTACAAAATCAGCAGGGGATCAAATACTTTTTTCCATCACTGTATATGCCTGCAGATGCCAGCTAGATGGTTTATTTCAGTTTTTGTACTGTGAATCAGAGAAGTTTTAGAGACGCTCTATGAGCTGTTGATCAACACTCTGATCCAAAACAGATGATATGTTGGGGAAAGGGAAGACAAGCGTACTATAATAGGGTACGAACAGGACTTTTGCTTCATCACATAATTGAGTGAGCCAGTTGCTACATCACATAATTGAGTGAGCCAGTCGTTTCACAATGTGTAACTGAATTAGAGGTCTCTGTGTGGTGCTCGAGTGTGACAGTCATATTGTGTGTGTGTGTGCATGCTTGTCTGTGCCCCTCCAGACAGTCAAATTGTTTGTCTGTCTATTCCTCCAGAGATCCTCCAGGATGCGGTCATTATCAGCAGGGCCGAGGAAGGGTCCTTTCCACCTCCACAGGGTCTGATCCCATCCTTCTGGGGGCCGAGGGGGCCTCTTTATTGGGTGTAATCACCTCCTCTTGGGGCACCTGGAGGTCAAGCGATGGCTCATGCACTAAATGACCCCCACCTGGGCGCCGGCCCATCCGAGGACTCTGAACTCTCTCAGAATGAGTCTGAAACGGCGAGCTTGGTGTCTGAGGACTCTATCATGCCAGACTATGAGATGAGGCGGGGTGGAGGAGGCACCACCTCTACACTGTACGAGGCCTGTAACAGGAACGAGGCGCTAACCCTACAGAGGGTCCTGGAGAGGGGGGTTACTAAGGAAGAAGTCATGGAGCTGGACATCAACGGCAGGGTAAGGATACACAGAAACACACACACCTCACTAGCCCACACTATCAATAGTAACATAAGGATGTGTAATACTTCTCTCTGGTGTTCCTTGCACTACCCACCACTATCATCAAAACCATATGGCCCCAGATATTGTACATTAGAGCAGGGTTTCTCAACCTTTGGTCCTTGGGTCTCTGGCATGATGTAGTCCAGTCCCTGAGATGGTTAGCTGACACTGAGTCAGTTACTCAAGGGTTGGTTTTAATGTAAGCGGTCGCACATGGAGGAAGAGTATACCGGTTGCTGGTGCATTAAAGCATACACCTAGCTAATGACCGCATGTCTTTGTTTCTGCTTTGTTTCCATGTCAGAATGGCCTGATGTTGGCTGTCTCTAGAGGCTACGTGGACATCGTCTACGGTCTACACACGTGTCCACTGATAGACATAAACCATCAGGACAACGAAGGCAGCACAGCGGTGATGATCGCTGCCCAGGCCGGTAAGCACTGCAATATTATGATGGCTAGCTTGGGTGAGCAAGGTAGCGGGATTGTATCACAGCATTTCAACCTTTAACATGGCCTATGATTGGGTGCTCAAAAGTATTATAATCAGGGAAGTATCTGCAAAATAAATCCCTTTACCATTGCCGCAGTGCATTCAGCTAAAGAAGAAATGTTGGTTATACTGAAAATATTCGTTAAAAGTGTATAATAACATACAAGATCAAGTCAATCTGTGGAGTATCAAGATCCCTCGTATTCTATAGTTTATTTTCTATGTAGTTGTACTGTAACAACAATGTTCCTAATAACAGCCCCTCTCTCCCCCCCAGGCTACATATCCATCCTCAACTTCATCCTGAACTACTACCCTAAGGTAGACCTGGAGGTGAGGGACATCAGAGGCTTCACTGCCCTCATCAAGGCAGCCATACAAGGCAGGGAGGACTGTGTGTCTTCCCTCATAATGGCCGGTAAGTGGCTAAAGTCAGTCAAACCAAGAATTTGAGTTCTTTGAGTTCTGGGTTGGAAGGTCTTCTAAGGACTATTTTCATGTGTTTTCCTTTTCCAAGTGGCATAAATCCTCACTCTCCAAACTGACAATTTGCTAACCTATTATTTTTTCTTATTCTCGAAACAGTAAATGCACAGGTACTAGGGTGAAATGGGTTGTCAATGTATCATCATAGAAATAGAATGACTATTCTTTTATTCATTATGTTTCTATTGTTATCGTGAAGACTGTGAAAAAAGGAAAAGCAAGGGCCTGGTCAGAAGTAGTGCACTATATAGGGAATAGGGTGCCATTTTGGACACATACCAAGTGCATGATTATGGCAGATTTTGGTGGAGGAAGATAATGATGCAGACCTAGCTGAGTTAAGGGGCAAATCTAAGGATTTTCCTTTCTGATCTTCTTATCTAATCTGGGACTAGCTGTTTTGGGTTACAGGCTGGATTAGCTAGCCCTGTGTGGATTTACCAGGACTGATATAGGCACGACTCTGGAAAGATTCCACTCAGTCACACCTGTTACAAGTTCATTAGTCAAGACAGGTCAAAATGATGTTGCCCTATTACGTAGTGTTCTCCATAAGCAGCGGCGGGTAGGGAGTATTACTGTGTTCATGTATTACATCTATGTGCCTTATAATGTGTTGAATGAATGGTTGAGGACAAGCCAATGAAAATAGACACTACTAATAATGACTTCAATTACACATCTAAGAGCTAGTTGACCAATTAACCCTAATGGAAACCTTAGATTCTCCTGCCTCAAACTGTAGATTCATTCATTTATTCAAGGCCATCGTCATGCTGTCTCATAATTAGTCAAGGCAAACAAATGGTGACAGTTTTCATAGTGTGTTTTTTATCTCCTGTTCTGTATCTCCCTGCACCATTCTGTGTTCCCTTAATGGCCACTTGGTGGGGCAATTATGCTGACTTTGAACACAAGTTACCTTCTGAAAATCTGATCATGCCCAGTTTCCCTCAAGGTTTTAAGCGTCTCTGTTCTCGCTCTATTTCTCTCTATCTATTTCTCTCTTTCTCTCTCTCTCTCTCTTTCTCTTTTCTCCCCGCATTTCCCTCCTCCCTGTCTCTCCCTGGCCACTTACCAGGTGCTGATATCAACGTAGTGGACAATGTCAAAGGGAAAAGTATAACAGACTGGGCCCTGAAGACAAGTCGCTTCGAGGTCCTGCAGCGTCTCCGCCGCCTCCAGGCGTGTCCCATCGCCGAACAGTTCTGCGATAGCTACGTGATGGAGTGGCCTGAGCTGAAGGAGTTGGTGGCTAAAGGTTTGAGAGATGAGAACCGGAGGGTTGCTGGTTCAAATCCCTGCTCCAACTGGTAAAAATATGGCAGGGAGGGATCACCTGTTGTTGTGCCATTGAGCATGACACTTAACCCCTAAACTGCTTCAGGGGTGCTGCTGCATTGCAGCGGACACATGTGTGGAGGCTGTGTGTGTGTGTGTCTTGGGTGGGTAGGTTTAAAGGAAAAATACACATTTCAGTGTCTCTTAATTGGATGAAAGTGTCTGCTAAATGGCATATATTCTTATATTGACAATAAAGTTATCTTCTTCTGTCTTCTATCTTCTAAAGCCATGGCCCCCAAGAACCTGACCCAGCGTCTGAAGGATAGCTTGACCTTCAGCTTCCCCAACGACCCTCAGGACAATGGGGTGTTGGACCACATGGTGAGGATGACAACCTCCATCCACAGTCCGCTAGTCTCCATGGGCTGCCGACCACTCTGCCCCACCAGCCCCCCCGAGGTCGGGAAGCGGCGGCTGGCTGTGCCGGAGCTGATGGAAAAGCACAGCAGCAAGGAACTGGAGGAGAGCTCCGTGTGTCATAGTAACGGTGTGAAGTGTTCCTTCACGCCGGCGCCAGCGTCGTCCTCCCTCTTGCTCGCCAACTGCTGCTCGGACACGGAGCGGAGGGGTAGTGTTCTCTCAGCGACTGCAAACGGCGTCCAGAACTTCCTCCCCCATTCCTTGGCGAATCGGAACAGTGTCTTCCCGTATGGCTGCATCCCCACGATCACCTTCACCAAGTCTGCGGAAAAAGCACCCAAGAAGGCGAAGAAGACGAAGAGGCACAAGGGCCACCTGGAGCCTCCAGTCTGGAAGTACAAATCAGATAAGCAGGAGAAGAAAAAGGAAAAGGAGAAGTTGGAGGAAGAGAAGGAAGCGCACGAGAAGGCACTTAAGAAATCTAAAATGAAGGCAGCCAAGGCAGCGGCCAAGGCAAGTTAAACTGCCAGCTGTCTGTTTGTAAACTGCTACAGAGTGAGGGCACAGAACCCTGAGAGAATAGAACGGCCTCAGTGCTGCCATCTCTTACTAACTCCAATCTGTGATGATGTCATATAAGAGGGATGAGGGGACAGCTCCCCTGTGGTGGAACCTTTCTGGGGCCATCATGGAAGCCCAGTTTCAGCCCTGTAGTGGTGTCTCCAATAACATGGGTGGAAACTAGAATCTGAGCCAGACTAAGACTAATGGATGGACTGTTGTTTTTCCTCTCGATTGGGATATGCTGTAAGGACACTGAAATGGCCTGAACATTACTAGACTTTACTATTCATGTATCTATCAAGAGGAATATGCTTTTTCTATGTTATTTTGGGGGAGTCAGTCGTTAAAAAGATCAGTAGAGTTTGTTTGGGCTTCCACGTTCTTAACATACAGCATATCTGAAACAGCGAACTAATCGAAACTGTGAAGGAACCAGAGCCATAGCAAAGAAATGTCAAATTTCTATTTGCACTTACTGAAAGACAAGCAGGACATTACCGTGAGTTATTCAAATGATGAATAACTCCTGCCAACTCCTAGCATAACAATGGCCATAGGAGTTGGCAAGACAGCACAAAGAGATCTGGGACCAGGTGTCACGTATACTCCCTCTCCCGCCTCTAGGTCATCAGGCTGCTGATTAGCCAGCACACCTGTCACCGTCGTCTCGCGCACCTGTGCCTCATGACACTCACCTGGACTCCATGATCTCCTTGATTATGTTCCCTATATCTGTCACTCCCCTTGGTTCTCTCCTCAGGTGTTACTGACTCTGTTTTCATGTCGGTGCGTTGTTTGTGTTACGTGGTTGTGTCAATTATTTATTAAAACACTCACTCCCTGAACTTGCTTCCCGACTCTCAGTGCACTCGTTACAGAATAACACCTCACCTAAGGGAAGCATCAGGGAGTGTTTATTTATTTTATTTTTGTGTCAGAGTAATGACGTTGGGTCCGGGAACTGCTACAGTCTCTCATGCCTCAACCAGTTTTCCAGGCTCCCCTGTCTCAGCCGGCTCGTTAGGTTCTCATGCCTCAGCCGGATCGCCAGGCTCCCCTGCCTCAACCGATCTGTCAGGTTCCTGCGCCCCAGCTGACTCGACAGGTTTCCGTGTCTCAGCTGGCGTGACAGGTTTTCGCGCATCAGCAGGGGTGACCGGTCCGCTCCTGATCCCCGGGTTCGTCCCCTTTGACGGCGTCCCGCGGCTGGGGAGGGGGTATTGTCACGTATACTCCCTCTCCGGCCTCTAGGTCATCAGGCTGCTGATTAGCCAGCACACCTGTCACTGTCGTCTCGCGCACCTGCGCCTCATGACACTCACCTGGACTCCATCACCTCCTTGATTATGTTCCCTATATCTGTCACTCCAATTGGTTCTCTCCTCAGGTGTTACTGACTCTGTTTTCATGTCGGTGCGTTGTTTGTGTTACGTGTTTAGGGTTTCATTCATTTATTAAAACAGTCACTGAGTGACTTTATTATTACGTTGCACAAACTTACTCAGAAGTCTTAGCTATTTTAACAGATGCACTGTAGATACAATGCAACTGCTAAAAGGTAGACTCAGTGAAATGACGTTGCCACGAGCAGCACCACAGATATTGAGATGAGCGAGATGCAAGACTTCGCTCTCACACAGTCACACCCAGTATCTGCGCATGTGCACGGGTTCGCTTCACTCTGTTACAGCTTGGTAGCCACAGGATCAAAACAGTGGAGAAGTTGAGCATCGAACTTCAACGATCTTTGTTGTTGCGGAAATTGACCCATTGTGCATCTACGTCATATCGCTGAGTCTAGTGTGGAGTAGGAATAAGCTTGTGTCTGTAGCTGCCCTAATGTGATGGTTATTCTTCAATACCTCTTCTATGCCCCTCATCAAAGATTTGGAAAGAAACATATGGGTAGTGAATTTTCCCAGTCAAAAGCCACTGATACATCAGAAATGTCTCCAACAATATGAATAGATACAATAGGCCTAATGAATATCCTATTACCAAACCAAACATTAAAACGTTTAAAAACAAGAGGAGAACACAAATGACTGGTTTGTTTAAATGAATAATGAATTAGGGTATTTGTAGATGCTAAAGAAAATACCAGTCTGTAAAGCAAACAAGACAAAATAGGAGAAACGAACTAAACAAACAGACAAAATGTTTTTGGGGAAGAATAAGATCAAAACTAAAGCAAGAATTGCAAAATTTACCAAAAATCCCTCATCAACTTTCATGCCAGGAGATCAACCTACCCAGTGAAACTTTCTCACAGTATCTCTAGAGTATTTAGTTTCAGTTCTCTTTTACAGTTGGGGAACTAGTCGATATCAAGTCAACATTGAAATAAGAGCCTTATGGAGGTCAGAGAGAGGCCAGATTAGAACCTGTGACTGAAAACTGAGAGATGGTACCCAATTCCCTACATAGTGCACAGAACGTTTATATATATTTCCAGAACTGCTAAACCTTTCTTGGAAAGGAAGTTCTATCACCAATCTTATATTCCCACCCCTCATCTTTATAGCAAATCAAGTGGTTAGACTGCAGTTTAATTGTTTTTGTAATTCGATTAAGCCTTTTAAATTATTATTTCTAATCTGTTATGTGTCTGCTAGACCATTTCTTTCAGATTGTTGAATGTCAAAGCAGACTGCCCAGACTTTCTCTCCATTCTGTTGAATCCTGTCCTGTGCGATTATTGCACAACAACAAAACAAAGAGTTTCAGTGAAGCCTGGAGAAAACAGAGAAACACTGTGCTGCCCATAGAAATTGAATGACATATCATTCTATTTCCATGTTGTTGCCTGGCACTGAAAGAATGCTGAGAACAACCCGGATCTCAACAGCTCACAGATTAATGTGGGGAAGGAAAAATACATGCTGCTGCTGCTCAAAATAAGAAAAACATTTTGCTCTCTCTTCCCTGAGATTGTTGATGTGAGGCCTCCCAGCTGTGTGTCTAGCTGCTGTACATAGGCCAAGAGGATAATATTCAGGACCATGAGATTCACATTACTCAAATGAAGAAAATATCTCACCCATACTACAGTATAATGTAACATTCCTATAAAGGAGGCAGTCATATTTGGATCATTGTGAGAGATGAACAGTTCAGTATTAGAACAAAAATTGATCCACTGGGTCTAGATAGCTATATTTACTGGACTTAGACCCACTGTAGGCCTTGCAGACTACATTTTAAAGGATATTTCATGATGACTAAAGCTGGCTAAAATAGTGCAATATGCTCCTAGAGCGCCGACTGTGTTTCTGAGGAGGACATGTGCCTAATATAGTAACAAATACAAAAATAGTATTTGTTGTTGTAACACAAGAGTGAAATGAGACCGGATACCAGTTGTAATACCATTAACAGTTACAGTTGAAGTCGGAAGTTTACATACACCTTAGCCAAATACATTTCAACTCAGTTTTTCACAATTCCTGACACTTAATCCTAGTAAAGATTCCCTGTCTTAGGTCAGTTAAGATCACCACTTTAATTAAAACAATTGAAATGTCAGAATAATAGTAGCGAGAATTATTTATTTTCAGGTTTTATTTCGTTCATCTCAATCCAAATGGGTCAGAAGTTTACATACACTCAATTAGTATTTGGTAGCATTGCCTTTAAAAATGTTTAACTTGGGTCAAACATTTTGGGTAGCCTTCCACAAGCTTCCCACAATAAGTTGGGTGAATTTTGGCCCATTCCTCGTGACAGAGCTGGTGTAACTGAGTCAGGTTTGTAGGCCTCCTTGTTCACACACTTTTTCAGTTCTGCCCACAAATGTTCTATAGGATTGAGGTCAGGGCTTTGTGATGGCCACTCCCATACCTTGACTTTGTTGTCCTAAAGCCATTTTGGCTCAACTTTGGAAGTATGCTTGGGGTCATTGTCCATTTGGAAGACCCATTTGTGACCAAGCTTTAACTTCCTGACTAATGTCTTGAGATGTTGCTTCAATATATCCACATAATTTTCCTCCTCATGATGCCATCTATTTTGTGAAGTGCACTAGTCCCTCCTGCAGCAAAGCATCCCCACAACATGATGCTGCCACCCCCGTGCTTCACGGTTGGGACGGTGTTCTTCGGCTTGCAAGCCTCCTCCTTTTTCCACCAAACATAACGATGGTCATTATGGCCAAACAGTTTGTTTCATCAGACCAGAGGACATTTCTCCAAAAAGTACGACCTTTGTCCCCATGTGCAGTTGCAAACCGTAGTCTGGCTTTTTTATGGCGATTTTGGACCCACTGGAATTGTGATACAGTGAATTATAAGTGAAATAATCTGTCTGTAAACAATTGTTAGAAAAATGACTGGCTTTTTTTATGGCGGTTTTGGAGCAGTGGCTTCTTCCTTGGTGGGCGGCCTTTCAGGTTATGTCGATATAGGACTCGTTTTACTGTGGATATTGTCACGATCTTCATGAGGGACAGACCAAGGCGCAGCGAGGCATCCAGTATACATGTTTATTTAAGAAAACGAAACACACGTAACTGGGTAAAACAACAAAAGTCAACGTAACGAAGATCGTGAAGATGAACACACTAAACACAAACAAGCTATGTCCAAACAATCACCCACAAAACCTAAATGAAAACCCCAAAATATATATATGGTTCCCAATTAGAGACAACGACACACAGCTGCCTCTAATTGGGAACCATTACCCCAACATAGAAATAGAACACCTAGAACATAAAAAACCCTACACCAAAAACAAAACAAAACACGCCAGCCTGTCATCTCAGGCCTGGACGTGACAGTACCCCCCCCCAAAGGCGCGGACTCCGACCGCGCCACCCAAAAGTCCATGGGGGGGTCTTCGGTGGGTGCGGGAGCGGAACCGGCCGCATTGGGCTCGTGACGCGCACTCTGGTGCGGGAGCGGAACCGGCCGTACCTGGCTCGTGACGCGCACTCTGGTGCGAGGAGCGGAACCGGCCGTACTGGGCTTGTGACGCGCACTCTGGTGCGGGGAGCGGGAACCGGCCGTACTGGGCTCGTGACGCGCACTCTGGTGCGGGGAGCGGGAACCGGACGAACTGGGCTCGTGACGCGCACTCTGGTGCGGGGAGCAGGAACAGGACGTGCTGGGTTCCCAACAGGTACAGGAATCCTGGAGCGTGGAGTAGGGACAGGACATGCTGAGCTCTCTAAGCGCACGGGGAGCCTGGTGCGCGGAGCCGGAACAGGACGTGCTGGACTCTCTAAGCGCACGGGGAGCCTGGTGCACGGAGCCGGAACAGGACGTGCTGGAGTCTCTAAGCGCACGGGGAGCCTGGTGCGCGGAGCCGGAACAGGACGTGTTGGACTCTCTAAGCGCACGGGGAGCCTGGTGCGCGGAGCCGGAACAGGACGTGCTGGACTCTCTAAGCGCAAGGGGAGCCTGGTGCGCGGAGCCGGAACAGGACGTGCTGGACTCTAAGCGCAAGGGGAGCCTGGTGCGCGGAGCCGGAACAGGACGTGCTGAGTCCAAGCCGGGCACAGGGATCCTGGAGCGTAGAACAGGGATCCTGGAACGTGGAGCAGGGACAGGACGTACTGGGCTGTGGATGCGAACCGGAGATTCTGCCCGTAGGACCGGTGCAGGATATCTTGGTCCCAGGAGACGCACTGGAGACCTGGCGCGCAGAGCTGGCACCACCCTTCCAGGTAGCACACTAACCTTGGCCTGACAGACGAAAGTGGCGCTGGGATCTCTCGCACTGGGCTGTGGACACGCATCGAGACACTGCACGCAGAACCGGTGCAGGATATCCTGGTCCAAGAAGGCGTGCGGAGACCAGGAGCGCTGAGCCGGCACCACTCTGCCAGGCTGCACACTCAATGTAGCCTGACAGACGAGTGGCGCTGGAATCTCCTGCACCGGGCTGTGAATGCGCACAGGAGAAACAGTGCGCAAAACTGCATAACACGGTGTCCTCTCCGTGCGCCGCTCTCCCCAACGTTCGAGGAGTTGGCTCAGGAGTCCCTCCAGAACCGGCCAAACTCCTCGTGTGCCCCCCCCAAAAAAATTTGGGGGCTGTCTTTCGGGCTTCCGTGCCAGGCGAGTTCCAACGTATCTCTCCCTCTCCGGGTTCCATATCTCTCCCTCTCCGGGTTCCACGCTCCATATATATCCTCGTAGCTCCCTCGCTCAGTCATCGCCGCTTCCATCCTCCTCTTAGGGTAACGATGCTCCTTTCCCAACGTTTTTTTCTCCCTGGGGTGACGATAATCCTCCGTCTTCCCCCAAGGTCCCTTCCCAGCTAATATTTCCCCCCAAGTCCAGGACTCCCGGGTCTCTCGCTGCTTGGTCCTTTTATGGTGGGTGATTCTGTCACGATCTTCATGAGGGACAGACCAAGGCGCAGCAAGGCATCCAGTATACATGTTTATTTAAGAAAACGAAACACACGTAACTGGGTAAAACAACAAAAGTCAACGTAACGAAGATCGTGAAGATGAACACACTAAACACAAACAAGCTATGTCCAAACAATCACCCACAAAACCTAAATGAAAACCCCAAAATATATATATGGTTCCCAATTAGAGACAACGACACACAGCTGCCTCTAATTGGGAACCATTACCCCAACATAGAAATAGAACACCTAGAACATAAAAAACCCTACACCAAAAACAAAACAAAACACGCCAGCCTGTCATCTCAGGCCTGGACGTGACAGATATAGATTATTTTGTGCCTGTTTCCTCCAGCATCTTCACAAGGTCCTTTGCTGTTGTTTTGGGATTGATTTGCACTTTTCGCACCAAAGTACGTTAATCTCTAAGAGAGAGAACGCGTCTCCTTCCTGAGCGGTATGACGGCTGCGTGGTCCCATGGTGTTTATACTTGCGTACTATTGTTTGTACAGATGAACGTGGTACCTTCAGGCGTTTGGAAATTGCACCCAAGGATGAACCAGACTTGTGGAGGTCTACAATTCTTTTCTGAGGTCTTGGCTGATTTCTTTTGATTTTCCCATGATGTCAGAGAAAGAGGCACTGAGTTTGAAGGTAGGCCTTGAAGTACATCCACAAGTACACCTCCAATTGACTCAAATTATGTCAATTAGCCAATCAGAAGCTTCTAAAGCCATTACATCATTTTCTGGAATTGTCCAAGCTGTTTAAAGGCACAGTCAATTTAGTGTATGTTTACTTCTGACCCACTGGAATTGTGATACAGTGAATTATACGTGAAATAATCTGTCTGTAAACAATTGTTGGAAAAATGACTTGTGTCATGCACTAAGTAGATGTCCTAACCGACTTGCCAAAAGTATAGTTTGTTAGCAAGACATTTGTGGAGTGGTTGAAAAACAAGTTTTATTGACTCGTGTATGTAAACCTCCGACTTCAAGGGGTAAGAGGAGGGGTATGTAGTGAATTGGGACCGGCTGTCTCAGAGAAGTGTCTCCCAAATGACACCCTATTCCCTATGTAGTGTACTACATTTGACTAGAGTGCTATGGCTCTGGTCAAAAGTGCACTGCATAGGGAATAGGGTGTCACACTGTCTGTCTCCTTTCCAGTCTCCATGATGGCTCGTGGTCAGATGAGACAGACAGTGTTAGTGATACAAAGACAGTGAGCATCACACAAAAAACAGCACACACACACACAGTGTATGTTAAGGCCAAGAGTAAAAATGTTGTCTGCTTGATGCCTAGTTGTGTAGTTATAACATATATATCTCTTAAACTCGCATCACTGAAATACCCAAAGCCACATCTGCCCTGTAATTGCAGTCTTCATATACGCCAGGCTACAAGAGGGAAAACCAGAGGAGAAAATAAGAGGTTTGGCAGCAACAGGAAAACTGCTCTGAGAGAGCACATTCCAGCCAGACCCCGTTCGAGACAATGAGGGGTGGGACACAATTTTATTTAAAATCTCTGTAGGCCTAATCTTGCGCTTGAATCAGGAACAGAGCAAAGTTAGGTTGAAGATTCCTAGGCAGGCTACGTAGGCTACTTTATCGAGATGGAACCATGGGCTGTTTGTGAATTTATATCAAAGCGGAAGACTGACGTCTAGCCAATGTTCCAGCTCGGCTTCGTGTTTTCGTTTTATCAGTCAAAGATTTTAGACCGAGATACAGCGTCACAGCACCGCGCTTGAGACGAGACAAATCTGGTCAACTTGGACGGACCATATATCTTACACCGAAAGGACGGTCGTTCATTTTCCCGTCAGGTATCTTGGATATTCCGTTTAGAGTCGTTTCATTGTAGCAGAACTGAATTTATTTGACATAGAGTTGAGAGGAGCGCCATATAAATATACTGAGGTTGATTCGCATCGAAACAGGAAAGGATGTGGAGAGATTTTAGGATTCAACATCTGGAACTGAAAACGTTCACCGGACTCAAAGGTTGACATATGAATGGAAGACGTATCTAATACATTCATTTTGGTTGTCTTTTAACACTTTAAAGTAGTTTAAAAGACATTTTGTTTTTAATATGGGACCAACGTGGCGCATGTCTGTGGTGATACATAAGTTGGCTTCTTCGTGAAAAGCAAGAAGCTGCGCTTAAAAGGAAAATAACGGGTAAAAGTCTTAAAATATATATTTTTAATGATTTGAGTGTTATGTTCAGTATTTAGTACGCTGCACATTTAATCTGACGTTTTATGACAGCTGTTGCCTATTCGTTTAACCTTTTGTCTAGGTATGGATAGCTGTTTTAATTAAATAGGTAGGTAAACTTAGTTATTACAAGTCTCTGTCATGATTAGAATGTTGTAGGCTATGAAATACTGATGCCTAACTGACATATTGACCACATCAGAAAAGCGCCAAACCACAGCGGTGCACATGTTTCCACTCTAGATTGTCTGCAGTTTAGCAATGACATTTTACTCCAAGGCACGGTTCAGGTTACAGAATATCAGAACGTTGCAAAACCCAGGGCCCGTATTCATAAGGCGTCTCTGAGTGGCAGTGCTGCCGACCTAAGATCAGTTTAGCCTATGGATTCTATGGACAGGGGCGACCTGATGCTAGATCAGGGCCCGTATTCATAAGGTGTCTCAGAGTAGGAGTGCCGATCTAGTATCAGGTCCCCCCTTATTCATTATTATCTAAATTCAAAATTGTTCCAACATCACCACTCCTCTGAGATGCTATATAAATACGGGCCCAGTAGATCTTTCCCATCATTACTAGTTTATGAAGTGTTGTATGGGCTATGATGAGACATGATGTATGATACCTGTAGTTGAGGTGTGGTTACATAGACCTGTGGGTGGAACACAACACAACAGCCATGGAGGTATGTTATGTCACTGCAAACTCTTCTCTCACTCAGGTGTGAAGGAACAAACTCTCAACAAACCTCAGCCGCCATGGTTCACTACAGCTGCATATCTTCAGTGTTTTAGCATCTTCACAATGACTAAATGGTTCTAGCAGAAGGCCCTATGATTAAATACAATATGAATAATCCTTGAAATATTTGAATTTGCAGAACTGTATTGCAATTCATGCAAATGCTGTACTTCAACGTTTCCATAAGCTTAATCCAATGACTATTGGTGCTTTAAAAAAATAGGTTAGGTCCTATTGTGCCGTAGCTCTAAGGTTTGCAAATCCCTTGAAGTATTTTTTTTCCTTAAAAGACATGTCTTTGCCTTTTATCATTTTATCATCTTGTTGGTTTAAGCATGGGGGTATAGAGGGAAAGCTGATCCTACCTCACATGTGAGAGAGAACACACACAATGGGTGTGTCGCAAATTGCACATTGTTCCTTACATAGTGCACTACTTTTGACCAAAGTCATATGGGCCCTGGTCAAAAGTAGTGCACTAAATAGGGAATAAGGTGCCATATGGGATGTAATGGAAGCATGTAGACAAACACTAAGCCTGGCTTTGTCATGTCTGTCTAATGCAGATACAATCAGACCAGTCTCTCTCTCATCATAACAAGCTCTGAGTCACAACAATCACAGGATTAAAGCTGTAAAGCCTTTACTAAACAACAGATACTAAACATACAATCATGGCTATCTGTGGCTAAACAGTGAAAGATGAATAATTATCTGAATGATAAAGATGTACAGTACATGGTCAAAAGTATGTAGACACCACTCCAAATTAGTGGATTCGGCTATTTCAGCCACACCCGTTGCTGACAGGTGTATCAAATCCAGCACACCGTCATGCAATCTCCATAGACAAACATTGGCAGTAGAATGTCCCATACTGAAGTGCTCAGTGACTTTCAACGTGGCACCGTCATAGGATGCCACCTTTCCAACAAGTCAGTTTGTCAAATTTCTGCCCTGCTAGAGTTGCCTTGGTCAACTGTAAGTGCTGTTATAGTGAAGTGGAAACGTCTAGGAGCAACAACGGCTCAGCTGTGAAGTGGTAGGCCACAAAAAGCTCACAGAACGGGACCGCCGAGTGCTAAAGCGCGTATCGTGTAAAAATCGTCTGTCCTCGGTTGCAACACTCACTACCTAGTTCCAAACTGCCTCTGGAAGCAACGTCAGCACAATAACTGTTCGTCGGGAGCTTCATGAAATGGGTTTCCTTGGGACGAGCAGCTGCACACAAGCCTAAGATCACCATGTGCAATGCCAAACGTCGGCTGGCATTGGAAACACGTTCGCAGGAGTGATGAATCACGCTTCACTATCTGGCAGTCCGATGGATGAATCTGGGTTTGGCAGATGCCAGGAGAACCCTACCTACCCAAACGCATATTATTAGTGCTAACTGTATAGTTTGGTGGAGGAGGGATAATGGTCTGGGGCTGTTTTTCATGGTTTGGTCTAGGCCCCTCAGTTCCAGTGAAGGAAAATCTTAACGCTACAGCATACAATGACATTCTAGATGATTCTGTGATTTTCCTGTTTCAGCATGACAATGCCCCCATGCACAAAGCAAGGTCCATACAGACATGGTTTGTCAAAATCAGTGTGAAAGAACTTGACTAGCCTGCACAGAGGACTGACCTCAACCCCATCAAACACCTTTGGGATGAATTGGAAGGCCTAACTGGAAGGCCTTATCGCCCCACATCAGTGCCCGACCTTGTGGATTAAGGGAAGCAAATCCCCGCAGCAATGTTCCAACATCTAGTGGAAAACCTTCCCAGAAGAGTGGAGGCTGTTATAGTAGCAAAGGGGGGACCAACTCCATATTAATGCCCATGATTTTGGAATAAGATGTTCATCGATCAGGTGTCCACATACTATTGGCCATGTATTGTAGTTAGATATTGTTCTGTCATCTGAGCTATACAGTTGTCTTACACATGACTTGTATATATTGTATATGTGCCAATTAGCGGACACTTTTATCCATGCAGAAGAGTAGCAAAGTTGTAGAAGAGTTCCTTCAGTTGCGGTAGGCAGATAGAGGCCCATTGCAGGAGGTTGGAGTCAGTTTGCTCTAGCCTCTTCCACTGGTGGCTTCCTAGCTAGCACATTTGGCTCCTTGGAAGTTGTGGGAACGTACGTTTTTGGTTTCCCATTGGTACTGGGAACGAAGGCATAGGTTTCCTGAGCTGTACTATGGTTCCCGGAAAGTTTTCCTGGGAGGTTTTATTGATGTCCTGAGAATGGAAATTATATAGGTTATATGAAGGTAATTAAATAACGTTCTGAGAACATTGTCTACAAGTTATGAATGTTTTGAACGAAATGTTAAGGTTATTTGGATGTTTTTTGAAGAACTTCCTTAAAACATTCACTGAATGTTTCAACTTCAAATAACACTGCTAGCTTAGGTTAACTGTTTTGAACTCCAAGCACAGATAGGACCCATGAACTTGTGGCACGGCATCAGTGAGATTCAAACCGATGGTGTTCTGTTTTCTATCCATGGAATTCATCCACTGCGCCACCAGGATGTTAACTCATGCAAAGCTGTTAATTTTAGTATATTCAAACAGACCCCATTTCAAAGGAAACAAGCACTCATTAAGATCAGGTGTGGCCAATTAGTGGGTGTGGCCAACACACCTGAACACACCGAACAATATAGAGGATAGAGAGAGCTTTGTTGATGCTAATAATGGAATGTATATGTTTTTAAATAACATTATTAGAATGTTCTTTGAATTCCCCAATGCTTTCTTGTGGTTTTTACGTAAAGTTTTCTTAATGTTTTGAGAACATGACTTTAAATAGAACCATGAGTAAACCTGCAGAAAACGTTGTGCTGAAGTACTGAAATTCCTACAGAAGAACGTTGTTTCTTAACGTTCTCGTAACTATTTGAGAACATTCCCAATGTCAAACCAGTTCTTGGAACATTACCAAACATGTAATTAAATGTAACCATGTTTGAACTTTTAGGAATCGTTCTGTTAAAGTAATGAAATACCAAGAAAATAATGTTATTTTGCCAAGTTCTTTAAATGTGCTGAGAATGTTCCAAAGCCAAGCAACTCCTGCACCATCCCTAGAATGTTGTGGGAAGGTTGTATGCAAAATAACCATAAGAAAACCAAGCCCTAACCAAGTAGTATTTTTAGAAGTATTTATTGGCATCCCCAATTAGCCGCTGCCAAGGCAGTGGCTACTTTTCCTGGGTTCCAAACAGGAAAAAAATAAAAAATAAATACATAATATACATAATAAACATAATATACATAACACTACATAACACTACATAATACTATATTATCTCCTGCCTCTGCCTCACGCTTTAGAAACAGGAGATGGCTCCTACCCTATGAGCCAATCCCGGCTCGCACAAGCCAAGGCCACCCACCTACATAATACAATACAAAAACATATCAAATTGGCTGTGTCTCTTCACAGTCCCCGTTGTGCCGTAAGGCATTCTTTTATCTGGTTTTTGAATCTGTTTTTTTTGCTAGCTTGAGTTACCTGGGGTGGCAGAGTTCCATGTAGTCATGGCTCTATTTAATACGGTGCGTTTCCCAGCCTGTGTTCTGGACCTGGGGACTGTGTAGAGACCTCTGGTTGCATGTCTTGTGTTTTACCGATGAGTGTCCGAACTGTGTGCCAACTGCTTGAACAGACAGTTCGGTACCACCAAGCTCTAAGAAACATATGTTCTCAGAACGTTATGCGCTAGCTGGGTTGCCTTTCTCCCCAACGCAACATAAATGTAATCCAGATGGAACCGGAGATGGGACTGTGAAGTCAAAGCTTTTAAGATGAGAGGAAGAGATGACAGTGGCTGTGTTTTCCCACAGGTCTGTGTGACCGCCATGGTGTTGTGGACAGAGTGGAGACAAACGGCAGGGAAACAGAGAAAGGAAGTGGGCTGTGTGTGTGACTGGTCTGCCTCTGCCTGTCTGCGATGGCCGAGGCAGATTACTCATCTCTACCCGGATCTTATCGTAGATCTGGACGAGAGGGGGACTCAGAGACAGACAGTAGGGTTAATGCTCCTCCATAGAGAATAGGCCAATTCAATGGGTGGAGCTGTGTTTACAGAATATTCGTCTTCCTACGGGTCCATATTAAAACCCAGCGGATATGTAGACTGCTACATGATACAGTGAAAATAGCGTGCATGTGTGCGCAGCAAAAAGTTTATCTTGCTTTACTTGAGACGTTTTCATAACAATTCAATGCAAGGCAGCTCTGACGTTTCAGCTGCTAGGCCTTTCTCAAGGGATACATGATACAGGAAATAAGATCAAACCCTCTCCTAGTCAGTGTCTTATAATGCACCATAATGGAGATGTGGTACGTGGTACGTGGTATGTGGTACAGCTGCTGAGCTTAGAACCCTGATTGTGGTCTCTCAGCGTTGTTCCTCGTTGCCAAACCAGAACTCTGTGGTGTTCTCGTATGAAGATTCTTGAGTTGAGCTGGAGCCACACAATTTGTGCAAATAAAGCCCAGCGGTAAAGATGTCTGTTTAAAGTTTTACGTTTTGCAAAGTTGTGGCCTGTTTTGTCAGTGTTATCACATGGACAGATTGTTCTTTTGGTGTGATGATTCACCTGAATTACTTTGCTGTTCTTTTGGTGTGATGATTCACCTGAATTACTTTGCTGTTCTTTTGGTGTGATGATTCACCTGAATTACTTTGCTGTTCTTTTGGTGTGATGATTCACCTGAATTACTTTGCTGTTCTTTTGGTGTGATGATTCAATTGAATTGCTTTGCTGTTCTTTTGGTGTGATGATTCAACTGAATTACTTTGCTGTTCTTTTGGTGTGATGATTCAACTGAATTACTTTGCTGTTCTTTTGGTGTGATGATTCAACTGAATTACTTTGCTTCGGAGCCCAAGCAGCCATCAACAAAATAAGAAGATCATTTCACATACTGTCTGGTTGTGTTGTGTTACCATAGACATACATTATAGTGTATTGTGTTTATACGTCGTTGAGCGGTACCACAGGAGGTTGGTGACACCTTAATTGAGGAGGACGGGCTCTTGGTAATGGCTGGAGCGGAATGGTATCAAAATACATCAGACACATGGCTTCCATGTTGTTGATGCCGTTCCATTTACTCCGTTCCAGCCATTATTATGAGCCGTCCTCCCCTCAGCAGCCTCCTCAACTGAGTGGTACATTCACTCCACAGTTCTTCGGAGGATAGCAGGGGTTCTGAATCAACACAGACAGTTGCAGCATGTAGCTTTTCATTTCAAGCATTCATTGTTTGTGCAATATCTGGAAGTCAGTCCGCCAAATATCCTGTAGGCAGTTTTCATTGCTCAGCCGTTTCAGAAACATGACCCATGTTTTCCCATGATATCACGCAGTACATGACTTGTGAAACTACATGAGTGTCAATTTAATTATGGTAAGTGGTGGGTTATGAAATGGTGTACTCTACACTATAGTTTTAATATGCCTGCCTGGTTCCTTAACAACTGGTTTGACAGAGCAGCAATATTCTTTCTTTGCTGCTATGGCAGGGCACAAGCACTACTCCAAAAGATGACCATACACACCAATCAGTAGCCACACACCCCTGTTCAGTACACCAGCTTAAAGTACACACAACACCAAAAGAATGCTGAAACCAACCCTGTCTCATTGCGTAGAAACCCATCCTCCAGCCTCTACCCTCTCTAGCTTGCGTGACCCAAAGCAGCACAGACCTAAACAATGAGCAGGTACACACACACACACACACACACAATGAGCAGACCTGAGTCTCCTTCCAGGGCGCGGCTTCTCAATGGCAGGAAGCATAGCAATCAATATTTACACTGTGATCCAGGCAGCCATGGAGCTGACAGGCCTGAGTCTGGGCCTGAGTAGCTTGCTACACAGTACACAAACACACATACACGAGCAGAACGCACGCACGCACGCACACACACACACACCCCCACAGGGGTTTGGCACACAAACACACAGGGCCGGGTGTAAACCCCCTCTTTTATCCAAACCACCACCCACTCCAATTACAGAGCAGGCAGACTGACTGGACCCTGGGCATGGCGCTCTCTGTTGTTGTTTTTGACCTCATAACTTCCTCTGCTGACAGACTGCGAGTCAGTGGGAATGACTAGAGCTGTGTGGCTCCAACCTGCAGCGGGGCCTGATGTTGTCATGCTAACGTTAGCCGGAACCCAAATTGAGGATTCCATTGGGTCGTTACCCAATGTTGTAGGAATGTTTGCTGGGCTGGAACTGCGTCTATCTTGCGGCAGCTGTTTCCATTTGGAGTTTTCATTTCAGAGATGCCCAGTCAGCTTAGCCACAGCAGCCGGGCCTAGGCTATCATGCTCAGAGAGAGAGAGAGAGTGGGAGGACAGATTGGTAGGAGCCGAGAGAGAGAGAGAAAAAACATAGTAGTTGATATTGATTGTGAAGCTGCTCAGGAGTTTATGAAACAGTGTGAGAGAGAGAGAACTCTCTGTCCCATATCTTGCATTGAGTGCATAAAGACCAATATACTGTGACAAAGCATAATCACTGCAGCTCTAATCGTTGTCTTGTCTCTGACAGAGATGGTGGGTGCTGCCATGCTCATGGTGCTGCTGGCCGGGATGTGCCTGTGGACCTCCACCGCTCATGCAGGTAGGTCAACAAAGAATGTGTCCGTGTGTGTGGCTGTGTGTATCTTTTGAGTGTGCTAGCTTACAGTGAGGGAAAAAAGTATTTGATCCCCTGCTGATTTTGTACGTTTTCCCACTGACAAAGAAATTATCAGTCTATAATTTAAATGGTAGGTCTATTTGAACAGTGAGAGTTAGAATAACAACAAAAAAATCCAGAAAAACGCATGTGAAAAAATGTATACATTGATTTGCATTTTAATGAGGGAAATAAGTATTTGACCCCCTCTCAATCAGAAAGATTTCTGGCTCCCAGCTGTCTTTTATACAGGTAACGAGCTGAGATTAGGAGCACACTCTTAAAGGGAGTGCTCCTAATCTCAGCTTGTTACCTGTATAAAAGACACCTGTCCACAGAAGCAATCAATCAGATTACAAACTCTCCACTATGGCCAAGACCAAAGAGCTCTCCAAGGATGTCAGGGACAAGATTGTAGACCTACACAAGGCTGGAATGGGCTACAAGACCATCGCCAAGCAGCTTGGTGAGAAGGTGACAACAGTTGGTGCGATTATTCGCAAATGGAAGAAACACAAAAGAACTGTCAATCTCCCTCGGCCTGGGGCTCCATGCAAGATCTCACCTCGTGGAGTTGCAATGATCATGAGGACAGTGATGAATCAGCCCAGAACTACACGGGAGGATCCTGTCAATGATCTCAAGGCAGCTGGGACCATAGTCACCAAGAAAACAATTGGTAACACACTACGCTGTGAAGGACTGAAATCCTGCAGGCCCGCAAGGTCCCCCTGCTCAAGAAAGCACATATACATGCCCGTCTGAAGTTTGCCAATGAACATCTGAATGATTCAGAGGACAAAAAGTGTTGTGGTCAGATGAGACCAAAATGGAGCTCTTTGGCATCAACTCAACTCGCCGTGTTTGGAGGAGGAGGAATGCTTCCTATGACCCCAAGAACACCATCCACAACGTCAAACATGGAGGTGGAAACATTATGCTTTGGGGGTGTTTTTCTGCTAAGGGGACAGGACAACTTCACCGCATCAAAGGGACGATGGACGGGGCCATGTACCATCAAATCTTGGGTGAGAACCTCTTTCCCTCAGCCAGGGTCGTGGATGGGTATTCTAGCATGACAATGACCCAAAACACACGGCCAAGGCAACAAAGGAGTGGCTCAAGAAGAAGCACATTAAGGTCCTGGAGTGGCCTAGCCAGTCTCCAGACCTTAATCCCATAGAAAATCTGTGGAGGGAGCTGAAGGTTCGAGTTGCCAAACGTCAGCCTCGAAACCTTAATGACTTGGAGAAGATCTGCAAAGAGTGGGACAAAATCACCCCTGAGATGTGTGCAAACCTGGTGGCCAACTACAAGAAACGTCTGACCTCTGAGATTGCCAACAAGGGTTTTGCCACCAAGTACTAAGTCATGTTTTGCAGAGGGGTCAAATACTTATTTCCCTCATTAAAATGCAAATCAATTTCTAACATTTTTCACATGCGTTTTTCTGGATTTTTTTGTTGTTATTCTGTCTCTCACTGTTCAAATAAACCTACCATTAAAATTATAGACTGATCATGTCTTTGTCAGTGGGCAAACGTACAAAATCAGCAGGGGATCAAATACTTTTTTCCCTCACTGTACGTAATCACCCATGTGTATATGTGTGTTGTATATCTTTGTGTTTGTGTATCTGTGCTGGTGTGTATCTGAGTGTGAGTGAGTTTGTTCATGCTGCTGGGGAATCAGCTAGGTGCAGATGAGTGTGTAGATGAAGAAGTGCTCGTTGTCGTACGGTAGTGAAACAATAGAGCAGAGGAAGTCTGCGTCTTCCTGCTGGGCCTGTGTGAGTGCTGCTGCTGCTGCGACCCCTGACCTGCAGGCCTCAGGGAGAAAGAGAGAGAAACCCTTCAGTCCCTCGGTGACCACTTCCTCACCTCTCTGGTCTCCACTGAGGCCTCTATACTCTGCACAGCCCAAGACATGCCCACCAGACCAGCTCGTTCTCTCACCGCTTCTCTATTTTGCAGATCAGTCATCGTCAGAGGGTACGTTTGTTTCTGTGTTATAATGTGAACCACAGTTGCTCTTCACAAGTCCTCGGTATCACACTCCTGATGGAAACAAAGTTGGCAAATAATGACACTAGAGTTGACATTGACATAATCACTGGCGACACAGTGGTGCTGTGACGGAAAAGAAAAAAAAAGCCCCATAGATTGAGATTGTGTGTGTCGAATCAAATCCAAGTAGATTTGTCACATGACAGAATACAGCAGGTGCAAACAATCCAGCTAAACGATGACTTACAAGCTCTTCCTCAACAATGCAGAGTTCAATGTCCGAGGTACGAATTAGATAGTCCAGAATAGGAGCTTTAAAAAAAAGCACGGAAACAAAGCTAGGTCAGATGAGAATGAAAACACACGAGAAATGAAACGCAAGATACTGTTTATACAAGGCTAGTACCAGTGCCATATCAATGTGCAGGGGTACGGTGGAAGTTGAGGTCATATGTACATGTAGGCAGGGGATGAAAAGTGACTGGGCAGCAGGATATATAATAAATAGTAGATTATGTGGTGAGAGCGTGTGCATAATGTGTGTGTGCGAGTGTATGTGGCGTCAGACTATGTGTGAGAGTGATGATGTAAGTGCGTGTGTGTGTGTATAGACCTGAGAGTGTGCATAGAGCCAGTGCAGATTGCATGAGGGCGAGCAGCCATCGGTTAGCTGTTCAACACTCTTATTGCTTGGAGATAGACGCTATCGCTGAGCCTTTTGGTCCGAGACTTGATGCTCCAGTAGCGTTTGCCAGGCAGTAGTGTACAGAACAATCCAAGTCGGCTGAAGTCTTGTGTATGTCTGTTTGCGTATATATACGTACACAGCTCACACACTTGCTGGTTCCCTCTCTCCAGGCCCTGACAACGTCGCCAACCTGCTGTGTACATGTGAAAACAAGAAGGGGACGTGTAGGAACGGCACCTGTAGGGGTGACTACTGCTTCTACACCAATGTGCGTGGCAGAGAGGAGAAGGGCTGCTTCCAGAAGGACCACTACAAGGAACAGTGCTACACCAGCCTCCAGGGACTGTACGTCCACTGCTGCTCCAAAACCTTTTGTAACGCAAACAGCACCGCTCCCCCAGACCCAGGTCAGAACACTGCAGCTTCGCTAGAACTTCCTTTCAAACAGTCTAGAACCCCTTGTCATATCTGGGCCTTGAGGTTCGCTGGGTTTTTTTTCAGTCATACAGGCTTCTAATGGAAATGCGGTGTCTGGTGTCCCCCTGGTGGCTGACAGGGGTAATGCCATGGGTTAATAATAAGATACTGTATGTCAACAGACGGGTGACCAACTTTCTTTTTATACAAAATAAACATCATCTCTAGCATATCTGGTCGGAGGTCCTGACCAGTTTGAATAGCACTGTGGTCAGCTTAAATCAAAGTCTGTCTTTGTACTGCTATTCACTCTTACCTGTGTGACTATGTGTCCATTGTCCATTAGTTGAGCCTACGAGTGAGGAGGACAGTGTGATTCTGCTGGTGGCAGTCCCTCTGCTGGTGTTGCTGATCCTGTCCGTGGCTGTGTGTGGCCTGGTGCTGTGGCTACGCTCCAGACGACAGCACCACAGGCTGGGCTACAGGGAGGACCGTGACGTCTCCATGCTCAAGATGCCCAGTGGGGCAGACCCTACCTACGGGGTAAGAATGGAACTTCATTTAGTTGATATGCCCAGGAGAAAATGATGTCATAGAATCACTACCAAGATCCCAGGCGCTTTAGCAATAATATGTTATTTATATAATGAAATTGCTACATGGAAACCAGTGCCAAACGGCTGTGATCCTTGACACGTGTGACTCTCCCTGTGTAGGAAATCTTTGATGAGTTCTGTACCTCAGGCAGTGGAACTGGTCTGCCATACCTGGTGCAGAGGACCATGGCCCGGCAGATCTCTCTGGTCGAGTGTGTCGGTGAGACATCCCCTCACTTATTCCCTGCCTCCTTTTCTATCAGTCTCGCTCTCTCTGTCAGTCTCTCATTCGTCCATAGCTGCAGTGCTATACAGACCCTGTGAACTCACTTACCAGTGTCTCATGGACCTTCGGGGGGGAAAGATACAGGGTCATCTCAAGTACTACTAGTCTACTAGACACAGTGGCTTGGGGTGAGGCTATACTAATCCCTCCATAGCTGTTATTATGTCTGAGAACTTTGTGCCTCTCTGTCCCCTGTCCTTCTATCCCCAGGTAAGGGCCGGTATGGAGAGGTGTGGAGGGGCACCTGGATGGGGGAGAGTGTTGCAGTGAAGATCTTCTCCTCTAGAGATGAACAGTCCTGGTTCAGAGAGACCGAGATCTACAACACTGTGCAGCTCAGACACGACAACATCCTGGGTGAGTCGGCGTAACCTGTAACCCGTGTTGTGCAACGAGACACAAGCAGTAATCTCATGATACTCTGGTTTTGGACTGGACTCGTTGCTTGCACTAAACCGGAGCATACAGATGCCTGTATCGAGTGCAATGAATGTATTTCGTTATATACTGTGACTGGAGAAATGCACTGCGACAACCCAGTGCGCACTTATCAAGAGTTTTACTGCAGGGATCATCAACTAGATTCAGCCGCGGGCCAACTTCTTTTGTTTTTCTTGAGCGGATGGTCGGGGGCCCGGGAACATAATTACAAATAATTTGAAGACCGCAAGAAGCCCAAACAGATATATTTGACTAAAACAATCATTTCAAATCTTGCTTCCGTTTGTATACAATCACGTTTCTCTATTATGCGTGAGAATGCGTGGGAACAGATTCCTAAGATTAAAATAACTCGGAGACGATTTCCTGATGTTTTTACAGTCTTTTATGTCCAACCCATGAAAAACAAAGTATAATAAAACATCCCTGCAGCCGCCAGTTGGTGAACCCTGGTCTAATGTATCCTTCAATTCCTACCAACGCAGACACAAGATCTCATAGTTAACATGCTTCATTGGCGTCTCTCCCCCAGGCTTCATAGCATCTGACATGACTTCTAAGAACTCTAGCACCCAGCTGTGGCTGATCACACACTTCCACGAGCTGGGTAGTCTCTATGACTTCCTCCAGTACAGCAGCCTGGACCCCGAGGGCTGCCTAAGGATGTGCCTGTCTGTAGCCTGCGGCCTGGTCCACTTCCACACAGAGATCCTCAGCTGCCAGGGCAAGCCTGCTATCGCCCACCGAGACCTGAAGAGCCGAAACATCCTGGTCAAGAGGAACGGACAGTGCTGCATCGCCGACCTGGGTAAGAACTGGAGGTGGGAGGGGAGGAAAGGGCTGAAGGAGAGAGAGCTGGAGGGGACCAAGACCAGAGCTAGGCTGCTAGGAATGGACCGAGAAAGGAGGGCAAAGTCCATTCTATGAATTGCTGCTGCCTGTTTATGATACGCCGGGAGTGACCACATAGACAGAATTCATCACTTTTTCCTGTGTTCCTGGGTTGTGTTCAGTATGGCACACTGTAGAAGAAATGTGTTAGAAAGATCGGTGTTGTTATTGTACAAATTCAGGTACGACCTCCCTGTTTCACTCTGTTTCAAAATGTTTTCTCCCTGCTGCACATGACCCTGGTGTGTCTCCAGGCCTGGCTGTGATGCATTCCCAGACCAGTGACTACCTGGACGTGGGGAACAACCCCAGAGTGGGCACCAAGCGCTACATGGCCCCGGAGGTCCTGGACGAGAGCATCCGCATGGACATTTTTGAGTCGTACAAGCAGACAGACATCTGGGCCTTGGGCCTGGTTCTCTGGGAGATTTCCAGGCGGACCATTGTCAACGGTAACCACACACGCGCACACGCAACTAGAAGGTCAACAGAAACACTATCTTTAATTGAAACATGTACTGTGGTCCAGATGGCAAGGTCGGGGGTTCAATTCCCTCAGGGGTCACATACACTTACTAAAAATGTGCTGTACTCACTCTACTGTACAGTGGATAATATGAACCAAAGGGAACCTGGGATATGTTTCTCATGATTGAACAAGTAAATACTTTCATACTATACCGTCTACTGAAGCAAATGGTATTGAAAATAAATGTTATACTGTCTTAGTACTACACTCAGTACTATTGTAGAGTGTAGGAGAGGGTGAGCCCATGCCTCTCATTACTACGATGTTGTTCTTTCTGGGAGTCTGTGTGTGTCTGTGTCCGTTTCGGTCTCTATCCTCTCTCACGATTAGCCCTCTAGTAATTATAAACACTCTTATCTAGTGTCAGCACTCTCCCACCTCACATAGTCCAGATGCTCTCTCACACACACACACGCGCAGTAGACACACACAAGGTCGCGCGCGTGCGCACACACACACACACACACACACACACACACACACACACACACACACACACACACACACACACAACCAGACCTCCCAGAACAATACACTCTCTTTCCAGGGATTCAGTATATCTCAGTTCTGTTTTTAGTCCAACATGTATAGCCCAACAGTCCTACTCTCAAGTTCAGTGTACCATTTCAGTCCGGTATGAAGTGAAATATGTATACCTGAATGTATACAATCCAAATATAATGTAATCTGAGAGAGGTTCGAGTGACTTATCTTTTTAATGTAGTCTTCTCCGGTTCTGTTTTTCTGTCTTGAAATCCTGAACGTTATTTCAATGTCACTGAGTGTCACGATGTCTAGGTTCCCCACCAAACCCTCCCCACCTCAACCCTCATTGCATAAACGTGTATGCCGGCTGACTCCTTTCACTTGGAATGACGACACAGGCACAATGGTACTGACTGTACAGTATCTGTAGCACGTGTTCATAATGTGTGATTGTGTGTTCCAGGGATAGTGGAAGAGTACCGGCCGCCCTTCTTTGACATGGTGCCCTCTGACCCCAGCTTTGAGGAGATGAAGAAGGTGGTGTGTGTAGACCAGCAGAGACCCAGTCTGCACAACAGACTGCACTCACACCCGGTGAGAAACACACACACACACAAGCATTTGTTTGGGGTGACTGGTAAAGCTCTTGCAGTTCTTGTCTTATGGTGTCTCTCTCTCCCCCTCACTCTCCCTCTCCCCCTCTCTATCTATGTCTCTCTGTCTGTGTACAGATCCTAGCTTCCATTGCCAAGGTAATGAAGGAGTGTTGGTTCCAGAGTCCCCCGGCCCGACTCACAGCTCTCCGTGTCAGGAAGACTCTCTCCAAGCTGGACCAGGACCATGGCTACCCCACAGAGAAACTCAAAATGGACCTGTAGGCCTCAGCACCAGACTACAAGCAGGACCATAGCAGCATAAAGACTCCAACCCGCACACCAAAAGTAGGGCTTATAGTCTTATATAGAGACAATCTATATCCTCTCATACTACTTAAGACTCTGTGTCCCATATATCTAGTGCTTCTTCCTAAAAGGCCGTTGTCTACCTTGAGTATACTGCCTGGATCATTTAATCAGGGATGCAATAGAAAAAGGTCATGTATTTGCTTTGTCCTAGTTATCTGCTGAGATCTGGAATGGGAAGCATAGCAATAGACACATTTGGACTTGGATCATTCTATGGACAGAACCATTTGCCAGTAGCTGCCCGATTACTCCTGTTGAAGAGTTCACGGACTGACGGTCTCCCATAGAGCATGGACATTGTCAACTCCCAGGGGCCCACCGGATTGAGAGATCTTCAGAGTTTGGTGGATGTGAAGTCCTTGTGGGAATGGATGTCTTACCGTTGGATTAGTGAGGCCTGGTGGACATAGTGTGATCGTTCCAAGCGGACGTTAATGCCTTGCTGGTTTCTTAATTGTTTTGATGCACTATACAGGATCTATACATATTGATTTATTTTGTATTTCCTGAAAACCTTCTCAGCTGACCATATACAGTACCCTGGTAATGCTCCCGATAATGCAATGTGTTACTCATGATGATATTGTAAAGCACAGAGAGAATAAAATCAGTTCTATCTACTCTAACAATAGAATGTTTCTTTCACCGGCATAGGATTTACTGTAAAAGCTGTTTCAAGTTAAAGTACTTCTATATTGTACGATGTTGATTCTATACATGTGTTTGTTTTTCATCTGAAATTATATCTGCAATACTTTCAGCACAGAATGACCATCGTTATCATCACGACCGTTCAACAATATTGAAAAGGGAAATAAATAAAAAAACATCCTGTTGTTTACAGGGTATTTCATTTGTCTTTGGATGCGTATTTGTAATCCTACTCAAATTGGTTGAAATGTGTTTCTATGCTGCTCACCTCACTCTGAAATGTCATTTGAATTAGGCTACTAAAAACTGTTTTGCTGGTAGGGAAAAAGAACATGCAGTTCTATAGTTATCCACCAGAGGGTACCAGACACTAAATTGTCCACTCCACTGAATGATCCTTTTGGTTCAATGGAGTAATCTTCAGCTATATCTTTTTTTTAGCATAGGCCTATAGTCTAATTCAATCAACAACTATTATCAAAATGTGAATTTTTGCATATTCACTTTGTCTTCCATTTTTACTTTTTTTTACATGTTATTCAGATGTTAGTTTGAAGTCAGTTGGCCTTGTGAATGACAGGTTTTATGAGCAGTCTGTTCTATGCCAGGGCAGGATGCCACTCCCCGAAGGAGCTATCAGCAGATAGTTCAGACCTGTGAATCACAATTCAGGAAAAGAATACAGAGGCTTATGATCATATTTCATCCGACTTTATATTTACTCTCATGTAGATACATATCATACAGCACTTTTTCAGACAAATGGAAATATCTAGTGGGAATTGTTATGGGACAAACTGCTGCTTATGCACAAACCGATACATTCACACACAGAGGCCTGCATACACACAGACATACAGTATATGCACACATACGCACACATTCATGCCTCATGCATGCAATCAATGTGTGTGTGCATTCGTGTATCTGTTTGTGTTCGTTAGAGAGGTATTTCTCTCCCAGCTATTTTCTTTTTTGACAGTTACAAAACTGCCCAAATGTGGTGTTGGTGAGGTGGGAAAGAGACTGGTCTAATTCGGCCACCATGTGTTTTCACCATGTCTGAAGGCTCTCGATTTGTTTCTACAAAGGTTTTCAAAGTGAATCAGTGTCTATTCCTGCCAATCAACATGAGCTTATAACACTGTGTGTAAGTGTGGACAGAAATGGACTCCAGTCCCTTCATCTACAATGTCAATGCCTCCGTTACTGTATCTGTCTGGCTGGTGTTGACCAAACTCCAGAGAGATAATACTCCCTCCATGCCCCAGTCAGTCTGGCCATGAAGAGCTGGTTATTTTTAACACTGTAGAAGGGGGTTGTTTAAGTATCAGAGACTGGGGGTAGAACAGAGAGCGAGAGGGACAGAGAGAGAAAGTGTTGAGCCCCTCTCGTGTCTTCTTCTCTGTCCCTACTCTGTGTATTCCTATCCAGCCGCTGTGGGACAATTCCTAATCGCTTGGCTGGCTTTGATAGGAGGATTCAACCAGCAGTGTGTGTGCGTGCACTGAAGAAATAAGCAGATAAATTGGGACAGCTCAATTATTGATATAAGGCCGCTGTCTAAAGAGACTACCGGTAAGCAGACACTATTAGACTTCAGGACAGAGCAGAGAGCATAGTACTAGCAAAGGGCCAGGTGATAACAGCAGAGACAGATAGAGCTATATATAGCAGTTTGCCAAATGCATCCTGGATGGACCTGACCACGTCATTTAGGAGAGTGAGTGGAGGTATATCTCACTTTGATTAAATCATTTTTCACTGAATATTCTAATAGGTCTTTGCCCAAAATAGAAATGTAAATGTAAGTGCCCTGATAGACCTACATTCTGTGACAAATAGTCCAGTCAGGTAATTGATCTGCCTATAGCCCGAATGAATCAATTGTAGCCTATAGAAATTATCCCCAAAAAAGTAATGCCTAATATCAATGCAGTCAGAATATAAAACGTAATGTGCAGCACAGACAACTCAATCAAAGAGTCGGATCGGGTCTTCTACCCCAACAAAGGGTCTGATCCCGGTCTTTGGCTAAACCACAGAAAGCCGTCCCCTTTAAAATCGACGCACCGCCCTTTAACTACGCCGCCTGCAGCACTTCAACAGGCTGGCAGGCAGGCAGACAGACGCTATATGGTTTGTGGTTATGTTTAGGTCTGGCCGTGGTGTTGACAATACCACACTCCGAATGCGATGGGAATGCTGAAGGAATGGCTTTAAAACGAATTGTACTCACGTTACTGGCCCTGTCAGGGTTAGCCATCGGTGATGGTAAGTGAACTAGCTACATGTGCCATCTTTGGATTTCGACTTGGTGGTTTTGGTGTTTGTTTAACAGGAGGGTGGCTTGCCTGGCTGGCATCGCCTGTCGATCACCATGGCGTTGCCTGGCTGGGATTTGTAAACCACGGCTAGCGAGCTAACAAATCACACTGTAGCTAGCGCTGCTTGCTTGTCTGGTTGAATAACACTGGCGGAGATCTACGGCTGGTGTGTTTGTCACCCGGCAGCTCACATGCTCATGTCGCGTTAACTAAATAGAGAATGTGATTTAACGTGTCGAACAAAACATCTTCGCGTCTGGCTTCGAGCTAACGTTAGCTGGCTAGCTAATGTGTTATCCAGGTGTGAACAAAAGGGCCAGCAATGTTAGTGTTTGTTGATCGCTTGTGGATTTCAATATCGCTTTATTTTTTGTGTCCAGGTGGGTTTACTACAGAGCAGGACCAATGAGTTAGCCAGCTGACTTGCCTACATATTCTGAAATAAACACTTTGTTTTTGGGGGAAATCTTGAAATGGACATGGTCTGATTCAGGGTTTCCCAAACTCGGTCCTGCGGCCTCCCCTGGATGCACGTTTCGGTTTTTGCCCTAGCACTACACAGCTTTTTCAAAGAATCAAAGCGTGATGATGAATTGGTTATTTGATTCAACTGTGTAACATGTTAAGGCAAAAAACAACATGTGGTGGTGGTGTGGTGGGGGGTCAGGACCGAGTTTGGGAAAACCCTGGTCTAATTCACCCAAAACGTTCCCAATGAACCAGAAAATCAATATTTTTTTTTAACTGGCTAACTCAATGATCCTGCTTTTGTAGTCTACCTCTCTGGAAGGAGGCCACACGTTTCTGTTGATGTTAGTTATCTGTGTGTGGCTGTGTTATGCTTTAGTGTTTACAAAACAATCGAGTGGCGACTAGTCATGTTAGCTGTGGGGTGCATCATTAGCTCTTCCACGGATGACAAAGTGAAAGACCACATTTACAGACCTTCTAGATCTTTGCGATTTTCTGCATCTATTAGTTATCAAAACTGAAGTAGTGTAACTAGCCAATATCCTTCAACCAAGAGAACTGGATTGGAAAATTCGGACTTAAATCCAGATATGGTACTTTTTTAACAACAAGTAAACCTGTTGTGAATCTAATAAATGTATTTGTCACATGCTTTGTAAACAACAGGTGTAGACTACCAGTGAAATGCTTACTTACGGGCCCTTTTCAAACAATGCCGAGTAAAAGATGAAAATAGAAATTGTGACGCAAGGAATAAATACACAGTGAATTTAGGTCTCTGCATAAGTGTCTCTGTTACAGGAGTAGTAACAAGACCACCGTGGAAGCAGCCAAGGGTGCGACAACAGCCATCCATTCTAAGTATGCAACTGGCGCCCTCAATTCGGGGCGTTCCTGCATGTGGGCACTCCTTGCTAGGTAGCGTGAGCGACACCGGAGGACTGTGTCCATCGCTCCGCCACGTTGAACACTTAGCACTCACCGGCGGGGGCCAAAGACACTGTCTAGCTTGCTAGTTAGCGACACACTGTGTCGACCCCCTCCTGCTGTATACCGGAGAAAACCGTGCCCGAAAGGCCGGGGCGAAGGACACTGTCTACCGGCCGTCCTGCCTCCCGCTGGCACAGCAGGCGGGAGGCTAGGTTGACACTGTGTACTAGCTAGCTTGATAGTTAGCTAGCACAGTGTCACCCTTGCCTGGCTACGCTAGCACACAGTGTCCTTCGCTCCTACCTGCCCTTGCCATCATTAACAGAACTGCGGGAAAACGATGCCCAATAGGCGGAGGTGAAGGACGCTGTCTACCAGTGTACGGCTAGCTGCCATTGTCGCCCCCGGCCTCCTGTGGGGTTTATCGTCAGCTGACATCCAGCGTTATTGTGCATTAATTCCATCTACCTGTACTGGAGCGCTCCCGCAACATCAAAATTGACCCACGGAAGTATAAAGAGGGGTTCCATGCAGGAACGCCCTGAATTGCGGGCCGCAGTTGCACCCTTCTCGTCCATTCAGCCGACCCAGACAGATGTCAAAGTTGAAGTCTGGGTTCTTTGTGACGGAAATGTGGCGAATGGGGGTCTTTTCAGACTCCTGCTATGGGGCCACCCCCCACTGTCTTCCCAGAGCAGCTGTTGACCAGATTTAAAATGGTGGTCCTCTAGCTTAGTTGGTAGGGCAAGGTGCCAGGATAGTGTGTTCGTTTCCCGGGACCACCCATACATAAGTTGCTTTGGATGGAAGTCTGCTAAATGGCATACTATGATAAATGAATACATCTGGATTGGAATTTGGCGTATGGTGTACCTAGTCTGTAGCTACTAGCTAGACCTGTTAGTGCCTGTGTACTGGGTTGTTTGTGCTTAACTTCTTGAAAGGGTAACGTATGTTCAATTAAACTGCTGGAAGGAGCTGGTGTTTCTTTCTTTAGATTGAAAATTATTGCACGTTATTCCACTTGGGGCATTTTAAATGGAATAGTGGCGGGAGTGTCTGGCCAGCTCCCAGTAATTTCTCTCTCTGTGTGATCTCTTCTCTACATGTAAAGACATTTCCCTTGTTGCAACTTGCCACTCACAGAAACTGAAAACAATGACTGAGAAAGTTAACCCTATCTGCCAATGTCAATATCCTCAAGTCTGCTGCCACCCATTAGTTTAGTTATGTTAAGTGACTCATCCCTTTTCCAAGAATCAAAGAGCTACGTTCCTCCCTCATCCGGCCGGGTTCAGATAAGGACATGATCCACGTTGATTTGTCATCTTTATCCGTCAGTATTCACATCTTATACTTCAAAATAAAATGGACTGTGTTGAAGCGAGATGGCGGGAGGGTTAGATAAGTGGGGGGGTTAAATGGACGGGCTCAGGGATTGAACCCTGGTCTCACCACTAAACCAAACTCCAGAACTGGTCTTGTTTTAAAGATGACTTTATGGATGCACCTGAGTTGACCGTTTGACTGGGGTAGTCCAATGTAGCGCTCAAGTACTAGTAAGGTCTCTAGTACCAGTGAGAGTGGCTCAGGGTTTCAGGTTTTGTCCAGCTGGGCGGCTGTGTGACGAGGGGCCGATGGCTCCAGGCTGAGCAGCAGACTTTCACACCACGTAATGGATTATGCTGTAACAAAGCTGGAACTGAAACCTGACAAACCCAAAGGTAGCGCTAGCCACCTAGTAAGAAGTTGGACAGGTACACTCCACTTAACCCTGAACCCCGACGCCAGCTCCCCTCTAATCAGGGACTGCTTTAGACCTGGGACACCAGGTGTGTGCAATTACTTATCAAGTAGGACCGAAAGCCAGCAGGCTCCGGACCTCATAGGGTAAGAGTTGAATACCCCTGGACTTTGACTACTACTGGTGGGTCATCTGATCTGTGACCGTACGTTTTTAGTCACAGGGTCGCCATGGCTCACAGATTGCCGGTTTCGTTTCCCGTTGATGATATTGGAGCTGACCAATCATTAGCCTCGTTGTTATGAAGCTGACATGCCTTTGTGACTTAACTAGGTGCCAGAATAAAATGGATGTGCAATGTGATATATGCACTGTCTGAGCCACAGATACACTGCCGTGAGGCAGGGCGCGTCTCTCCTGCTTTCTCTCTGGCCCCTCTTTCTCTCTTTCCTTTCTCTCTCGTCTCCTGTCTCAATCTCCCACTCTCTACCCCCACACACACACACACACACACACACACACACACACTTTAACATTCACATACTTTAGCCTATAGTGGACCTGAATGACCCATCGCAGACTTAACATTGTCTTGTCACAGTGCCTTAAAGTATTCACACCCCTTGACTTATTCCACATTGTGTTACAACTTGAATTCAAAATGGATTTAATATATGTTTTTCACACCCATCTACACACAATACTCCATAATGACAAAGCTATCTTTTGCAAATTGGTTGAAAATAAAATGCAGACACCTCCTTTACGTAAGGATTCACACCCCTTTGCTGTGACACTCCAAATTGAGCTCGGGTGCATCCGATTTTCCTTTGATCGTCCTTGATGTCACTACAACTTGATTGGAATCCACCTGTGGCCAATTCAATTGTTTGGACATGATTTAGAAAGACACAAGGTCCCACAGTTGACAGTACATCAGTGGGGGCTGGTGGGATGAGCTATAGGTGGACAGGCTCATTGTAATGCCTGGAATTGAACAAAGTCAAACGTGGTTTCCAATGCATGTCTCCTTTACCAAGATAATCCATCAACCTGACAGGTGTGACATATCAAGAAGTTGATTAACGACTCAAATACCAGTGGGTCGCTAGCGGGATCATCCCGACACTACCAGCTAAAACCTGTAGCGCCAGATTTAAAATCCGAAAATTGAATTATTAAACATCCAGCTATATACAAGTGTTCCATACTCATCAAAAGCTCTGTTTCTTGGCAATATCACAGCGTTGTCAGATTTCAAAAGGCTTTACGGCAAAGCAGCACATTCATTTGTTTGAGGGTAGCACCTCACATATTTTCCAATAGCCATGTATCGATTAGCAATCATGGCACACACAACACATTTCACAGCGAAACAAAGTAATTACCTGTTGAAGAACTTCTGCTGAGGTCTTCCTAAGTGTCCAACGAAGACAATCCATGGTTCTTTTGTTAGAAAAAGTAATGTCTTTTATCCATAAATCCTCCATTTGGTTCATGCAAAACGACAGCCTCCATTACTCTTTTGAAACGCTGGCGCCAACTCGCTCAAATGTTACCTATAAACTTGTCCAAAAACAATCAAACAGTTTTAAATGTATCCTTAGGAACCCTTTTACGTATATGTACTATTATAAATCAGCCGGAATATAAACTGAACGCTAAAACGATAAATAAGGCACAGCGCCTTCTCATGCACGCCGCACTCTGAAGAGTTTTCATAACGTGGTCTCTCGTTCCAAGCTGTTTATCAATGGTCGAAATTCCCCAAGATGGAGTAAAACACCGTCTCGTGGTTGATGACATCATAAGGAAGCGACGTGCACTGAGTTCACATGACTATATATGGTCATTTTGGATAGGGAGGGGCTCAAAAATGAGCAATGTGTCAAAATGACTTTTTTCAGGACAGAGATTCCTCAGGGTTTTGCCTGCCAAATGCGTTGTGATTGACGCACAGACAAATGGTTAACAGTTTTGGAAAATTCAGAGTGTTTCCTATCCAATGGTACTAAATATATGCATATCCCATTTTCTGGGCCTAAATGGGAGGCATTTTACTTTGGGCACGCCAGGCTCTCCAAAACAGTCAGTTTTTCTGCTGGAGCCGGTGAAGTTAAACAGCATGATCATTATCAAGAAGTTGATTAAACCACATGATCATTGCACATGTGCGCCTTGTGCTGGGGACAATAAGTCGGCTCCTAAAATGTGCCGTTTTTTGTCACTCAACACAATGCCACAGATATCTCAAGTTTTGATGGAGCAAGCTATTGGCATGCTGACTGCAGGAATGTCCACCAGAGCTGTTGTCAGAGAATTTAATGTTAATTTCTCTACCATAAGTTGCATCGGTCATTTTTAGAGAATTTGTCAGTACGTCCAACTGGCCTCACAACCGCAGACCACGTGTAACCACACCAGCCCAGGACCTCCACATCTGGCTTCTTCACCTGTGGGATCATCTGAGACCAGCCACCTGGACATCTGATGAAACTGGGGTGTATTTGTCTGTAATAAAGCCCTTTTGTGGGGGAAAACTCATTCTGACTGGCTGGGCCTGGCTCCCAAGTTGGAAATGTGAAATCCATAGATTAGGGCCTAATGAATTATATTTCAATTGACTGATTTCCTAATGAACTGTAACTCAGTAAAATCTTTGAAATTGTTTTATTTTTGTTTACTATAGCTACAGTTTCTAAAACAAGTTTTCACTTTGTCATTAAAGGGGTATTGTGTGAGACAGATTTTTTTTTTTATTCAGGCTATAACACAACCAATGTGGATTATGTTGACGATCACTTTAACTCTACCTACATGTACATATTGCCTCGTCTAACCGGTGACTCTGTACCGGTACTCCCTGTGTATATAGCCTCGCTATTGTTATTTTACTGCTGCTCTTTAATTATTTGTTACTTTAATAATTTTACTTAACCAACAATGCCATTAAGAAAAGTGTTAAAGGGCTTGTAAGTTCACCATAAGGCATATCCCCAAATTCTGCTCATCACTACTCAAATGACAAAATCAACAGCTCTGACACATGTATGTAGTGAAACGTGTATTATTGAGTAGAACTTGTAAGGTATTGATGAATACTGCGTAAAAAAAAAAATCATGAGATTGTGGCGGTATCTGGTCGCGACTAGAAACAATTGCATGAATTGAACTATTACAAACTGGTGGTCCTTGAAAATAAATATTCGTGCTTGAAAAAGTATTTGAAAGGACTTGAATTTGACTTGCCACTGTCTGTATGAACCCTTCTCATTGTTGCAGAAGGAAGTGTTGTGGTTTAATTGGCTATTTCCTGCTAGTATTATAAGTACCTCTTGTAACCACTGGAAACAAGACCGGACCACTGCTGTCATTATCTCTCCTTGCCTCATGTAATCATAGAGAACATTCATTTAGTACAGCCAATAAGAAAAATCCCTTATTCCTTGGCTGAACTATAAACAAGAGGATTTGGCGTGCTGCTCAACTAGCCATTCGGGTGCTGCTGTGTGTGTGTGCGCGCTGTGGGAAAGCTGTTTCATGTCCTAATGATGTTATGGAAATGAAAGGGAGCACATAGTCAGATTCCAACATGTGCATGCCTGTCTACCAGATCAGAGCCAAGGGAATGTACAGGAACCGAGCTGCCTGGGAGTCACTGGGTTCAGGATAAACTGTCTTATCGGCACATCTTTCTGCTTTTACGTCGTGTCTGTGTGACTTAAGATATTGTTTGGGGCTTCCTATACGTTCATTTATGTGCATATGAGGTAGTTGAATTCTGTTTTTTTACGTGTGTGTGTGTGTGTACTTTGTCTCAAGTTCTGTTGTGGGTCTATTAGTCAGCTCCGGGCCCGCTGAGTGAGAGTAGCTTTCCTCCCTTAATGACCAGGCTAATAACCTCATCTTTTGGTTCTGCGTGTGTGTGTGTTTTGTGAAGGTTCTAGCCTGGGTCTGCTAGGGGTGAGTGTAGCCCTCGCCCCACTTAACGACCATAACGACCCGGGCGCCTCTAATGACCTCCAGCCCAGAGAGCCCCGGAGGCCTAATCGCAGCCACAGACTGTCTGGCCTCTCACTGACCTGTGGACATGATCACTTAAATACAGACAGGGGGTGTAGTGGATCTTTCAGAGATATGATTAGGTAGTCATTTGGTCATTAGCCTTATGTTATGTGTTATTGCAGTGTCTGTGTGTCACAGTGCAGTGGACTCATATGGAGGAGCTGAACATGATGCTCACTTTCCACTGCACTGTTAGTCTCCAATCAGTACACATTTCAGAGAACAACACCTTGAAGAGTGTAGCTGCACTTATACACATGTAGACAGACATACAGAGGGTTAGGCAGGTACTAGTCGGGTATGATGTTTAGAATTGGATGTAATCTGACCCTGTGATGATGGAGACCAATGTAATGACTTTCCTCCTTCCCCCCAGTATTGATAAAGGCTGAAGTGTGTGTGTGTGTGTGTGTGTGTTTTCTGTCTGGTGGCGTCTGCTTGTCTTGATCAGCCCTCTGTCTGGTAGCTAAACTGGATCTAATTTCAGCTAGTGCAGTTTGGGTAATGGTGCTCACACGCAGTCTGTCTGCTCTGTGCTGTTTAGCCCCCAGAATTCTTTGCTGCTGTGTAACAGTTTTGTCCCATGCCAAACAGGCTTAGGCTAAACATTTTCCACTGACATCATACTCATTTGAGTTTTACTGTTGTAACTGACTGATTCACCATATGCACATGAACATAAGCACTGTGTAGGTGTCCGGGTCTGACTGACACACCGACACTGCAACAATGTTTGTGTTAAACCCATTTTATGTGGTTTTGGAGTCAGTCTCCCACAAAGCTCTCTTCTGAACCAGACCTGGGTTCTAACACTTTCAAATCTTTCAAATATTTTTAGCGTTTGCTTTCGCTTGCCTGGAGGGCCAAATGGGTGGGGTTTGCAGTTTTTCGACTATTCTATTGGTTCATTGCGCTAGGCAAGCTCAACCAAGCCCAGCTTAAGTATTTGGAATGATTTCTAATAGTATTTTTTTAACCCAAGTCTGTCCTGAGCTCAGTCTAAATGAAGCGAGCAATGGTTATGGCAACAACAATGTTTTATTCATTCCTTCCTTCACTGTGGGTGTGTCCCAAATGACACCCTGTTCCTTAATGAAGTGCAACAGTTTTTACCCGAGTCCTTTTGGGGTGCACTTTATAGGGAATATGGTGCATTTGGGATGTAGCCTATGTCTGCCCTTTCCTGCCATTTGGAATGATAGGGTCTTAACACTTTGCAGTTAACCGGCTCCATCCAACCTGTGTTCAGTCTAGACTGGGTTTTAATGATTGAATGTCACAGCTGGTTACTCTAGCTAGCTGCAGACTCCTCACAGCTGGGGGCTACATAACCCCCCACTTACTGTCTCCCCCTTCCTATCTGTGCTCTTCCCCTCTGCCTGTCCCCTGTCGCTGTCCATAGAAGATTAGATTTTCAGCAATTCCTCATAGGACACTGGAAGTTTGCATACATTTATTTAAAAAAATTACCCACATGTTTTGTCAAATGCCTTCATCAAAGTATTTGATCTACTCTATCCCCAGAGCACAAGGTCTGGTGAGTGGAGTATGTGTGTGAGCCCGCCACTCCTCCACCTCCCTCCATGCTTCCCTGCTCTTTGTTGAGCACAGGGCCAGTCCAATCCCTCCGTTTCCCTGTAATCTCAGCACAAAGGACCAGTGTAAGGACACCAATTATGTGCAGAGTTCACACCAACCAACTCAACCCCCACAGTGTAGCTGACTGTCCCTCCCCTGGGAAGCCTACTCTCTGAAAAGAGTCAGTTCTGTTTGAAAACTTTTGCAAGGAAATTAAATCATGAGCAAAAATGTTGTGTGCTCTGAGTTCTCTGCTCTGTTTCTCTTCTGACACATTTAGAAAGCTTGTGTTTTATATTAGGCCCACTGATGGGTTGTGGTATTCTGTCTACTATATGTAGGGCCATATAAAATATGTTTAGTTTTTTTTACCTGATTCCGTTTAGTTTTACCCCAAATTTAGTTTTCTCCATTTTTGTTTTTCCTTGGTTTGTATTTTTAAAAACAATGCTTAAACCAGGACTACTTTTGAGGTCTGGGGAAAAAATACACAAAATAGATTTTTGTTTGTAGTTATCCTTTAATGCAAGTGCACGTTATCCTTTAATGTTTGGTTAGCAATGTTGCTGTTGCGAAATTTGCACAACAATATTTGCATGTGACGCTAGCTAGCTATGAACCTCAATCAACCTAAACTTCAAAACTTTGATCAAAGGCACCATTTGTGTTGACTAAATTAAACTGTCTCCTTTTCCCACTGAAGGGTGTAAAGATACACACATTGTACATTTCGCATGTAATATGCTACAAATAGGATTATGGTATCTTTTAACATGTCATATATTCTAGCTAATGGCTCACTTTCTATAAGATAAAATGCACAATCCTCCTCCTCCATGCCATTGACCTGATTTTTGTCTCTGCATTCGAAAATAATTCTCAGCAAATAAACGAGGTAGAATTCCAACGCCCAATTGTTTTCATTCTTTAAATGTTTAATTAGCCTACAATTTTCCGGCTCCTTATTTTCATGTATAGTACTGTACCTAGAGTACAACGGTTGGATTTGCACTAAACAGTTTCCTCTAAGAAAAAATGTGAAACTGGCATATGTTTTAGACCGTATATATATTTATCATTTTTAAATTAATAACACATGGCTAGCTCAACAATATTCAAACAAGGTGAGTTTGTACATCTGAAGCAGAGAATAGCTAATGTCGTTATGATCATCTGCAAAATGGGTTCACCCGGCAGATATGCTGAGACAGTGACAATCAAATAAAACCCATTTGGAGTGCTCACAACTGGACAAATACAGTGCCTTCAGAAAGGATTCACACATTGACTTTTTCCACATTTTGTGTTACAGCCCGAATTTAAAATTGATTTAAATTGAAATTCTGCCGCTGCCTACACACAATACCCCATAATGTCAGTGGAATTGTATTTTTACAAATTTAATAAAAAATGAAAAGCTGAAATGTCTTGAGTCAATACGTTTTCAACCCCTTTTTATGGCAAGCCTAAATACGTTCACGAGTAAACATTGTTTTATAAGTCAAATAATAAGTTGCATAGACTCACTCTGTGTGCAATAATATTGTTTAACATATATATTTTTTTTTTGACTACCTCATCTCTGTACCCCACACACACAATTATCTGTAAGGTCCCCCAAGTCGAGCAGTGAATTTCAAACACACATCCAACCACAAAGATCAGGGAGGTTTTCCAATGCCTCAAAGGTAATAATAAGCAGACATTGAATATCCCTTTGAGCATGGTGAATGCAATGTGTTGGATTTGACCCAAACACAACGCATCACTGAGTACGACTTTTCATATTTTCCAGCATGGTGGTGGCTGCATCATGTTATGGGTATGCTTGTCATCGGCAAGGACTAGGGAGTTTTTTTTTTAGATAAAAATACCATCTGTTGAAGATACAGTATCTCTTCTCGTCCCTTTTGGCCAGTCATCATAAGGCTAGGGAGTCTGTAGCATAGCAACTCATGTTTTTCTCCCTCCCTTAGTTAAAGGCTGATCCCCTCTTTTGAATGGATATTTTACCTGATGTTTTAAACTTCTGTAAACTGTTTGTCTGTGTGTATGGAACAGTCACCACATCAGGCTATAAACCACGGTTTCTGGTTAGGGTAGGTTTTAATAGTGAGTACAGCATCTCCAATCTTCCTTATAAACTCAGAGTCAGCGTATAGATCGATGGTGTTCTCTGAGGCTGACCGGAACATATCCCAGTCAGTGTGTTCAAAACAATCTTGAAGCGTGGATTCCGATTGGTCAGACCAGCGTTGAACATTTCTAGTCACTGGTACATCCTGTTTGAGTTTCTGCCTATAAGACGGTAGGAGCAAGATGGCATCGCGGTCGGATTTGCCGAAGGGAGGGCAGGGGGAGGGCTTTGTATGCATCGCGGAAGTTAGAGTAGCAGTGGTCGAGTGTATTACCCCTGCGAGTACTACAATCAATATGCTGATAGAATTTAGGTAGCCTTGTTCTGAAATGTACTTGTTAAAATCCCCAGCTACAATAAATGCAGCCTCAGGATATATGGTTTCCAGTTTACATGGAGTCCAGTGAAGCTCCTTGATGGCCGTCGTGGTGTCTGCTTGAGGGGGAATGTACACGATTTGATTAAAAACTTGGCAGTAGCCTCGGCCCGGGGCCTTCTCCCTGCCTTATTTAAACTATTTAGCTGAACTATGCTCCATTAGGTTTCAGATTAGGATGTGGCACTGGGTTGTTTTTCTCTTTTTCTCTCTCTATCAAAGCCTGTTGCTTAATCTCTGTGTAATCTGCAGGAAATTCCATGTCTGTGATTGCGTGTGAACTGCAGTGAACTTGGACACGCTCCACTAGGAGTTACTGGCACTTCCCGTCTGGCCCGGTCTCCAAGAGCAGTCCACATGCCGTTGCGGGAATGACTGACTGAATTACAATGAACTGTGCACACTGCGGCTGACATGAAATGGCAAGACATCGACTCATTCCAAGTAAAACGCTGTTCCAACAACACACACACACACACACACACACACACAAAGTATTCAGACCCCTTGACTTCTTCCACATTTTGTTATGTTACAGCCTTATTCTAAAATTGATTAATTTGTTTTTTCCCCCCTCAATCTACACACAATACCCCATAATGACAAAGCAAAAACAGTTTTTTTTAAAACAGAAATATCACATTTACGTAAGTATTCAGACCCTTTACTCAGTACATTGTTGAAGCACCTTTGGCAGCGATTACACCCTTGAGTCTTCTTGGTTATGAGCTTGGCACACGTATTTGGGGAGTTTCTCCCATCCTCTCAAGCTCTGTCCGGTTGGATGGGGAGCATCGCTGCACAGCCATTTCCAGGTCTCTAAAGATTAGGACCAGTGTCGGGTTAGATCGGGTTCAAGTCCCCGCTCTGGCTGGGCCACTCTGACTTGTCACGAAGCCACTCCTGCTTTGTCTTGGCTGTGTGAACTTTCGCCCCAGCCTGAGGTTCGCTCTGGAGCAGGTTTTCATGAAGGCTCTCGCTGTACTTTCCTCCGTTCATTTTCCCTAGATCCTGAGTAGTCTCCCAGTCCCTGCCGCTGAAAACAGCCCCACAACATGATGCTGCCACCACCATGCTTCACTGTAGGGATGGTGCCAGGTTTCCTCCAGACGTGACGCTTGGCATTCACACCAAAGAGTTCAATCTTGGTTTTATCAGACCAGAGAATCTTGTTTCTCATGGTGTGAGAGTCCTTTAGGTGCCTTTTTGGCAAACTCCAAGCGGGCTGTCGTGTATTTTACTGAGGAATGGCTTCCATCTGGCCACTCTACCATAAAGGCCTGATTGGAGTGCTGCAGAGATGGTTGTCCTTATGGAAAGTTCTCCCATCTCCACAAAGGAACTCTGGAGCTCTGTCAGAGTGACCATCAGGTCCTTGGTTACCTCCTTGACCAAGGCCCTCCCAATATGGCCAGGTGGCTTCCAGTCATGTTGTAGAAACATCTCAAGGATGATCAACGGAAACACGATGCAGCTGCGCTCAATTTAGTCTCATATTAAAGGGTCTGAATACTTATGCAACATGATGGAAGATTCCGCCGGAGAGGATGGCTGCCGTTTTATTGGCTCATAACCAACCGTGCTATTTCACTTTTTTTTCTCGTTGTTTAACTTATTTTGTACATAATGTTGCTGCTACCGTCTCTTATGACCGAAAGAGCTTCTGGACATCAGAACAGTCATTGCTCACCACGAATTGGACAAAGAATGTTTCTTTAATGAGTCAGACGGGAAAGATATACTTCAAACAGGCCCTCATCCCCATCATTCGCTGGAGAAAGATTTCGCGGAAAGAGATCGGGGTGCCTTGTGAGGATCAGGCGACGGGTGGCTAATCTGCCTTTGCCATCCGTACTGTTAGCCAACGTTCAATCGCTGGAAAATAAATGGGACGAACTGAAAACGCGTATATCCTACCAACGGGACATTAACTGTAATTATCTTATGTTTCACAGAGTCGTGACTGAATGACGACATTAATAACATACAGCTGGCAGGTTATACGCTATCGGCAGGATAGAACAGCAGCCTCTGGTAAGACACGGGGCGGCGGCCTATGTGTATATTAGTAAACAGCTGGTGCACGATATCTAAGGATGTCAAGGTTTTGCTGGCATGATGTAGAGTATCTCATGATAAGCTGTAGACCTCACTGTCTACAGAGTTTTGTTCCCTCTTTTTTTGTAGCTGTCTACATACCACCACAGACTGATGCTGGCACTAAAACCGGACTCTATGAGCTGTATACCGCCATAAGCAAACAGGAGAATGCTCATCTAGAGGTGGCGCTCCTAGTGGCCTGGGACTTCAATGCAGGGAAACTTAAATCAGTTTTACCTAATTCTATCAGCATGTTAAATGTGCAACCAGGGGGGGGGGACTCTAGACCACCTTTACTCCACACACAGAGATGCGTACAAAGCTCTCCCCCGGCCTCCATTTTGGCAAATCTGACCATAATTCTATCCTCCTGCTTACAAGCAACAATTTAAGCAGGAAGCACCAGTGACTCGGTTTATGAAAAAGTGTTCAGATGAAGCAGATGCTACGCTAGAGGACTGTTTTGCTAGCACAGACTGGAATATGTTCTGGGATTCTTCCGATAGCATTGAGTACACAACATCAGTCACTGGCTTCATCAATAAGGGGATCGACGAGGTCGTCCCCACAGTGACTGTACGTACATACCAGAAGCCATGGATTACATGCAACATTCGCACTGAGCTAAATGGTAGAGCTGCTGCTTTCAAGGAGCTGGACTCTAACCCGGAAGCTTATAAAAAATCCCGCTATGCCTTCCGACGAACCATCAAACAGGCAAAGCGTGAATACAGGACTAAGATCGACTCGTACTATGTTGGATGTGGCAGGGCTTGCAAACCATTAGACTACAAAGGGAAGCACAGCCGAGAGCTGCCCGGTGACACAAGCCTATCAGAAAAGCTAAATAACGTCTATGCTCGCTTCAACGCAAGTAGCACTGAACATGCATGAGAGCATCAGCTGTTCCCGGATGACTGTGTGATCATGCTCTCCAAAGCCGATGTAGAGTAAAACAGGTCAACATTCACAAGGCCGCAGGGCCAGACGGAATACCAGGATGTGTATTCAGAGCATGCGCTGACCAAGTGTCTTCACTGAAATTTTCAACCTCTCCCTGTCAGTCTGTAATACTAACATATTTCAAGAAGACCACCATAGTCCCTGTGCCCAAGAACACTAAGGTAACCTGCCTAAATGACTACCGACCCATAGCACTCAACGTCTGTAGCCATGAAGTGCTTTGAAAGGCTGGTCATGGCTCACATCAACACCATTATCCCAGAAACCCTAGACCCAATTCAATTTGCGTACCGCCCCAACAGATCCACAGATGATGCAATCTCTATTGCACTCCACACTGCCCTTTCACACCTGGACAAAAGGAACACCTATGTGAGAATGCTATTCATTGACTACAGCTCAGCGTTCAACACCATAGTGCCCTCAAAGCTCATCACTAAGCTAAGGACCCTGGGACTAAACACCTTCCTCTGCAACTAGATCCTGGACTTTCTGAAGGGCTTCCCCCAGGTGGTAAGGGTAGGTAACAACACATCCGCCACACTGATCCTCAACACGGGGGCCCCTCCTGTACTCCCTGTTCACTCATGACTGCATGGCCAGGCACGACTCCAACACCATTAAGTTTGCAGATGACACAACAGTGGTAGGCCTGATCACCGACAACGATGAGACAGCCTCTAGGGAGGAGGTCAGAGACCTGACCGTGTGGTGCAAGGACAACAACCTCTCCCTCAACGTGATCAAGACAAAGATGATTGTGGACTATAGGAAAAGGAGGACCGAGCACGCCCCCCATTCTCATCGACGGGGTTGCAGTGGAGCAGCAAACTAACATGGTCCAAGCACACCAAGACAGTCGTGAAGAGGGCACGACAACCTATTCCCCCTCAGGAGACTGAAAAGTTTTGGCATGGGTCCTCAGATCCTCAAAAGGTTCTACAGCTGCACAATCGAGAGCATCCTGACTGGTTTCATCACTGCCTGGTATGGCAACTGCTCGGCCTTCGACCGCAAGGTGCTACAGTGGGTAGTGCGTACGGACCAGTACATCACCGGGGCCAAGCTTCCAGCCATCCAGGACCTCTATACCAGGCAGTGTCAGAGGAAGGCCCTAAAAAATTGTCAGACTGCAGCCACCCTAGTCATAGACTGTTCTCTCTGCTACCGCACGGCAAGCGGTACCGGAGCGCTAAGTCTAGGTCCAGTAGGCTTATAAATAGCTTCTACCCCCAAGCCATAAGTCTCCTGAACATCTAATCAAATGGCTACCCAGACTATTTGCATTGCCCCCCCTCCCTCTTCTACACTGCTGCTACTCTATTAAAGTGACTATGCATAGATAATAAACAATGTACATATTACCTCAGTTACCTTGACACCGGTGCCCCTTGTATATAGCCCCGCTATTGTTATTTTACTGCTGTTCTTTAATTATTTGTAAATCTTCTCTTTTTTTGAGGTATTTTCTTAACTGCATTGTTGGTTAGGGGCTTGTAAGTAAGCATTTCCCTGTAAGGTCTACACCTGTCGTATTCGGCGCATGTGGCTAATAACATTTGATTTGAAATAAGGCATTTTGTTTTTAATACATTTGCTAAAATTTCTAAACCTTTTTTCGCTTTGTCATTGAGGGAACATATATTTCATCCATTTGAGAATAAGGAAAAAGTGGAAACAGTCAAGGGGTCTGAATATTTCCCCGAATGCACTGTACGTGCAGACACGCAGGCGCACGTTGCACACACCTACACAAACACACAGCAGTTGAGCTGTGGGAATGGCTGCCAGGACTTATTGGGTGGGGTGGTATGGCCACTTGCATGTCAGTCACACATTATGATGGCGCAATATGTGTGTGTGGGGGGGGTGAGTAAACTTGAGGGAAGTGGGTTGAGTAAGACTGAGTGGGTGGGAAAGTGTTACTAACCCGAAGATATTTGGATCCTAAGGAGAGGGGAAACTACAGCAGCAGGAGTAGCTCTGGACCAAAGTGGTGTTTCAAACCGTTGTAATTCTGATTGAGGATGGATATTTTTTAACAGCAAGAGACCCGTTGCTGTTAAAACTCCAGAGATTACCTTACAGAGGAAGGTTGAAGCTTGTGCTAACATAGTCTGTCTTGGCTTACCAGTGAGACCGAGCGAGACTCGTGCTCATTGTTGATGATCCAGCAGACTTTACAAATTCAGACCAATCTGAAGAAATGATAGAAGCTTGCATATAACAGATTTAATCTAATATCTTAACAAGGAAGGTCCGTTATACGAACATCAGTATGGTTTCAGAAATCTCAACCTACCTACATGGCTGTTTTATTACTTAATTGGTGAAATACATAAGGCAAATGATCGCAAAGGTCATAGATTAGTGATTTATTTTCTCTCTCAAAAGCATTTGATACAGTTGATCATAATATTTTTTTATAAAAATGTGAAACTATGGGTGTGACTGAAAAATCTCTTCTTTGGTTTTCCAGCTATCTAAAGGATAGAAAGCAATATGTGACTTTCAATGGGAGGCCCACCCACTGGGGAGCCAGGACCAGCCAATCAGAATGAGTTTTTCCCCACAAGGACTTTATTACAGACAAATACACCTCAGTTTCATCAGCTGTCCGGGTGGCTGGTCTCAGACTATCCCACAGGTGAAGAAGCCAGATGTGAAGGTCCTGGGCTGACGTGGTCTGCGGTTGTGAGGCTGGTTGGACATACTGCCAAATGTTCTAAAATGACAGAGGCGGCTTATGGTAGAGAAATTAACATTTAAATTCTCTGGCAACAGCTCTGGTGGACATTCCTGCAGTCAGCATGCCAATTGCACTCTCCTTCAAAACTAGAGACACCTGTGGCATTGTGCACATTTTAGTGGCCTTCTATTGTCCCCAGCACAAGGTGCACCTGTGTAATGATCATGCTGTTTAATCAGCTTCTTGATAATCCATCCATCTGTCAGGTATGGCATATCTTGTCAAAGGAGAAATGCTCACTAACAGGGATATAATCAAATTTGGGCACAACATTTGGGAGCTTTTTATTTCAGCTCATGAAACAGGACAAACAATAGACTAGTTGTTTTATATTTTTGTTTAGTATATTTGTGTGTTTTACTCTCTCAAATATTTAATTTACCTTAGTTCATCATTAACAACATATCTAATTTCTCAGTGGTTTAAAATGAACATTGTCACTGACTTTTATTATTTGGTCCAAAGACAATAGAATCCAGATGATATAGGGGTCCACATTGATGATATACCTGTAGATTATGCCTGTACGCTTTCTTGGTCTTCTGATTTGATGATGAATTGCCATGGAAACAATAACCTCTAAGATCACCAAAGATATGAGGATACTGGGCAAGATGAGATATCTCCTAAACAGAAGTGCTGCTCTCTCTATTACACAATGATCGTCCCATTCATCAGTTACTGTAACATTATATGGGCCAGCGCACACCATCCCGCTATCAATCTCCTGCAGAAACGCTCTGTTAGAATACCATCTGACCATACCTCAGACCGGTCAGCACCAATGTGTTTACGGTACTTTAAATCACTTATTATCCTCCTGAATTCCAGAACTGAGCCGCCCGTATTCAAGAACAACCAATTCTGAATTACCTGTAAAAGCCTCATGATCTGGAACGCATTCCTGTCTGATTTTGCTAAGCTATCCCTGTCAATTGTTTTTAAATTGTTAGAGGCACCTAGTTCTACACCCCCAGTAGCTTGACTTTCTGTTTAGATGTTCTATTCCTTTCTCTCTTATGTTATGGTTTGTTTTCCCACACTGCTAAATCAGTGTGATTTATGACCGGAGGGGGGGGAAGGGGTTACTCAAAAGCCATTTTGGGCTTTTTTCCCCCCTCCTGCACATACTGTCATTTCTTTACAGTTACAAACTGTCTTTCTGTTTGAGCAAATAAACTAACCGGGCAGGAGGAGAGGGCTCAAGGGCTCCTTGGAAAAACCTCCAGGAAAGGGAGAGGATTAGGAGAAAGCTTCAGAGTAAATCCGTTATTTATTTTTTATCCAGAGGGTGTTGAGGTCCGGCAAAGCTTGGCCCTTTAGAAGTGTCTTTAGGAGGCAGCAGACCTGAATTCACCCTGTCCCCCTCTGTTTGAATTTGTTGCCATTTTCTTCTAGTCTTGCTTTCAATTTTCGTTTTTTTTTCAATGATTCGTTTTGAGTGGCCCAGCTATTGTAGACTTGTTAAAACAGGCCCCTATCAAACTGTCTGTACTGCGGTCTTTAAATCAAAGCTATGATCCTGACAGTGTTTTGGGGACCAAGTGGCGCAGCGGTCTAAGGCACTGCATCGCAGTGCTAGTGGTGTCACTACAGACCCGGGTTCAATCCCGGGCTGTATCATAACTGGCCGTGATTGGGAGTCCCATAGCGCGGTGCACAATTGGCCCAGCGTCGTCCAGGTTAGGGGGAGTGTTTGGCCGGGGTACGCCATCATTCTAAATAGGTATTTGTTCATAACTGACTTGCCTAGTTAAATAAAAATGTGTTCTCTTGCTTTCTTTGAGTAGCAGAATGCTGCATTGTGGATTTGGCTGTTGGGTTTCGGTGCGTCTGTCCCAGCATCCCAGGACAGTCTCCTCTCCAGGGTGTATTTGGCTTTCTCTGCTTTAGAGGAACTGGTTTCCGTCCGGGTCTCTGTCTGCTGCTAAACCAGTCTGCATGCACCGCACTCCACTGGCTGTATTGTTGAGTCTCTGCTCAATGGGACTCTATCCTAACTAGTCCGGTAGATGGAATGTACTTTGTCTTGTATTGTTGGTTTAGGATGCCCTCTGCTGGACAAATGTGAGTACTGCAGTTACTCAAACGTTTTCTTACAGACTGGACTAAAAGCGTATTGCTCATCAAGGACCATAGGCCATCAACAACTGTTCCTCATCGCATTTTGTTCTGGGAAGTTCTCTCCAACTCATTCCAACCCATGCCTGTTATCTCGGTCTCTGATTCAAGCGCCCGTGGTATGATAGTCCTGATGCCTAACTAGGAGTCATTCTAGCCTCCTGCCTCCCTCTTTCCCCCAGCCCTGCGGTGTAACTGCACCAACTGTGTGAAGTCTGGTTATGAGTGCGAGACTGACGGGGCGTGCATGGCCTCCACGTCCTTCATCCAGGGGCATGAGCAGCATGTTAGGATCTGTATCGCCAGAGACAGCCTTGTGCCCCCTGGCCAACCTTTCTACTGTCTCAGTGCTGAGGGACTGCTCAACACACACTGCTGCTACACTGACTACTGCAACCGCGTCGACCTCAAGGTCCCCTCGCGTGAGTAAAGCCGAAGTCACACCGGCTGCATATTGTGTGTGCGTCGCATCAGAAAAGCTCCCTCGTCTCCTGTCCTTTTATCTGCACTGATTTGAAAGAACAGGGCTGGTGAAAGCAACCCCCTTATAGCAACCGTTCCGCGTCTACCCCTCCAATGTTTTCATATCAGTGCACGTAAGGGAGAGGAGATGGAGGAAGCCACTTTTGGACTATTGAGATGCACCCTTTTGTTTTATTTGACTGGGAAAGATGGTAATACCACCGCTAACACCCTGTTTCTCAATTTCTACCTCGCTCCAGTCCCGGTGAAACCAGGGGAGCTGGGCTGGGTGGGCTCTGGAGGCTCCTGGGGGCCGGTGGAGCTGGTGGCTGTGATCGCAGGGCCTGTCTTCCTGCTGTGCGTGCTGCTGCTGGTGGGGTTATTTCTCTTCCAGCATCACCAGAGGACCTACAGGTGAGTCTCTGGTCCCAGCTAGTACCATCTCTCCTGAGTACGCCCTACAGATGGGACGGCAGGGCTGTGTGTATTTGGGGGGTGGAGAAGATATATTTTAGTTTCTGGCAGCTGATCTTCTCGTCTCTCGTACAGCCACAGACAGCGGCTGGAGGTGGAGGATCCCTCCTGTGAACACCTCTACCTGGCCAAGGACAAGACCCTGCAGGACCTCATCTACGACATGTCCACCTCCGGGTCTGGTTCTGGTGAGTAGACTGAGCCTACACTGCTTGAAGTAAAGGTTCTATACATAGAACCGCAAAGCACATTCATTTTTTCCCCCTAAACTCTACCCTCGCCTGCAAACAGAGGTCATATTACACTGGGGATTCATTCAATGTTTAGAATATTCTTTAGCCATGTCTGTATGTAACACAATAGATGCATATGTGTATACATACAAGTTTGGTAAAAGTTAGTGTTTAAGTGAAAGCCCAATGGTATCAGTGGTCCTTTCTGCTTCCTCCTGCAGGCCTGCCCCTGTTTGTGCAGCGTACGGTGGCCAGGACTATCGTTCTGCAGGACATCATAGGGAAGGGCCGCTTCCGGGAGGTGTGGCGGGGGAAGTGGCGTGGAGGGGACGTGGCGGTGAAGATCTTCTCTTCCCGGGAGGAGCGGTCGTGGTTCAGAGAGGCTGAGATCTACCAGACCATCATGCTGCGACACGAGAACATCCTGGGATTCATCGCCGCCGACAATAAAGGTGAGCGTTCCATCGCCGTTCTACTACAGCACCACACAGACAAACATGTTAAGTGAAGATATCCCTGGTGTTCTGTAGGTGAATTTCATCAACGTGCCGTTGTTGACGCCACAGTTTTTTGACAGTAGAATTATCCTCCATATTTCTGTGCGTGTCTCTCTCTCTCTCTCTCAGATAACGGCACATGGACCCAGTTGTGGCTGGTCTCAGACTACCACGAGTACGGTTCTCTGTTTGACTACCTGAACTACTATTCTGTGACTATAGAGGGCATGATCAAACTGGCCCTGTCTGCCGCCAGCGGCCTGGCTCACCTACATATGGAGATACTGGGCACACAGGGTAAGCAGCGTGGAGATGAATAAGGACCATATCGCATTCGCAAAGTATTCAGACGCCTTCACTATTTCCACATTTTGTTACATTACATCCTTATTCTAAAATGTATTAAATAGTTTCCCCCCCTCATCAATCTACACACAATACCCTATAATGACAAAGCGAAAACAGTTTTTTAGAAATGTTTGCTAATTTATTAAAGAGAAACCTGAAATACCTTATTTACATAAGTATTCAGACCCTTTGCTATGAGACTCAAAATTGAGCTCCGGTGCATCCTGTTTCCATTGATCATCCTTGATGTTTCTACAACTTGATTGGAGTCCACCTGTGGTAAATTCAATTGATTGGACATGGTTTGGAAAGGCACATACCTGTCTATATAAAGTCCCACAGTTGACAGTGCATGTCAGAGCAAAAACCAAGCCATGAGCTCGAAGGAATTGTCCGTAGATCTCCGAGACAGAATTATGTCGAGGCACAGATCTGGGGAAGAGTACCAAAATATTTCTGCATCGTTGAAGGTCCCAAAGAACACAGTGGCCTCCATCATTCTTAAATGGAAGAAGTTTGGAACCACCAAGACTCTTCCTAGAGCTGGCCACCCGGCCAAACTGAGCAATCGGGTGAGAAGGGCCTTGATCAGGGAGTTGACCAAGAACCCGATGGTCACTCTGACAGAGCTCCAGAGTTCCTCTGTGGAGATTGGAGAACCTTCCAGAAGGACAACCATCTGCAGCACTCCACCAATAAGGCCTTTATGGTAGAGTGGCCAGACAAAAGCCACTCTTCAGTAAAAGGCACATGACAGCCCGTTTGGAGATTGCCTGAAGTACTTTCAGACCATGAGAAACAAGATTCTCTGGTCTAATGAAACCAAGATTAAACTCTTTGGCCTAAATGCCAAGCGTCATGTCAGAAGGAAACCAGGCACTGCTCATCACTTGGTCATTACCATCCCTACATGGAAGCATGGTGGTGGCAGCATCATGCTATGGGGATGTTTTTCAGCGGCAGGGACTTGGAGACTAGTCAGGATCGAGGGAAAGATGAATGGCGCAAAGTACAGAGAGATCCTTGATGAAAACCTGCTCAGGACCTCAGACTCGGGAGAAGGTTAACCTTCCAACAGGACAACGACCCAAGCACACGGCCAAGACCACACAGGATTGGCTTCGGGACAAGTCTCAATGTGCTTGAGTGGACCTGCCAGAGCCCGGACTTGAACTGCATCGAACATCATTAGAGAGACCTGAAAATAGCTGTGCAGCGATGCTCCCCATCCAACCGGACAGAGCTTGAGAGGATCTGTAGAGAAGAATGGGAGAAACTCCCCAAATACAGGTGTGCCAAGCTTAGTGTCATACCCAAGAAGACTCAAGGCTGTAATTGCTGCCAAAGGTGCTTCAACAAAGTACTGAGTAAAGGGCCTGACAACTTACAGTTGAAGTCAGAAGTTTACATACACCTTAGCCAAATACATTTAATCCTAGTAAAAATTCCCTGTCTTAGGTCAGTTAGGATCACCACCTTGTTTTAAGAATGTGAAATTTCAGAATAAATAGTATTTTATTTCAGCTTTTATTTCTTTCATCACATTCCCAGTGGGTCAGAAGTTTACATACACTCAATTAGTATTTGGTAGCATTGCCTTTAAATTGTTTCACTTGGGTCAAACTTGTCTGGTAGCCTTCCACAAGCTTCCCACAATAAGTTGGGTGAATTTTGGCCCATTCCTCCTGACAGAGCTGGGGTAACTGAGTCAGGTTTGTAGGCCTCCTTGCTCGCACATGCTTTTTCAGTTCTGCCCACAAATTTTCTATGGGATTGAGGTCAGGGCTTTGTGATGGCCATTCCAATACCTTGACTTTGTTGTCCTTAAGCCATTTTTCCACAGCTTTGGAAGTATGCTTGGGGTCATTGTCCATTTGCAACCAAGATTTAACTTCCTGACTGATTTCTTGAGATGTTGCTTCAATATATCCACATAATTTTCCTCCACATGATGCCTCTATTTTGTGCTGGGATAGTGTTCTTCGGTTGGGATAGTGTTCTTCGGTTTGCAAGCCTCCCCCTTTTTCCTCCGAACATAACGATGGTCATTATGGCCAAACAGTTCTATTTTTGTTTTATCAGACCAGAGGACATTTCTCCAAGAAGTACGATCTTTGTCCCCATGTGCAGTTGCAAACCGTAGTCTGGCTTTTTTATGGCGGTTTTGGAGCAGTGGCTTCTTCCTTGCTGAGCGGCCTTTCAGGTTATGTCGATATAGGACTCGTTTTACTGTGGATGTAGATTATTTTGTGCCTGTTTCCTCCAGCATCTTCACAAGGTCCTTTGCTGTTGTTCTGGGATTGAGTTGCACTTTTCGCACCAAAGTACGTTCATCTCTAGGAAACAGAACGCGTCTCCTTCCTGAGCGGTATGACTGCTGCGTGGTCCCATGGTGTTTATACTTCCGTACTATTCTTTGTACAGATGAATGTGGTACCTTCAGGTGTTTGGAAATTGCTCCCAAGGATGAACCAGACTTGTGGATGTCTACAATCTTTTTTTCTGAGGTCTTGGCTGATTTCTTTAGATTTTCTCATGATTTCAAGCAAAGAGGCACTGAGCTTGAAGTTAGGCCTTGATATACACTGCTCAAAAAAATAAAGAGAACACTAAAATAACACATCATAGATCTGAATGAATGAAATAATCTTATTAAATACTTTTTTCTTTACATAGTTGAATGTGCTGACAACAAAATCACACAAAAATTATCAATGGAAATCAAATTTATCAACCCATGGAGGTCTGGATTTGGAGTCACACTCAAAATTAAAGTGGAAAACCACACTACAGGCTGATCCAACTTTGATGTAATGTCCTTAAAACAAGTCAAAATGAGGCTCAGTAGTGTGTGTGGCCTCCACGTGCCTGAATGACCTCCCTACAACGCCTGGGCATGCTCCTGATGAGGTGGCGGATGGTCTCCTGAGGGATCTCCTCCCAGACCTGGACTAAAGCATCCGCCAACTCCTGGACAGTCTGTGGTGCAACGTGGCATTGGTGGATGGAGCGAGACATGATGTTCCAGATGTGCTCAATTGGATTCAGGTCTGGGGAACGGGCGGGCCAGTCCTTAGCATCAATGCCTTCCTCTTGCAGGAACTGCTGACACACTCCAGCCACATGAGGTCTAGCATTGTCTTGCATTAGGAGGAACCCAGGGCCAACCACACCAGCATATGGTCTCACAAGGGGTCTGAGGATCTCATCTCGGTACCTAATGGCAGTCAGGCTACCTCTGGTGAGCACATGGAGGCCCCCCAAAGAAATGCCACCCCACACCATGACTGACCCACCGCCAAACCGGTCATGCTGGAGGATGTTGCAGGCAGCAGAACGTTCTCCACGGCGTCTCCAGACTCTGTCACGTCTGTCACGTGCTCAGTGTGAACCTGCTTTCATCTGTGAAGAGCACAGGGCGCCAGTGGCGAATTTGCCAATCTTGGTGTTCTCTGGCAAATGCCAAACGTCCTGCACGGTGTTGGGCTGTAAGCACAACCCCACCTGTGGACGTTGGGCCTCATACCACCCTCATGGAGTCTGTTTCTGACCGCTTGAGCAGACACATGCACATTTGTGGCCTGCTGGAGGTCATTTTGCAGGGCTCTGGCAGTGCTCCTCCTTGCACAAAGGCGGAGGTAGTGGTCCTGCTGCTGGGTTGTTGCCCTCCCACGGCCTCCTCCACGCCTCCTGATGTACTGGCCTGTCTCCTGGTAGCGCCTCCATGCTCTGGACACTACGCTGACAGACACAGCAAACCTTCTTGCCACAGCTCGCATTGATGTGCCATCCTGGATGAGCTGCACTACCTGAGCCACTTGTGTGGGTTGTAGACTCCGTCTCATGCTACCACTAGAGTGAAAGCACCGCCAGCATTCAAAAGTGACCAAAACATCAGCCAGGAAGCATAGGAACTGAGAAGTGGTCTGTGGTCACCACCTTCAGAACCACTCCTTTATTGGGGGTGTCTTGCTAATTGCCTATAATTTCCACCTGTTGTCTATTCCATTTGCACAACAGCATGTGAAATTTATTGTCAATCAGTGTTGCTTCCTAAGTGGACAGTTTGATTTCACAGAAGTGTGATTGACTTGGAGTTACATTGTGGTGTTTAAGTGTTCCCTTTATTTTTTTGAGCAGTGTACATCCACAGGTACACCTCCAATTGACTCAAATTATGTCAATTAGCCTATCAGAAGCTTCTAAAGCATGACATCATTTTCTGTTTAAAGGCACAGTCAACTTAGTGTACGTAAACTTCTGACCCACTGGAATTGTGATATAGTAAATTATAAGTGAAATAATCTGTCTGTAGACAATTGTTGGAAAAATGACTTGTCATGCACAAAGTCCTAACCGACTTGCCAAAACTATAGTTTGTTAACAAGAAATTTGTGGAGTGGTTGAAAAACGAGTTTTAATGACTCCAACCTAAGTGTATGTAAACTTGATGTGATAAAGCTATGATATTTCAGTTTTTGAAAGAATTTCTAAAACCCTGTTTTTGCTTAGTCATTATGGGATATTGTGTGTAGATTGATGAAGGGGGGGGATGGGACTATTTAATCCATTTTAGAATAAGGCTGTAACAAAATGTGGAAAAAGTGAAGGGGTCTGAATACTTTCCAAATGCTCTGTATGTGTTAACACACATTCCTAATTAGCCTGGTAGCCAGGTGTTTATACAACAAAACAGGATCACCAAGTTAGCCAGTTAACTTTTGCTCCCATCACTTTACACATTACACCCCTCACAACGGCCATTGTTGGCACCCATTGCCCTGCCTATAAATTAGAATTTTAATAGGATCCCCATTAGCTGACTCCATGACGACAACTAATCTTCCTGGGGTCCAACACACAACTAAAAAGACTTTACTGTTTACATTGAAAGATAGTAGAGCTAGTATACATTACAAACGTTTAAGGAATAGACAGTGCCGACAGTCGATGACCTGGTTCAAATGTTAACCTGGTTTTAAATATTGTCGTGTGCTCCTGTGCTCCTTCCATTCCAGTCTTCCAACTCAGTGTTTCCTCCTCTATAGGTAAGCCTGGCATCGCCCACCGTGATCTGAAGTCTAAGAATATTCTGGTGAAGAAGAACGGCATGTGTGCCATCGCTGACCTGGGGTTGGCAGTACGCCATGAGTCCATCACTGATACTATAGACATCGCCCCTAACCAGCGTGTTGGCACCAAGAGGTACTGACCCGACTAGCTGCCATGTATATTTTATGCAGTCTATTCATTCAATTCAGGACATGAACATTGAAAAAAAATATATATATATATTATATATTCATTATTTTTTTTTTTTATTAATCTCCTGAATTTGGCGGATTTGATACCGTATCTCAGTGATACACTGGTATACAAGACATCCTTTCCTTTAGTGGAAACCTGTTTGTCTGTCCATCTCCCAGGTATATGGCTCCAGAGGTCCTGGAAGAGACCATCAACATGAAACATTTTGACTCGTTTAAGTGTGCTGATATCTACGCCCTGGGCCTGGTGTACTGGGAGATCGCGCGCCGCTGCAACACTGGAAGTAAGACACTGACTGGGTACCTTGCAGATGGTCCGATCTCACAATGCCTGGGGAAGTGCTTCAGCTCATTTTGACCACACAAGTAGTTAGTTTAGGATACATGGGGATTTGTAAACGAGTGATTCTGTGCAGTCTGACTGCAATGTAGTTCAATTGAAACACACTGTCACTTGTCAAGAACCACATTAACATTACTATGAAATAACAATCTTCTAAGACGTGAGCATGTGACTGACCAGGCTCTCCCTCTGTTCTGCCCCCCAGGTATCCATGAGGATTACCAGCTGCCCTACTTTGACCTGGTGCCCTCTGACCCTTCCATAGATGAGATGAGGAAGGTGGTGTGTGACCAGAGGCTGAGGCCTAACGTACCCAACTGGTGGCAGAGCTACGAGGTAATGAGAGGGAACAAATACGCCCCAAAAAAACTCCAGACTTGCTGGACAGAAACATTGCATTTGTTTTCAAAGTTATTAGTGATTGACTGTGCATTTTAAATGTAAATATGGCGTAAACATATTTTTTTTTGTGGTTTTTATTGTACTTTATTCATTCTTTATTCACATAATCAATTCATTTGACATTTCCTTTTCACCCTGTGGGACTAGTGGAAAGATGACCGACTCTAACCTCCATCTCTCTCCTCCTCCAGTCTCTGCGTGTGATGGGGAAGATCATGAGGGAGTGCTGGTACTCCAACGGCGCGGCCCGCCTCACAGCTCTACGCATCAAGAAGACCCTCTCTCAGCTCAGTGTCGAGGAGGACATCAAGATGTAAGATAAGAGTGGGACGGACGGACGGCAGAGCCATGTAGCTCGCTGGAGGCGCACAACGATAGACATAGGCTGTATATCAAATGGCACCCTATTCCCTATCTAGTGCTCTACTTTTGACCAGGGCTCATGGAAAATAACACGGAAAGGACTGCGACTAAATCCTGCCAGTTTTAAAGGCACACTCCAAGTTGTGACAAGGCCTACCTCACCTTTTTAGCCAAAACTACTGAGAATCTCCCCTCTGCCCCTCTTCTTTCTCCCTCCTTCACCTGGTTATCCCAACCACCTCTCCTCCTTCCCTTCCCCCACTCTATGGGCCACCACACTACAACACGATACTACCATTATTATCCCCACCAACCTCCCTGTTCAGTTTTACTTTGTTCCCAGGCAGTAATTATTACTATTGTACAGTGACAGGAATTTAGTTTGTAATATTTTGTACATCTTTTTAATTTGTAATTTTTTTGGCCACAAGACTAGCTACGTCCTGAAAACTCATATTCATAATGTGGTTTTATGTCCAGAAAATATTGTGTTATGAGTTTGTTTTCATGGCAACATGTTGCTTTTTTTTATTGCTTTTGGGAGAACGTGGGAGAGTAGCAGACAACGTGCTTGTCGTCACCCAACCATCTGTACAGGATGAAATCAACCATATTAGGCAGGAAAGTCACTTCTATGGACATGTCACAATATACACTGAACAAAAATATTAATGCAACATGTAAAGTGTTGGTCCCATGTTTCATGGGCTGAAATAAAAGATCCCAAAAATGTTCCATACGCACAAAAAGCTTGTTTTTCTCAAATTTTGTGCACTAATTTGTCTACATCCCTGTTAGTGAGCGTTTCTCATTTCCCAAGATAATCTATCCACCTGACAGGTGTGGCATATCAAGAAGCTGATTAAACAGCATGATCATTACACATGTGCACCTTGTGCTGGGGACAATAAAAGGCCACTAAAATGTGCAGTTTTGTCACATAACACAATGCCACAGATGTCTCAAGTTTTGAAGGAGCGTGCAATTGGCATGCTGACTGCAGGAATGTCCAGCTGAGCAGTTGCCAGAGAATTTAATGTTAATTTATCTACCATAAGCCGCCTCCAACGTTTTCGAGAATTTGGCAGTAGGTCCAACTGGCATCACAACCACAGACCACGTGTAACCACGCCAGCCCAGGCCCTTTACATCTGGCTTCTTCACCTGCGGGAGTGTCTTGAGATTAGCCACCTGGACAGCTGATAAACTGTGGGTTTGCACAACTGAATTTCTGCACAAATTGTCTGGTAAAATCATCTGCGTGCTCGTCCTCACCAGGGTCTAGACCTGACTACAGTTTGACGTCGTAACCGACTTTGCTGGAAAAATGTGCTTTTCGCAGATGAATCCCGGTTTCATTTACTGGGCAGATGGCTTACAGCGTGTATGGCGTCATGTGGGTGAGCGGTTTGCTGATGTCAACATTGTGAACAGAGAACCCCATGGTGGGGTTATGGTATGGGCAAGCATAAGCTACGCACAACGAACACAATTGTATTTTATTGATGTCAATTTGAATGCACAGAGATACCGTGATGAGATCCTTGGCACGACAATGGGTCACTTCATCCACCGCTATCACGTTTCAGCATGGTAATGCACGGCTCATGTCGGAAGGATCTGTACACAGCTGAAAATGTCCCAGTTCTTCCATGGCCTGCATACTCACCAGACATGTCACCCATTGAACACGTTTGTGATGCTCAACGTGTACAACAGCGTGTTTCCTGTTCCCGCCAATTTCCAGCAATTTCGCACAGCCATTGAAGAGTGGGACAACATTCCACCTTCTACAATCAACAGCCTGATCAACTCTATGTGAAGGAGATGTCACGCTGCATGAGGCAAATGGTGGTCACACCAGATACTGACTGGTTTTCTGATCCACGCCCCTACATTTTTTTTTAAGGTATCTGTGACCAACAGATACATATCTGTATTCACAGTCATGTGAAATCCATAGATTAGGGCCTAATGAATTTATTTCAATTGACAGATGTCCTTATATGAACTGTAAATCAGTAAAATCTTAGAAATTGTTGCATGTTGCGTTTTTATATTTTTCTTCAGTGTACATCAGCAGAATCGACTACAGCCATTCCTATACAGCTTTCAGAAGCCTGGAATAGCTTGTAGTTGATTGGACAACCTTTCACATTAGTCATTTAAGACTTGTCACGCAATTAAACAGAGGGGTTGCATTCTTCTACTTGAATACCCCACGTAGCTCACTCCTCCTTGTATGTGACTCCTACATGTGTCACATTTGAGATTTGGTCCAGTTTATGTTTTTGAAATGTGTCAGGGATGTTTTTTGGAATGGTTTTATTTATTTTATTAGATATTTTGATGAATACACAGATTTGATGTGATTTAAGAAGCTGGTCAAAGATGTTGAGTGATTGATCTGTAGCCTATTTTAATTCAGTCCAACATGTAGGTAGGGGTAAGAAGCCTTTTGGACCTAGACTTAGCGCTCCAGTACTGCTTACCGTGCGGTAGCAGAGAGAACAGTATGACTTGGGTGACTGGTATCTATGAGAGGCATAAACAATGGCAATGAAAGCGGTTTTATTATAGACACTAGTGATGGATACATTTTGACTTGTATCCAAAACATAGGCATCTCTTTTCTCTCTGTACTGTGGTCATTTTTCAGTGACATCTTCAATAGTACTTTCAACTGGTTTCTCGGAGATGCAGAAGTCAGGAAAACAAATGTTTTATTCTTGGCTTCCCTTTGACACTGGGCTAGTTGATATTGTGATGGAACTATGAGCTCATCTCACCATTGTGTATTTATTTTCAGAAAAACATGGTATTTTTGATTGAACAGGGCAAGAAGAATAGGCTTGGATATCTACAACTTATTAACACTGGAACTGGGCTCTCTGAAAAAGGATACAATGTGTTCTGATGGCATGCCATCAGAACAAGGGGCTGTCTCAACACTGGGACCTCTGTCTTTACTGAGGTAAAATATATAGAATGCAGAGGGAAAAAATAAGTCTACTTTTTTCCCTTTGGATTTGGGGCGTGTATACCCCAGTAAATGTTTGTTGCTGCTACTGTAACATTGGCAAGGATATGACAGATGAAATATATGGGGGTCATTCTATCCTGGTATTTCATGAGGGCTTTGAGGAAGAGATGGTTGTCATGAGAAGCAAATGTCAAATATTCCTATCCATGTTTTAGCATGGGAATTAGTTTTGTTATACCATCAAACGTCCTATTCATACTGTAAACACCTCTTCAATCATGTTAAACTAATCTTTTTTTTCAGGACTAGTTAGAAAATGTGTACATATTGTAGGTGATATACATTAAAATACACATTTTGTATTAGTCTGTCTTTGAGTATCACTTTAGCATGCAAGTCTCAACTCGCATGTTTTATTTAAATGAAAATAAGATTACAAATTATATTTAAAATGCATTTTATTTTTCTTTAAAAGAAATAAAAGCAGAGACAAATGGATGGGGGGGAGGGGGGGCTGTATAGAAATAACCTCTGTCGTCCTATGTACAATTCAAAATTATATCCATACAAAACATGCCACATACAATAAAAATTATTCATATTCCCTAAAAGTAGCTCAGCTGTACAACATTTTTAAAAAGTTAGGTAAAAAAAAAAGTTTTAGCAAGCTCTTTATTTAATTTAAGATATGCAGAGAACTTAAATTAGATATTCAAACATGATAGAAGGTAGGAAGAAGTTACTTAGGCTAAAATCCAGTGAGTGGCATAATGTCTTATGGTCTTCCCTTCAAATAAACATAAGAAGAAAATGTCACTGTCTCATACTTTAGCAATATCTACCACTTTTAGAGAAGTACTCTATCCATTTACTATTGAGTGCAATTTATTCTCAGGTAAGTACGGGGTTAACTTTGAATATTTAGTCATAACATACAAGGTATACCAACACATTCACTTCTATAGGGAAGATAAAACACGAATCATATTTAACTAATATCCTAGCCAGGCATTACTGACTCGTATACTAATGATCCAATTGTGACCAATCAGGGGAGAGAGAGGTTTTGGTAAAATTGACTAGTAGCATAAATTAAAAGCAAATGAACAAATACGTGAACAATTTGACATAAATACACATGCTATGCACCCTTCAAGTGATTTCTCAAAGTTGTAATCAACTTTCCATTATGCATCTACAACATTCTCTTTCACTCTTGGCTTCACATACCTATTTTAACAAACTGTCTTTGAAAAGCTTATAGCAAAAAATGCTAATAGAAAAACAGGTAAATGCAAAAAACACTCCATTTTACATATATTTATATATACATACACACAGCATAATCTTTGATAAAATGATATCCAGTGGTTGATTTCTTTCATCAATTTTATTTCTCTACAATTTTAGATTTTTATTGATTAAAAAGGGGTTGGATAAAGAGTTTGTTGCCCCCTATAGAATATATATACAGTTTGTACACTTTTGCATTTTTCTTACGTGAGGTTTTAGGTCAGGGTAGAGGGTACAAAGTAGTACAGGTGACATCGCCATAGAGACTTCAGAACTCTCCTCTTTGAAGATCTACTTTGTTATTCATTTCATTAAAAAAGAAAAAATGCCCTTTTTTTTTTTTTTTTACAAGTCTTCCCCTGCCCTTGATTCAAGACTCCAGTATAGAAGACCATACTACCACTAGAAAACCACAACACAGGGATCTTTAGAAATACACCTAGCTGTGGTGTGGTTAGACAGGCAGGGCCAGGCAGAGAAAGACTCACTACAGTAAAGTTTACAACAGTCCACTACATGATATAGAGAGGAAGATGCTAGATTCATGGTTGACGTCATTCGAGAAAAGAAAATATTAAAATGCAGATGGGATTTCAAGGTCTAAAAAGTGGAAAACACAATGGGATAGTAGTCTTGTCTTGCATTATTACCCGCAAGCGTTCTGCTTAATGTGTGACGAGAAGGCATAAAGCAGCAAGCGTACATTACACTTCCTTCACTCATTAGTTAGTTGAACTTGATCGTCTTGCCAAAGACTTATTAAATTAGCGCAGTGATCCTGCTTCACTTTACGTGTTGAAGCAACAATCATTCGCCAATCCCTCGCTCAGGGTAGATGTTACTAAAAGCGTGATATCTAAATGATTATAAATATGCAGAGAATGGCAACGACAAAAAAGTAGCTACATGAAATACAGGATGATCAGGAGTCATCTCATGATACCTGTTAAGCTTGTGATTGATCTTAATGCGATATCTTAAAAAAAAAATAAAAGGATCATAGAATTTATTCCGTCTGTATACATAATTAATGAGGAATAATATTGTTGGCTCATTATTGTAAAATCAGCATAGAATAGATAGAGCAAACCGGCTGCTAATTTAAGTTTCCCTGCTTGTCCGAGAAGGCTATATTATTAGCCTAATGAAAACATTCCCAACGACACCTTTCTTCCCCCTTCTCCACAGTAGCAGTTACAGAGTTTTTACACAAAGTAAGCAGTCACTCCCACTAGATCAATGAGGTAGACTGGGGGTCCAACTAACCCACCGTAATAAACTCTTAGTCAGTCAGGCCAATAAAACCTTCATGTCTGCTGCCTCTAGAGGTCAACCTTTATAGTATCATCTTTCACCTCCGTCTCCATCAGCGATACATAGTTATTCTATACAGACTCAGAGCCACTGTCTTCAGGATTGTCTAGCTAGCCAATAATATCCACGTTGGGAAGTCAATCTCCACCAATGACGACGGGAGAGTGTCTTTTCCTTAAGGGTTCGGTTAGGAAGGGGGGAGAAGAAGAATAGGATAGGTAAGACTTTAAAAAAATGCATTAGTTTGTTCCTAGTACTTAAAATGGCTTCTTTCTTCAAAGCTCTAGGTGAGATCTGTCCTAAGAGAGTATTGATATCACATAGAATCAGAACATTTGGTAGGTGTAGAGGATTGTATTCCAGCCATAGTTATTGAAGGGGGGAGCGGTAGCCAGGTAGAGGAAAGAGTTGCTTTTGGCAGAGGACACAGTTCATCCACAAAGAGATAGTCCCACCATTCGGCTGGATGTCAATAGAGGTGGTTTGTTTTGCGTTTATAATCAGTAATGCTTTTCAAACCTTTGGCTACAGGTGTGAATGCAAACATCTCAGTCTTATTGTTTTGGAGTTTAGATTTCCTCCTCGTTCGTCAGCTTACGAACAGCTTACGAACAGCTTATGAACTGGGTAAGTAGTTCTAAAGATTCTATAGGCTTTGGCGCAGCAGGAGTGTTCTGTTCTGGCACCTGGGAGAAAGAAGGGTCTCCCCTCTCTCTCTCTCTCTCCCCCTCTCTGTTTTTCCCGTTAGTTCAGTTCATCCACTTTCGGCAATTCCAGGCTCCGCAGTGGCAAGGGATCTTGTGCTGATCGTCCTCAAAGTCAAACTGATAGTCGTACGTCAGCTAGGAGAAGAGACAGGGAGGGTCAACAACAACACTATGCTGTAATATCATTATTATATGCATTTCTAAAGCCAGGTTTACATCAGTAGTCACTGCTTTACCGTAACACAACCAAGACCCCCAAAGAGACAGTTTAAGGCTTTTAAATCAGTGAAGGACATTGTATATTGGGTATGTACATCAAAACTATTAAAGTACACGCATATTGACCAGGGTTCTCTGTGGTCGCTCACCTCTTCTCCCTTGGGGATCCGGCGACTGGAGATAATGATGATCTTGTCCTCTTTGTCAAACGTCACCACCTCGGCAACACAGTTGGGGGCACAGGAGTGGTTGACATAGCTGAAGAGGAAAACAGGAGGGTGAGATCGGGACAAACACAATATGAAAAGAGAAAGTACACTTCCAACACTTACCGAGCTGGGCCGCCAGTCAGAGTGGCATCGATCACATGCTCGTTGTTGGTGCGGAACATGTAGATCCCGCGGTTCTAGAAGAAAACAATCAGGAAGAGAGGTCATTCTAAAACACTCCAATCCACTGATACCTTGACTATGAACAAATATTACAACCTTTATCGGTCCTTTCACCCTTTTGTGTCAAATCAACAATTAAATCATAGCTATGCCTCGAGGGGAACTAAACAGACAGACTGTTACTACTCGTGAGCCACCCACCTGTTCCTCGTAGATCTTCTCGCGGCGGTTGGCCACCTCGTTGCGGATGATGGTTCCTATATACTCGATGACCATGGTGTGTTTGTCCAGATCCTTGGCGGCGTACAGCCCCAGGCCCTGGATTTGGGACCGGGCCAGGTAGACGTTGTTCTTCCACTCGGTCTTCAGACGGCGGTACTGGGAGGACTTGGAGTGGACAAACTGTTTGCTGTAGGGGGTGTTGATCTCGCCGGTGAAGGTGCTCTGGTAGGCCTTGGACATGGACGTACTGTTCAGGGTGTGAGGCCTAAGAGAGAGAGACACAGAACTAGATCAGAGTCAGTCTGCACAGTCATCATGTCATTCAGTTTAGAAAAGTGTAAGTGTCACTCCTCATTAGAACATCTGATGAAAAAAAATCTAATGTTTTAGGACATTTAGGTCGACAGTGAGGGAGAGCTCCCTCATTGTGTATTGTGTGAGTAAAATACATATTTTAGATGTTTATTTTTGGGTGGCGGATAAAAACTACTCCAGTCTGAACTTAAACTACAAAAGCCAGGTAGAAAGTGTGTCGAAATGGTAATGAACATTTTTGGAAAATTGAAAAAACTATTTCTTCAATGATCTAGAATTTTCAATATAGAGCTACTAGCAGCGCTCTTTAGTGGATTTGGTTGATGTTGTGGTCTCAAACCAGTCAGCTAACTAACATTTTTCACCAAGAATACAGGCAAAATGGATTATTGACAATGGAAAAGGTGGGAAGGTTGTTCCCCTGTCACATAAATTGCTACATTTACTATCAATATAGCATTCAAAAAAATTGCTGCTTCCCAGATGGCATTTTGGTCCCAAAAAAATTGCAATGCAATCATTGGGTTGCGACTGAGACAACCTGGTCCAATTTGGGTCCCCAGGCAAAACCAGCTGACAACCACTGCTTTACACAGTATATCAATATCTAGATCACCTATATCTTCTATACTAGTATACTATTTTCTATAACTACTACTATAAATCTATTTGGAGGACTATACTGCAGTCTTACCTCTTGCAGTGTGTGAGGATCTTGGGCTCGGAGCGGGCGCAGCCGGTGGGGTTGATCATGAGCGGCAGCTCCATCAGAGGGTGGCGACCGTATCGGAACACATAGTTCTGGCAGCTCTCCACTCCAGGCAACTAATAATGTAACGCACAGGAGGTTAGTGAAGTTAAGGATGAACAAGTATGATCCAAACCTCAGGTGACACCCTATTCCCACTGCACTTCTTTTAACCAGAGCCGTAGTGCAAAGTAGGGCACTGAATGGGCAATAGTGTGTTATTGGAGACACAGGCCTTGGTATCGTGGAAGCAATGAGAGCAGAGGAGGGAAAAGCCAAATTGCGATTCTGTTTCCGGGAAAGGACTTCTTACCGACTCAGTGATGCGCAGCACGGCGTGGACCGTGAGGCCGTACATGTCCTCTCCCTTCACATGGTCAGTGAACAGCTTCAGCATGGCAGACTCTTCTCTCAGCTTAGCTACAGACTGAACCACTCTGTCCCAGATACCTAGAGGGAAGGCAGAAAAACACAGGACATGGTTACAAACCAGATTAGTAAATTGCAGCGATGGAGTCAATTCCATTTTAATTACAGACATGGCTGTGGTGCAATTTCCCCAAAAATGGTAACAATGGCAATTTAGACAAATTAACCCAAACTGTGGTCAGTTCTATGATTGGACATTTCAACAGAGGCTGCAGGGTCTGGGGACAGACTTCGAGAACGTACCTTCTGGGCTGGTGTCGCGGTAGTGTAGGTCCTCCTGTCCATGCTCCAGCACCCGTACCTCGAACAGCGGCCTTCCCTCCGTCTCGCTGATACGACAACGATATCGACACCGGCGGTTAGGCACCCGCGTGCTCCAGTAGATCCTGGTAGCCTCGTAGCCCACGGGGAAGATGGCGGTCGGGGAGTGGAAGGCTTGCATCTGAGACGGAAGCAGCTGGCCAACGGCGTGGAAGATGAGGCCGCCTACTCGGAACAGGTGGATGCGGTCGCCGCGTTGTAAGATGCTGGCGATCTGCTTGACCTCGTCTCTCTCGATGTAGACCCGACGGAACACAGAGAAGCCCGTCAGCTCCTCCTCACTGGGCCCTTTCAGTTTGTGTTGGGTGCACAGCATGGTCTTGTCCCTGAAGAACATGCAGCGGGCCTGGATGCCGCAGGCGAAGTGGTAGACGTTGGGGCAGCGCAGGCGGTTGCAGCTGTTGGTGGCGCCGGTCTTCTGGCAGCAGGCACAGCGGGTACGGAGCCCGCGCCTCAACGCCATTTCGACGTTCATCAGCGCGCCTCCCTGCGTCTCGTACACCTCCGTGCTCCACAGGGCGCAGTTGAGATGAACCCACAGGTCCACATCGATGTTGAGGAGCCTGGCGGGGCCGTCCGTGGCGCCGTCGCCCTCCTCGTGGCAGAAGCAGCACTTGCGTTTGTCCCGGGGCAGCTTGTCAGGCCTCAGGGTGATGCGGAGACGCTCCATGAGCTCTGAGACCCCGCGGCTGCTCTCCTTCTTGGAGCCTCCTTTACGGATGGTGATGACGATCTGGAGACGCTTCCAGCGGAGGCCCTTCCACTTCTTCACCTTGGGCCGGACCACCATCTCCTCAGGGTCGGGGGAGAGAGGTCTGCTGCGGTGCTTCACCTTAGGGGAGATCACCTCCAGGCTTGCGGTGGGGGAGGTGGGGGTGTCCTGGGGATGGGGGACTGGCTGATCAGCAGGCTTGGCATCATAGTCCGCCTGAGCAGCAGAAGCCTCAGCATCAGCAGAGTCAGGAACAGGAGCCTTAGTGTCAGCACCAGGGTCAGAGTCAGGGACAAGGACAGGGTCAGGAGGGGGAAGGATGGCCTCCTCAGCCTCAGTCTCCGTTTTGATCTGAACAGTGGCGGTGGCAGGCTCCGTTTTGACCTGAACGGTGGTCTGAGCAGGGCTGGAGGGAACTTGAGAGGGAAAAGCTAGCTGAGAGGGGGAGGCTGGCTGGGAGGGGGAGGCTGGCTGTGTGGGAGGCGCAGGTTCACTAGGAGGACCAGGGGCAGGAGGAGGAGAGGGAGAGGAGGGCGGGGAATCCTGGACAGGGATGACGGGGAGATGGCGGACATCCAGGTCAGACACGTTGGTGGTGTAACAGTGCTGAACCGGTTTGTCCTCCTGTTCGGGGAACTCCTGAGAGAGAAATGAAAATGTTGAGGAGTCTCCTGACATTTGACGAAAAAGGCCATGTGCAAAGGTCTGTAGCTAACCTGATTAATAGTAATTTATTGGAATTATATAGCTCCATTTCCAGAAGTTCAAAGCAATCCGTGCGTGTGTAAATTAAGCATGTCTATGGTGTACACTATATGTAGGCACCTGATTTGAGCCATAAGGGAGATTAGGCATCTACCACCCCACTACCACCATCAGATCACAGGGGGACAGCCATGTATCCGGTTTTGTCCCCCCGCATTGGTTCTGAAATCACCCACCATTTAACTTAACAGATTAAGTGTTTGAGCTAGTAATGTATAAATATTTATCGTTTACAAATGAGCTATGACATAGCCAATGAATATATAACACAACTTTGGATTTCACCCCCCCATCTCAAAATCAAATGGTTTTGACCGTTTGGAAGTTCTTAGTGAGCTTTTTTTTCTCTTCCTGCTTTGGCTGGTCAGAGCACCTTGCAAAAAAGTGATTCCTTGTTATGAAATTATCAATGTTACCCTGTAACCTTTATCTAAAAATGACCATATACACCGACTTACCTATTGCTGATGGTAAACCTGAACAATCAAAATAAAATATACTGTAAGCCCGGTTCAGCAGGTGCAGCCAGATGAGAGTTGCGTCTCCGGTAGCTTACTTTAATTCCAGCAAAACACAGTTTTCAACAGCGCATAGATAATAACCTAGCAAATGACATAGGTTGTCACTCAAACCGTTTGACACTGAAGGACGACGTATCAGTTGTCACAAAATATTAGGTATTTTCAGAAGGTAGAAAGTAATGAGCCAAAACAATATTGACGATTCGTAACGTCTTAAATCAAATTTTCTTTTGTCCGATGCATGCTACATTCGGATTGGTTTGGGGTCCACCAACCAATACAGTCCCATCTTAAAACACTTGAATCGGGGACAAATGCGTATCGGTGAATCGTTACACCCCTAATAAATATAGCTCCATCATAAATATATAGGGTTGTATCACAGGGAGACTGTACAGCAGGCCTCCAAACTAACATGTTACCCTGGTGGCGCATGTGCAATAAAGTTCTCCGTTTGTGGCACCACACCAATTGTTTTCCACGGCGTCACGCAATATACCTTTTTTTTTTGTAATGATCTTAAAGTCATTCACAGTGCTTTATTAGGAGCTGTATTTCACTACTGATATGGTATTCAATAAAATACGTTGTTTCATTTAACACGTCCCAAGCAAAAACGCATGACTCAACATATTTTGATGCGCAACATAATCCATTGATTGTCGTACATTTTGGTTTGGCAGTCTGGAGCAATGCTGTTCAGGGACGTGAGCAGGACAGGGATTTTGGCTGAGGAGCAGGTCTGTCTAATAAGGAATATTCACATCCCTGAAAGAGAGAGAATGCGAGACCTACCTGTTTGATGAGGGAGAGGATGTCCACCTGTTTCTTCAGAGTGCAGCCTGGCAGAGAAACATCAAACTGTCTGAGCCACTCTGCATCCTGGCTGGGTGAACTACCATCAATAGCACCAGTCTTCACACACAGAGCACCTGAATCGAGACTGCTATTAGATGATCGGTTTCTTCAATATATCTGACCATTTTCTTTCCCGTTTCTCAAATTATTTTATCTGGCTAAGAATTTAAGATGGATAGGCATAAATCTAGGATCAGCTTATCCTCCTCCCTAAATCTGAAGTTTTTGGGTAAATCACTATTTAGTAGGTAACTACATTCTATTTGGGACTTAACTGTGAGGATAAATGTAATAGAAATCACCTGGAGGTCCAGTACCTGGTTGTTCGGGGCTTTTTCCTGGTCCTGAGGCTCCTGCTCTGCTCGGGCTGGGAGAGAAAGCCACCTCATAGGAACCAGGCATCCGCATGTGGAGGAGCTGAGCCACAGCCACCATTACATGGTTCAGATTCTGGAGAAGTACACATCAACCCACCCATCCATCAAGATCATAACTGTCCAAATTGTTGTCGTTTTCTTCACAACAGACAGTTCATGGTTTAGTTCAGATAGGGAGGTAGCCTGGTCCCGTATCGGTTTCAACCCATATCTGTATAGACAGCACAAACTGATCTGGGACAGGCTAGATAGGAGATGGGTTGAAGTGAAAATGATAGGGGGTCAGAAAAGGGGTGTAGAGGGACGGAAGAGGGTTAAGCTCAGTACCTTGGCTGCAGCGGAGGTCAGTGTGAAGGTCACAGCCACCTCGTTGCTCTTGGCTTTGTCCCAGGGGTTGGTTGTAGACGCCAACTTGTCAGCGGCTGCTTCAAACGGCTTGTTCTCTGGAAACACTGGATGAGGAAATTAAAAAAAAGATGATGTGGACTGGCAAATCCAATTATTTGTTTTGTACTTACATTTTGAAATATTTTAGTAATTTAGCGATGCTCTTAAGACTCAAGAGCAACTCACAATAAGTGCATTGTCAACAAGTAGCCTATATTATTTATGACATCAGAAGCCTGTGTAGTGGTCCTACCTGGGATGGCAGTGCGGGGGATGAGTGGTATGATAGGGGATATGGTTCTCTCGGTCTCCTCCTCTTTGGGTTCTCTGAGGCGAGGGAAGCGTGGCGCCTCGTCGCCTAGGTCACTCTCAGGAGAGGACGCTGGGACGATACTGTCTGGAGCGTCGCTGTCCTCATCACTCTCCATCCTGAAAGATAGAGGTAAGGTAACGTTCGCAAATCAACACATATGCTCTGCATCCTGGAAAACACGGTCGGTTAAGGCCACACTGTGTATGAGATGGGAGGGTACTATACATGCCAGAGACGGCTACTCCAGAGAGAAAGAGAATGGTCCTCCTCAAAATATTGAGGAAAAGTTAAAAACAGTAACTACAATGTGATCCCAAGGGGGGAAGAGAGAAAAGGTAGCCACCGACAAGCGCTAGTCAGACAAACTTGTAAATGCCATAGGTTGTCCATCATCCCGTTTGGCAGTGCCTGTCTTTACTGCATCAAATCAATGGAAAGAAGCTAGCTAAGATAGCCAGATGTTCGCTAGCCAGCTAGCCTACCTGTCGGTTGCTCGTTGTAGCCTACTCATTTAGCTAACTTAATAGTGTAATTTGTATTCCATTCCGCATAGATAAGAGAGCTCTCACTTCACGTTGCTACACATGGAACCACTGACTGAAGTTCCAACAAACTACACGCTTGAAACCGGTGTAGGTTATAAGGTATGTCTTTTTATGGGGCGCACGGCATAAAGTCCAAAGTTGATTTTATTAATGATTTCAAATGTCATGGTATATCCATGTGTTTTGCAATGTCACAGATCATTTTCTTTAACTGAGACAAAGGCCTATTTTAACAATGAAAAGGCTATGAATTGTTTTCAACAAAAGAAATGAACACTGACGCAAGTATTTCGAATACTAACGTCCGTTTGAATGACCGTGCCCGTCCCTAACACAGGATTAGGACAGGCGACATATCATCAGAGCCTAAAATGAACACCCCGCCACCCGCCAAATGTAGGTCGATTTTGGCATTGGCGGGTAAGATGTCCATTTCACCTGCCACGTTGGTGGGTGGTCAGGGTCCCACAGTGCGAGCATTTCACTTGCATTTGTGAATAAAAATAGGTCAAGTATGAACACATACATAGCTAAATAAATGCTGCAATGGCTGTTTCTTGTTTCATAGCTGGCAAATTCATGATATAAAGTTAAAGAACTACGAATCCTATAGCCTCGCGCTGCAACACTGTCTGGCTGACGCGCACAGGCATAAAAGTCTAATTTATTTGAAACGAAAGTCTACTAAAGTGAGACTTTGTCCTTGTGTTTCTTTTTACATAGTTTTGTTCACCAGCTAGGTTGTTTTCCAATGTTTGAGTTTCAGAGAAGAGAAGACAAGCTGCTACTAGCCAGACTCAATCTCAAAGCCACAAACACGACAGTCACATTACCACGGTAACCTCCCGCCCTTAAAGGAACAGGTGAACATTTAGGCCCTGCATATCATACCGGAGATCCTCGTTCTGGTTGTGAGGAGGGGTGGGGAGCGCTGCAAGGATATCCATACTCTTCACCTCCTCAGTGACAGAATCTGCAGACACATTGTAGCGAGAGATCCCATTAACAGACTGTTCAGCTACTCTTAAAATCTGATTGCACTGTACAAAACCCTTACATTGTTCCTATCCGGCTTGAAGGACCATGAAATTACTGAGGGGTTTTGGATGACAAAACATACAGGCTTGGAAGTGAGAGTAAGTGAGTCTTTATTTAAAAGAACGACTTCAAAACACAATTTATCTTTATTTCACTTTATTTTTCATAAAAACCTTGTCTTACCCATAGTGTCCTCTGTGGCCTCAGTCTCCTTCTGTACCTCAGTCAGCTCCTCTACAGCAGTCGTCCCCGTTGAGCATCTTGTGCTGTACCGAGGGGGGTGGTGTGGGGGGCAGGGAGGACGGGGGTGTTGGTGGATTACTGAGGTTACTCTAAGGATACAGGGCGCCGTGGTTAAACAGTGGACAGTGGGATAATTGAGAGCAATAAAAGTGATTTTTGTCATAGAATAATGATAATCATTTAAACTTCTATAGCACTATTCATAGCAGAAATAAATCTCAAAGCGCTTCAAAAGCTACAAATAACGCAAATCTTGTTAAAACTACTGGGTGGGTGAATACACCTAAAAATAAAAGACGAGAACATAGAGACACTGTTACTCCTGCATCAAGAACAATATGCAGCTGGAAATCTGGACCACCACAGTAAGTCTATACTGTACACATCAGCTTGTTGAACAGGCAGTACCTTGGTGAGAAGCTGAGAGTAGTAGTCTGGGATGTTGTCCAGCACTGCATTTCCAAAGGAGCCCTTGAGCTGGGCCTTGCCGTCGGCTGGGCTGCTGCCGAAAGGGGCGAACAGGTCCAGACTGGCACTGATGGAGGGCTCCATCAGGGGAAGGAGAGAAAGGCCCTGGATGAAAATAAATGAGAACATTGAAGTTTTTGTCACAAAAAAAAACAAAACAAACGCAAATTAGGTGGCAAAAAGTGGCATCCTACCAAATATGCACTGCATTTGTTAGAGCGCTTTCTTTTTTTTTCATTGAAATATCAAAGTTAGCAAATAATACAGCATACACTCAAATCAACAGTTCATTTCCTCCCTTTCATTCAATAAAAATGTCCAACTAGGTTTCGGTGAGAAAAGGTCTGGTGCTCTGTACTCATTCACCAAGACATCCCCTCTTTACCTGTTTCAGTTGTTTCATCAGGGCTTCAGTGCTCTTCCCAACCTCCTCTTTCTTCTTCTTACGGGACTGGGGCGCTCCGTTCTCCAGTCTTGTTGGTGCGCTTCACCTTGGCAACAGGAGCCCTCTTTGTGATGGACTGCAGATCCTGTGATGAGGACAAACAAAAGCAATGAAGCAAGGAATTGCACCATCAACCCATTTGAGAGGACTAGTACCGTCAAAATATGACAATCTAAGTATATTTCTATGACTAGTACCTACTTACTACCTTGCAAAAACGAGAACAGTCATAACGTATAGGATATAGCTGACTCACCTCCATATTGCGTGGAGTCCCCTGTAGTTTCTGCTCCAGCATGGCCAGCTTGCTGTTGATGTGTCCGTTGATCTCGTTGTGGATGCCGTCAGATGGCCTCTGAGCTGCCAGCTGCAGGTTCTTGGTCCTCAGGAGCTTCTGCAGCAGCTGTTGTCCTGTCTCAGTCCTGGGGACGTGGGCTCCAGGGTCCCCTCCTAGTCCAGGACCAGCGTTACCAAACCCTCCAACCGGCTCCCCAGTCACCTCCCTCTTGATGGCCCCGGAATGAGGACCACCACCACCTTCTCCATCACAAGTCACCTCTCTGGGCTCCTGTTTGATGTTCTGTAGGGTCATTTTACACAGAGCACCACCCTCTCTGGAGCCTGGTGGAGATTGAGGACCACCCTGGTTCTCTGAGCCCTGTTGTGGATTCTGCTGGCCCTGCTGTCCACTCTCACCCTTCTGAGGCGAAGGCCCATTCGGAGGGACTTGGCTATGGGTTGTGTCGCCACTTCCGGCCTTAAGCCCAGGGTAGTCCAGGGGACTCTTGGATGCTCCAGGTGACCTGAGCGGAGACGCCTTGATCTGACCGTAAGGACTACCTTTCCCAGCTGCCCCGTCAGTTACAGACGGAGAGGCAACGTGGGTGGAGTGTGGCGTTCCTGGGGTAGCTGGGCTCATGCCTGCTTCCTGTTTCTGGACTGAGGATCCTCCAGGGGAGCCTGCGTGGGAGGGAGATCCCTGGAAGCGTTGTTGAGCCATGTGGATCTGTGGTTGTTGCTGGTGTTGCATGACTTGGTTGGGTTGACGCATCCCCATCGCCTGTGCTATGGCGTGGCGCTGTGGGTCACCAGGGGAGTTGGCCATGGGTTGGCGGGGAGACATGGGCCTTGTGGGGCGGCCCTGTGGGGGCCCACCACGTATCTGCCCCATGGGGGAGCGAGCCATGTGTACCTGGCCTCTCATCATTTGGTGTTGCTGGGCCTGTTGTTGCTGCATCATCATCTGCTGCTGTTGGACACTCAGAGCGTACTGAGGCGAGGCTCCTGGCTGCTGCTGTTGGACTACAGGTCCCGTGATCCCTTGCTGCTGCATCTGAGGAGTCACCACGACCGGTGGTTGACCGGGGCCCATCATTCCTGGTTGTTGCGGGGAGCCCACTCCCCCTGGTTTCCCAAGAGCTCCTCCATAGTGCATCTGCTGCTGCTGGGCTTCCAGACCTCCAGGCATCCTCTGGACCTGTCCCACCTGCTGCCCTTGTCCTAGTGGCCCCTGGGGCCTCATCTGGCCTGGCTGTCCTTGACCCACCTGGAGCCTCAGCATCTGGCCCTGTTGTTGTTGCTGCTGCTGTTGGAGCTGGCGCTGTTGGATCATGGTCTGGATGTGCTGGATCTGCTGGTTGGGGGTGAGGTGTCGGAGCTGGGGGTTCTGGGCTATGATAGTCTGGATGTTGACTGGGGTGCGTATCTGACCAGGTGGACCTCCAGGCCTCTGGCCAGGCATCATGCCCTGCTGCTGGGCTCTAAGCATGCCCATCATGGCCTGCTGCTTCTGCTGCTGGGCCATGAGGGCCTGTTGCTGGGGACTAGGGTGGCCTGGCATACCAGGGACGGGCTGAGGCTGACCAGGGTGGTTCTGTTGACCCATCACATTTTGCATCTGGCCCATATTGTCATGTTGTTGTTGTCTAATGGGGTCTTGGGCTTGCTGCATAAGATTCTGTTGTTGTTGTTGTTGTTGTTGTTGTTGGGCCATGTAACACATCTGCTGTCCTTCCTGCTTGACGGTAACCAAACCAGACTTTGAGGGATCAGCATTGAGGGAACTCTGTCGCTGTAGAGAGAGTTGTTGTTGAAGCTGCTGTTGCTGCTGTGGTTGCTGCTGTTGTACTTGGGGATGCATGCCAGCCTGTTGGTAACCTGCTTGCTGTTGATGTCCAGCTTGAGCATTTTGAGGCGGTTGTTGTTGTGGTCCCTGTTGCTGCTGCTGGGCCATGTATTGCTGTTGTCCCACTACTGCCTGTTGCTCTCCAGAAGCCCCTGGTTGGGTCATCTGGCCAGGGGTTGAAGGTCCAGGTCCACCCTGCTGTGGAGGTGTCCTGGAGCTGGGACTAAGGATACCACCCTCCCCCTGCTGCAGCCCCTCAGTTGGTTGCGGGGTGACCCGTGTGCTCCCCCCTGCTGAAGCGGGAGAAGATCCCATCTGACCTGGGGTAGCAGGTTGAGAGAGTCCTCCGTGGGAGTCTTGAGACTGGTTGGGTTGGCTGATGAAGCCCTGTGGTGGTGGTTGCCTGAGCTGTTGTTGTGCCACTTGCTGCTGCTGTAGCTTCTGCTGCGCCAACATGCGCTGGGCCAGGATTTGTTGTTGTTGAGGTGTGAGCTGGGCCTGGCCGGGTCCTCTGAGTCCATGGTGCTGAGGGGGTCCCACTACTCCTTGCTGGCCCATTAGGACCTGAGGCCTCTGTTGCTGCTGTATGCCTGGCTGGGCCCCCATCATGCCTGGCTGAGCAACCATCATGCCTGGAGGCTGGTTCATAGGCTGCCCTCCCATCAGGGTCTGAGCTGGCTGGGCCACAGCCTGCCCTGGTACCATACCCTGGGGCACCATGGCCTGGTTGGGCATAATTCCCTGTTGGAGGTTTGGTTGTTGTTGACTAATCAGAGAGTTACCCATGACGCTTGGCTGTGGCAACATACCTGGTTGGACACCTGGATGTGGCAAGGGCTGCTGGCCTTGCATCATCGCCTGTTGTTGCTGCTGCTGTAGTTTCTGGATCATCTGCATCCTGTGTTGTCTCTCCTGGAGAAGTCTTGGGTCTGCCCCTTGGACTCCTCCTGGACCCTGGGGGAAGAAACCTGCAGGAGGACCACCAGGAGGACCAGGGGATCTGACTCCCAGAGCTCCAGGGTGCTGGCCTCCTCCTAGGAACGGCTGCCCCTGTTGGGGCATTCTGACGGGCATACCTCCTTGCTGACCCATCATCATCTGCCCGGGCATCTTGGAGAGCAAGTGGGTGCCCTGGGTGGAGGGCCCTGGGGCCAGGAGACCAGAGCCCTGCTGGTGCTGCTGCTGCTTGCTCCTGTACTCTGCAATCAGGTTGGTGTGTTCCTTCTGCTGCTTTCGCACCTGAAACACAACAAGAGACGTGTTAACAGGAGCCTAGTACCAATCTTAAAGGAACTGTCCAGTGTTTCCAGATTCTAGAAAATAGGACTTAGAATAGTTTCCCTTCCAAAAAAATGATAATTATGTTAAAGATACATTTCACAATTTTGCTAATTCATATTCATTATCTACAGCACCACCCCAACCCAACATATGTGAAAACGGTGAAAGTTAAAAAATGTTGACGTTTCCCTTTAAAAAGCAGCTTTTCTGTGTAGGAAAGGCATGGGCGTACCAACAACAGAATGTGTGAGTGTGTACTGGTCATTAAAAATATTAATATGAGTAGACCGCTGACTGGCCAGCTCATCATCCTCCATGAGGAAATAGCAAGCATTTGTTTTTTAACAGTTTAAGTTTGGAGATTTCACGTTTCTTTCTCCAATATATGCTTTGGGCACAAATACACGACAAGTCAACAACATTATTTGTGTATGAGTTAACAGAATATGAACTTTTAAAAGTGAGATTTTTCACTTTTAAAGCATGATGGTGGGTGGAGTGAGGATTTTCAGAGAGTCTTGCCCACCTGGTCCAGTTGTTTCTGGATCTTGCTCTGCTCCTCGGTGACCAATTTGAGTTTCTCTGCGTCAGCCTCGGCGAAATCACGGCCCGCCTTTTTGGCAGTGCGCTGCTTGGCACACAGAGCCTTGCGGGACTTCCGGTGAGCTCCAATCTGCTCCTCCAGGAACTTGAGCTGCATCTGCAGCAGCTGCTGGGTGTGTAGGAGCCACTCTTCATACTGGTGCTGCTCTGCATCATCTGTTAGGGAGAACAGAGGGTGATTCGTTGACCAATTCAAATGAGGTTGGCTTGTACTGGAATACATCAAATATGTGCAACAGCTGTGGGTAACTCAAATGGAGGTTTGGGAAACACTGGACTACATAAACTAACGAATATGTACATAAGTATTGTAACGATGAAAAATGTGTAGAACTTACTGATGATCCCTTGTACAAACTGGGGAGGGTTGGGTCTTGATTGTGTTGGGTCACTGCTTTCCCCTTCCTAAAAATAAAATGTTGTCAAAACACATAAACCAGCTAAACAGACTAGATTGATTGTGTTTTGAGGATCCCACAGCAAATGATCTGCTTTACAGGACGAATACTGTCAACACATTATATTGTCCAGGTTATGTTTGGACAAGTGAGACACTGTACCTTAGATGGGCCAGATGCGAGTTGACCCTGTGGGTCTCCTGTTCCTGGTGCCGACGCTAGTCTCTGGGCCAACAGAGAGACCTGTTGTCTGTTGATTCCAGAGGGTACCCCCATTGGGTCCTGTGCCAACACTCTCTTGATGCCCTTCAGTGCCACCATCTTTGCCTTGGCGATGGGATCCATGATGTCGTCAGTCACAAACTTGTCTAGATCTGTGAAGGAGCAAGCAGAAACACCGGGAAAAATATATTAAAGGAAAACGTCATGATTCCAACAAGGATTCAGGAATCATGCAAGAGTCATGATTCAAACAAGGACTCATGATTAATGCAAGAGTCATGATTCAAACAAGATCAAACAATCTTGAAAACTCATTTATTTACCTTTATCAGGGAAGAAGTTATCAGCCAGAGTTGACTGTTTAATCTGTTGTTGCTGCGGGTTGAGTCCTGGGTGAATTCCCCCCCTGGATGCCCCATCCTCATCATGCCTTGTTGCTGAGCCATGGCAGCCATGTGCTGTGGCGTCATCCCAGGTTGTCCCATGATCCTTTGCTGCTGCAGGAGGTGTGGAGGGCGTGGCACCATACCTGGCTGTCCCATCATACCCTGGGGTTGGGGGCGGTGGTGCTGGGTCAGCATGATATGTCCAGGACCCCCCTGGTGGTTGGGGTGGCCTCCCATGTGAGCCCTCATTGCCCCCTGGTGGAGGGAGCTGAGCTGCTGCTGTTGCTGCTGTTTCTGGAGCTCCTTCTTCTCGTGCTCCAGCAGGTCCTGGATCAGCAAGGGAAGCTCGCTGGCTTCCAGAGAGTCGACTTTGTCTAGATCCACGGCTGGGGAGTGCTGTCCCCCTCCATCGGGCAGCCCCAAAGGGTCCTCCCCCAGAGAGGATAAGGAGTCAGCCTGACCAGGAAGAGGGTATGGGAGCCCCCCTAACCGTACAGAGCTCAGAGAAGCACCCTGGTTCTCTGGTTGAGTGGAGGATTTGTTTGTTTGAAGGAGCATGGAGACTGCTTCTCCCATCTCATCCTTCACCACCGCTTGACCTGGCTCGAGCTTGATCCTGGAGGTGTCGGCAGACTCCGAGGAGGAGGGATGGGGTGCGGTGAACGACATGGAGCCCCCTGTGTTTGAGATTGGGTTTTCCTCCACTTTTGGTTTCTGTTCCACTTTGATGTCCTGAGCTCCAGAGGTGCCTGGTGTTTCACCCTCTGCTTCCACCAACCGCAGCTGGTCCGAGAACACATCCTTCGGGTCCCCTTGGTCCAGCTCGGGGTCCGTATAAGCCAGCAGGTCAAACTCGTCACTGTTGAGTAAGTCGTCTAGGTGTGGATCTGTGGTTTCCAGGTTGTCAAGGTTACCCAGGTCGTCGTCACCCTTATCAGGGTCTAGATCCAGAGCCAGGTCATCCTCATCTTCCATTCCTCCATCCCCAGGGGCATTCCCTAGCCTTTTGGGGGCAAACGGATCCTCCAGGTCGGGCTCGGGGAGATCAACATTAGGGTCCCCTGAAGCTCCAGCCTGGGACTCTGTGGAGTTCTGGGGAGGCTGGTGCTGGTGCTGCTGCCCAGAGTGAGAGCTGGGAGCATTAGCGGTCTGGGAAGTGCCTGTGTGGGGCTGGAGATGGGGTTGCTGCTGTGAGGGTCCAGTGCTCTGCTGTGGCAGTAATAGACTCATACCACCCTGCTGTAGCCCCAGCCGTGAGTCTCTGACCCCCTCTGTCTGAGAGTCCATACCCTGAGGCATTGGATGATGAATAAACTGGCCGGGGGCCATTTCCTGCTGCTGGGGGATATAGAGACGCGGCCGTTGCTGGGGCCCACGTTGGAGAAACTGGGTCCCCAGGGGCAGCCTCTGAGAGTTGTGCCTCAGCTCAATGAACTGTGGTGGGGGTCCTCCGGGGTCCATGCCGGGCTGCATGTTGAGGGGGGCGTTGAGGTGGTGCCTGGGGCCCACACCCTCTACGCCAGGCTGGGGGAACCGACGGGGACCTGGGCCCTGCTGCCACTGGCCAGGGAACGGAGGTCGACCATACATGCCCTGGGGGTTGGGGGGCCCTGGTTGTCTACAAAAGGCAAATACAGACAAAATGTCAAAACGTAGCGTAAGCTAGTGAGAAAGTGTTGTGCACAAAGGGTTATCTTGGCTGAAATAACTCCTGATGGTATTTCTTTCAATGTACAGCTGTGTGTGCATTTAAGAAAGATAAAACACAGATGGAAGAGAAAGGATACCTGAGCTGGTTGGGGTCCATCATGGCAGGGGTTCCTGGGGGTGGCAGACGGCCACCATCCATCTTCCCTGCCAATGCTGCCTGGGCACCAGCAGCAGCACGGTCCTATTGGGACAAACAACAAGGGCCTACTATTCAATTCAATTACAACTTTATCAATCCCCTCTAGGGCAATTCAAATAAAATACTAAGGAACCGCTGAGAATCACCAGCCAAACGGTCATATTCAGTAGGGCAAAACGTAGAAAACCTTTTGAAATGGAAAACAAAAATGTGTTCTTATTGTACAGGTTTAAGTAGTACCTCCCAGTTCTACTCGGACTCAAAACATTTTGAGCCTGACCCAAGTTGATGCAAGGTTATGTCGGACATGTTGTTTGACATATTATAGTGTACCTGTGGGTAGGGTGGTGGAGCACGGCGGGCTTTGTCTTGCTGATAGGTTGCCATGTCTCCTCCAGGCCAACAGGGGGCAGCACTGCTGGCTGCTGCAGCCTCTTTCTCTTGCCGGATTGAGTTTCGCTGCATCTGCTGTCGGATCAACAACTCCCTCAGTTTCTGTCGCTATCAGAGGAAAAGAAGAAACACCAGTCAGAGGTTATATCAGGCCTAAGAATGACAATAAGGGACAATTATTTATCTTATGATGTTGAAGGACTCTTAGAAGATTAGCCCCATAGTCATAGTGGAATAAATGAGATCCTAATTAAAACAAAGCAAACAGAACATGTACCTGTCTGTGCTTCTCCAGCTCAGACGGGCTGAGGTCCAGTAGTGCAGGATCCTGAACCGCTGACATATCAGGGATCTCCTGGGCGCTGGACATAGTCCCCTGGGGTTGAGGTGCATCCGGGGGTTGGGGGGCTGTGGGGTCCTGCTGGGGGCATCCTGGAGTGGAAGTTGGCACCCATGGCCTGAGTCTGGGGCTGTTGCTGCTGCTGCTGGAGCTGCTGTTGTTGTTGCTGCTGCTGCTGGAGCTGCTGTTGTTGTTGCTGCTGCTGCTGGAGGAGTTGTTGCTGCTGCTGCTGGAGGAGTTGCTGCTGCTGCTGCTGCTGCTGCTGCTGCTGGAGGAGTTGTTGCTGCTGCTGCTGCTGCTGGGCCATCTGATAGGCCATGTTGGGGCCCCGGCTGAACCCAGGCGGCCCAGAGGGCTTCCCAGAGAGAGGGTCCCCGACAGGGGTGGAGGACGGGGGGAGTGAGGGAGGCTGGTTGGGGTGAGGTGAGCCTCTGTAGCTGGGGGTGCCCTCTGGAACAGCGGAGGTGGGCCGGGGGGGCTTGTGCAAAGCAGCAAAGGGGTCCCTGGACTGGGGGCGCGAAGGGGGCTGGGAGTAGGGGTCAGGTGACTGGAAGCGCGAGGTGGATGCCGGGGACTGGACAGAGAATGCATCGTTGGAGAGGGCTCCAGGAGTGAGGGGGGACTGGGAGCTGCCTTGGGACTGGGGGCTGGAGGGGACCCTGGGGCAGGACTCCTGCTGGGCCTGGGGATGCCTCTGGGGGAAGGGGGAGCAGCTATCCCCAGACTGGGGTCTGGGGGTGAGAGGAGGCTGAGCATAGGGGTCCTGAAACGGGGTAGATGGGGACTGGCGGTAGCCCTCAGAGTGGTGGTTGGGTGAGGCTCCAGGGTGGAGTACCACCCCGCTGTCCCCTTGGTGCATCCGGGGCGTCATGGGAGCCTTGAACAAGCCGTCCCCAGAATCCAGCATCCCTGCAGGGGAGCCTGTGTTACTCAGGTCCTGGCGTCCCGTGGAGGAGGAGCGGGGAGAGGGTCCCCCACTCATATCAGCCCTGTACTGCCCCGGTCCCATCCCGGCAGGTGAGGACACATGGGAGGGGGAGGAACCGTATTCTGGACGCCCCATCCCCTGCTGCTGGCCTCGAAACGGGTCTCCATAGTGGGTGGTGTGGGGCGGGGAGAAGAGAGGGGAGTCCCCAGGCCCTCCACCCCTGGACCGAGGGCTTTCTGGGGGGCCTAGGTGCTCCTGAGAGCCCTGCTGTGACTGGGGAAGGTGACACTGCATCGGTTGTTGTGGCCTGAAAAATGGGTCCACCTGCTGGGCCCGCCGGGGAGTCCCTGGGTGCATGTCGAAGGGGCCGAGGCTGGCTGGCCGTCCCTGAAGAGGGCCCTGCGGGCCAGGATGGGGGTAACCTGAGGAAGAGGCCTGGCCCTGCATGGGGCTGGAGGCGGCCTGGTGGGAGGAGTATGGGGTGGAGGGGTGGGGGGACTGGGGAGGCTGCTTGGCAAAGGGATCTGTCCTCATATCTGCCGATGCCGAGCCCGGGGTCTTGAGTGGACCGTCGGGGAAGAAGACGGAAGAGGAACCCGAGTCGGGGTGGAAGGGGAAGGGGCTCTCTGCCGAGCTGGGCTGGGAGGGGTTGGAGACAGAACCTGAGGGTGGGGGGATCTGGAGGTGCAGGCTTGGACGTTCACCTTTGACCCGAACACCACCATCATGCTCTGTCTTGATGGGCCGACACACCTGGCTCTCTGCCTGCTGTATAAGAGAAGAGACAGTTAGAGAGAAGCAAGGAGACTGTATGTAGACATCCTTACAGTGACAACTGTATGCTTTGGGCTGGTTTACTGGACCCAGATTAAGTGCATTCATTATTTTGTTCAGGCGTGGGCTTCATCTGGATCAAGGAAGCTGCCCTATGAATCAATTATCCGGCCTAAACTCCCACCTTCTGTGCCTTGTTGATCCGCTGAGCTGCTCTGTTGTCTTTGGCCTTTTGCAGAAAAGGAACCTTGTCTGCAGCTGAAACCTTCCTCCAGATCTTCATGATCTGTTTACACCGACTGGACCAGTCTGTCAGAGAGAGGATCACAACTTCCATTATATACAGTATCAGTCAAACGTTTGGACACACCTACTCATTCAAGGGTTTCTCTCTATTTTTACTATTTTCTACATTGTAGAATAATAGTGAAGACACCAAAACTATGAAATAACACATATGGAATCATGTAGTAACCAAAACAAATCAAATACACTTTATATTTGAGATTCTTCAAAGTAGCTGCCCTTTGCCTTGATGACAGCTTTGCACACTCTTGGCATTCTCTCAATTTTCTCTTTTTTTAACCCTCCATCCACTCACCTGGGTAGTCCTGTCTGAGAGTGGGGAAGTTTGTGTTTGCGTAGAGTACAGGGGAGATGGTGGACATCTCTCCTAGCTCCTCGTCCTTCTCCCAGCGCTGGAGGCTGCGCTGGTTATAGGACAGCCCGTCTCCATCTGTCTCGCCGGGGTAGGGGGAGTGGAGGGTGTGGCAGGGGTGGAGGGGGTCGCCCATGGGCTCTCCTCTCCCCCGTCTGGACTGAACAGACCTCCCCGGTCCCGCATGTCGAAGAACGGAGACTGAGAGAGTCCAGGGAAGGAGTCCATCACACCAGCTGAGGGCAGCGACCCTGAAAGGGATCAGCTTGTATGAGTGACATGAGCCTGACAGTTCCTTTACAAAAACAACAAACTATTGCTCCATATATCATCACGCTGTTCACATTTTCTACTCCTTTCTCTTAGTGAAATGTCTAAGTTCAACGTCACACTCATTTCCACATGTATACTTCCTATGAAAGTGAGGTCTCTAGGCCTGTACCAGTGAGGAGGTTCCTCTGTGGCAGACCGCTGCGGTTCATCTCCCCCTTGACTCCCTCCAGGATGGGCCTCATGCTGCTCTGTAGAGACCCTCCTAAAGAGGCCCCCTCTGACGTTCCCAGGACCTTCCTGAAGAACTGCTCAGAGTCCTGACTCTCCATGCCCTGAGGAAGACCTGGGAGAGAGACAGAACAGTTAGACAGGTGGGAAAAAGCATCCGTCAAGACCAAACTGATAGCCTATGGCAAAACTAAACACCTGAAATTCTAGCACACAGATCTCTCACCCAAAGAAAATAAGCTCCCGCACACCGCGCTTGTCGAGTATCCCTTTTACTCATCTGCAACATTTCAGCATCACCGTGATCTCTTACCTTCATTCTTCTCCGCGTCGGAGCCTCGAGGGTCCGTCGAACTCGGTTCTTTGACAGATGAAGACGATCCTGCTCCCTCTCCCTGAGCCTGGGATTCTTCACCCCCCTCCTGCTTCAGGTGCATCCCAGACCCCATTGCTCGCTCCCTGGCCTCCATTGCGTCAGGTGCGGTGGGTCTGGCCCCAGGTGCATGGGGCAGCGGAGGTCGGAGGAGACCCATGGCACCATGATGCCTCGGTCCTGGGGGAACCAGGAGAGCCTTCTTACTCAGGTCCATCAGTTGTTTACCAAAGAACGCCTCCTGCACAGAGAGAGAGATAACTCTGATGTAAGCTAGTCCTATATGGGAGTTGGTCTCTAGACACTACGGGCTAGTTTCCCCAGACACAGATTAAGTCTAGCTTTGGACTAAGAAGTAACTTCAATGGAGAATCTCAATTGAGCATGCTTTGTATTCCACTAGGCTTAATTTGTGTCCGGGAAACTGGTTCCTTTAGGATGCTAACTGAAGTCTTTCGAAAAGCCCATGGTGGCGAGAGAGAATGTACCTGCAGGTAAGCTGGGAACATGTCCTCCAGTTTGCTCTTCTTCCTGCCTCGTCGTTTCTTGGCCTGCTCCCCCTCTCCTTCAGCTGGCTTAGTCTCCAGGGGGCCATCTATAGGTGTGTCTGGGTGAGGCCCTGTCAACAAACAACACGTGTCATTTCGGACGTTCAGAATCCCAATTTTGAGTTTAATTATATATTTTTTTATTGTTTTGGGTTGCAAATAAAAATCATACATCGACACAATGTACATTTGAAACACGGAAAATGAGACATGAAAGCACATAAATATTAACTTATTTCCGCAGCGGTCCTGAAAGGTTTATCATATTTTTTTAACAAAATGTCTAAGAATTTGACCTCTCTTCAACAGATCAGAATATGTCAGTGTTTGACCAGTACAATGGCAGCAGGTGGCTGGTGTAACTTGGAACCGTAACTTGCCTTCCTCTAGGGCTGGTTTCTCTCCCGTCTGTCCATCTGTAGTAATCGTCCCGTCTCCAGCCAGATGAGACAGATGGGGGAACAGACCTTTCTTCATCCGCGTGTGACACTTCCTCTGGCGCACCATGAAGCCACCGATCCCTGCAGGAAATATAAACATTTATTTGAATGTGACTGTCATAGAGCGGTGACAAATGATATGCTCTCACTACAGGGGTCTGTTGGACATGCCTGGGTTCTAATAGTATCGGTTTTCTTTCCAATACTTTCCGTGTTTGATTGAATCTGTCTAGAGTGCCGGACCTGCACTTTTAGGACTATTCTATTAGTTCCATTGCACCAGGCAAGCTGAATCAAGCGAGGCTAAAGCATCGCAAAGGAAACAAAATAGTATTTGAACCAATATGTCTAGTTAGAGTGCCCTCTAACCTGGTCTGTAGGGCTTCCTCTTCCTCTTCTTCCCCTCGTCAGTCTCCTCTACTCCTCCTTTGAGGAGGCCCTCCTCCATACCCTCACCACTTCCCTCTGCTCCCAGCTCTCTGTCTGGGCTCCCTGGAGGCTCCTGTTTAACACCAGGGGCTCCGGTCTCACATTCCATGGGCTCCCCACAGCCTGGAGCAACAGAGCGAGAGATTCATGGTCAATGCAGAGGAAGTGACAGACCGAGGTGGGTGCACAAACACATGCAAGAGGTAAGGAATCACCTCCTGAAGAACAATACATGTCAATCAATCAATCAAGAAGGTCCAAGATGACCTTTCAAAGCATATACAAAAATAAAATAAATACATTTAAAAAATCTTGATAGGTGTTCAAAGCACACATCTAGGATCAGTTTGCAACCCAAAATCTGAACCCCATTAGGGGATAATGGCAAATCTGACCTTCGATCAGTGTCAAGGCACAGAGCAACTTCATCCTCCTCCTATAGAAACCCCTGTCACATAGAGAAGAAAAAGAGCAGGAAGTCCACCTACCTTTTCCCTCGTCCCCGTCTCCCTCGCCCTCTCTTAGCTCAATGCCGTCATGCCCTCCGTCGCCACACAGCATATCCAGGCGGGAACGCCGCTGCCGTCTCTTGTGTAGGGGAGACATAGAAATGCTACGCAGCAGGGACATGCCCGTCTCGGTCAGCCACACTCCCTCCAACCGGTAGAACTGGCGCTCTGGGTGGGACAGGGAGGAGCGAGGGTTGATGACTGATAAAACTACACAAACATTTGATGAGTGACTGCTATTTCTGCTACACAAACAATGGATGTGCTTTGCTAGGCTGTCATTGCAAACAACAATTACATGGATACATACAAATAAAAATGTGGCGATTGTTAAAACTACAAGAGGTTGAGTAAAGCACCTTGGGAGGTGAAAAAACGTCATCTGTCCTTACAAATAAACAGTTAAAAAGAGAGAAAACCAACCTGGTTCTTTTATCTTCATGGCTGTCATGTAGGTTGTATCCACTGTTACTGCAGACAATCCGAGGGGGAAGTGGGAGAATTACAGAACACATTTCATGTCGCCACCGTTTTCACTTTTTTCTAATCAAATGGACTGGTTTTAAGTTGATAGGCTTACCTATGGGTTTGGGGACATAGGGAGTGCAGGAGGTGCAGGCAAAGCCCTCGTCAGAAGCTTGCTCCACCTCGTCCTCAGTGTACAGACTCTCACACACCGCGTGCACCCATCTACATGGAGAGAAACACATGATGAAAGAGATACCTCTCTTTCTGGATAAAGCATTAACACGGTACAGCCAAAACAGTAGAACGGGAGTCCCTAAAGGATATGTCTTGGGTCCTCTTCAGGAGGTGAGGGTAGGAAACAACATCTCCACCCCGCTGATCCTCAAACACGGGGGCCCCACAAGGGTGCATTCTCAGCCCTCTCCTGTACTCCCTGTTCACCCATGACTGCGTGGCCAAGCACGCCTCTAACTCAATCATCAAGTTTGCTGACGGCACTACAGTGGTAGGCTTGATTACCAACAACGACGAGACGGCCTACAGGGAGGAGGTGAGGGCCCTCGGAGTGTGGTGTCAGGAAAATAACCTCTCACTCAACGTCAACAAAACTAAGGAGATGATTGTGGACTTCAGGAAACAGCAGAGAGCACCCCCCTATCCACATCGACGGGACAGTAGTGGAGAAGGTGGAAAGTTTTAAATTCCTCTGCGTACACATCAAACTGAAATGGTGCACCCACACAGACAGCGTGGTGAAGAAGGCGCAACAGCGCCTCTTCAACCTCAGGAGGCTGAAGAAAATCGGCTTGTCACCAAAAACACTCACAAACTTCTACAGATGCACAATCGAGAGCATCCTGTCGGGCTGTATCACCGCCTGGTACGGCAACTGCTCCGCCCACAACCGTAAGGCTCTCCAGAGGGTAGTGAGGACTGCACAACGCATCACCGGGGGTAAACTACCTGCCCTCCAGGACACCTACACCACCCGATGTCACAGGAAGGCCAAAAGGATCATCAAGGACAACAACCACCCGAGCCACTGCCTGTTCACCCCGCTATCATCCAGAAGGCGAGGTCAGTACAGGTGCATCAAAGCTGGAACCGAGAGACTGAAAAACAGCTTCTATCTGAAGGCCATCAGACTGTTAAACAGCCATCACTAACATTGAGTGGCTGCTGCCAACATACTGACTTATATCTCTAGCCACTTCAAATAATAGAAAATTGGATGTAACAAATGTATCACTAGCCACTTTAAACAATTTTGTATATAATGTTTACATATCCTACACTACTCATCTCACATGTATATTCTGTACTATATACCATCTACTGCATCTTGCCTATGCCGGTCAGCCATCGCTCATCCATATATTTATATGTACATACTCGTATTCATTCCTTTACACTTGTGTGTATTAGGTAGTTGTTGTGAAATTGTTAGATTTGTTAGATACTACTGCATGGTCGGAACTAGAAGCACAAGCATTTCGCTACACTCGCATTAACATCTGCTAACCGTGTGTATGTGACAAATAAAATTTGATTCACATACAGTTGAAGTCAGAAGTTTACATACACTTAGGTTGGAGTCATTAAAACTCGTTTCTCAACCACTCCACAAATTTCTTGTTAACAAACTATAGTTTTGGCAAGTCGATTAGGACATCTACTTTGTGTATGACAAGTAATTTTCCAACAATTGTTTACAGATTATTTCACTTATAATTCACTGTATCACAATTCCAGTGGGTCAGAAATTTACATACACTAAGTTGACTGTGCCTTTAAACTGCTTGGAAAATTCCAGAAAATAATGTCATGGCTTTAGAAGCTTCTGACATCATTTGAGTCAATTGGAGGTGTACCTGTGGATGTATTTCAAGGCCTACCTTCAAACTCAGTGCCTCTTTGCTTGACATCATGGGAAAATCAAAAGAAATCAGCCAAGACCTCAGAGAAAGAATTGTAGACCTCCACAAGTCTGGTTCATCCTTGGGAGGAATTTCCAAACGACTGAAGGTATCACGTTCATCTGTACAAACAATAGTACGCAAGTATAAACACCATGGGACCACGCAGCCGTCATACCGCTCAGGAAGGAGACGCGTTCTGTCTCCTAGAGATTAACGTACTTTGGTGCGAAAAGTGCAGATCAATCCCAGAACAACAGCAAAGGACCTTGTGAAGATGAACAGGTACAAAAGTATCTATAACCACAGCAAAAACAGGTCCTATATCTAATAACCTGAAAGGCCACTCAGCAAGGAAGAAGCCACTGCTGCAAAACCACCATAAAAAAGCCAGACTACGGTTTGCAACTGCACATGGGGACAAAGATGGTACTTTTTGGAGAAATGTCCTCTGGTCTGATGAAACAAAAATAGAACTGTTTGCCATAATGACCATCGTTATGTTTGGAGGAAAACCATGGGGGTGGCAGCATCATGTTGTGGGGGTGCTTTGCTGCAGGAGGGACTGGTGCACTTCACAAAATAGATGGCATCATGAGGAGGAAAATTGTGGATATATTGAAGCAACATCTCAAGACATCAGTCAGGAAGTTAAAGCTTGGTCGCAAATGGGTCTTCCAAATGGACAATGACCCCAAGCATCCTTCCAAAGTTGTGGCAAAATGGCTTAAGGACAACAAAGTCAAGGTATTGGAGTGGCCATCACAAAGCCCTGACCTCAATCCCATAGAAAATGTGTGGCAGAACTGAAAAAGCGTGTGCTAGCAAGGAGGCCTACATACCTGACTCAGTTACACCAGCTCTGTCAGGAGGAATGGGCCAAAATTCACCCAACTTGGAAGCTTGTGGAAGGCTACCCGAAACATTTGACCCAACAATTTAAAGGCAATGCTACCAAATACTAATTGAGTGTATGTATGTAAAAAATATCCTGCATGTTTGGCCCTGTCCGGTGGTATCGTCGGACAGGGCCACAGTGTCTCCCGACCCCTCCTGTCTCAGCCCCCAGTATTTATGCTGCAGTAGTTTATGTGTCGGGGGGCTAGGGTCAGTCTGTTATATCTGGAGTATTTCTCCTCTCTTATCCGGTGTCCTGTGTGAATTTAAGTATGCTCTCTCTAATCCTCGCTCTCTCTCTCTCTCGGAGGACCTGAGCATTAGGACCATTCCTCAAGGCCTACCTGGCCTGATGACTCCTTGATGTCCCCAGTCCACCTGGTCGTGCTGCTTCTCCAGTTTCAACTGTTCTGCCTGTTTTATGAACTTCTTAAAATCTTGTCCATGTTCTGTTATAATCTGCACCCGGCACAGCCAGAAGAGGACTGGCCACCCCTCACAGCCTGGTTCCTCTCTAGGTTTCGGCCTTTCTAGGGAGTTTTTCCAAGCCACCGTGCTTTTACACCTGCATTGCTTGCTGTTTGTAAACTTCTGACCCACTGGGAATGTAATGAAAGAAATAAAAGCTGAAATAAATGATTCTCTCTACTATTATTCTGGCATTTCACATTCTTAAAATAAAGTGGTGATCCTAACTGACCTAAGACAGGGAATTTGAGTTTAAATGTTTTCGGCTAAGGTGTATGTAAACTTCCGACTTCAACTGTACATACATACAGTATCAGTCAAAAGTTTGGACACCTACTCAGTCAAGGGTTTTTATTTTTGCTATTTTCTACAATGTAGAATAATAGTGAAGACATCAAAACTATGAAATAACACACATGGAATCGTGTAGTAACCAAGAAAGTGTTCAAAAATATTTAGATTTGTTTTTGTTGAAATTCTTCAAAGTAGCCACCCTTTGCCTTGATGACAGCTTTGCACACTCTTGGCATTCTCTCAACCAGCTTCATGAAGTAGTTACCTGGAATGCATTTCAATTAACAGATGTGCCTTGTTAAAAGTTAATTTGTGGAATTTCTTTCCTTCTTAATGCGTTTGAGCAAATCAATTGTGCTGTGACAAGGTAGGGTTGGTATACAGAAGACAGCCCTATTTGGTAAAAGACCAAGTAAATATTATAGCAAGAACAGCTCAAATAATCAAAGAGAAACGCCAGTCCATCAATACTTTAAGACATGAAGGTCAGTCAATCTGGAAAATTTCAATAACTTTCTCCAAGTGCAGTTGCAAAAGCCTTCAAGCGTTGTGAAGAAACTGGATCTCATGAGAACCGCCACAGGAAAAGAAGACCCATAGTTACCTCTGATGCAGAGGATAAGTTCAATAGAGTTACCAGCCTCAGAAATTGCAGGCCAAAGAAATGCTTCACAGAGTTCAAGTAACAGACATCTCAACATCAATTGTTCAGAGGAGACTGCGTGAATCAGGCTTTCATGGTCGAATTGCTGCAAAGAACCCACTACTAAAGGACACCAATAATAAGAAGGGACTTGCTTAGGCCAAGAAACACGAGCAATGGACATTAGACCGGTGGAAATCTATCCTTTGATGAGTCCAAACTTTAGATTTTGGTTCCAACCGCCGTGTAATTTGTCGGACGCAGAGTAGGTGAACAGATGATCTCGGTTCCCACCGTCAAGCATGGAGGTGGTGGTGTGATGGTGATTTATTTAGAATTCAAGGCAACCTTAACCAGCATGGCCACCACAGCATTCTGCAGCGAAACGCCATCCCATCTGGTTTGCGCTTAGTGGGACTATCATTTGTTTTTCAATAGGACAATGACCCAACACACCTCCAGGCTGTGTAAGGGCTATTTGACCAAGAAGGATAGTGATGGACTGCTGCATCAGATGACCTGGCCTCCACAATCACCCGACCTCAACCAAATTGAGATGGTTTGGGATGAGTTGGACCGCAGAGTGAAGGAAAAGCAGCCAACAAGTGCTCAGCATATGTTGGAAGTCCTTCAAGACTGTTGGAGAAGCATTCCAGGTGAAGCTGGTTGAGAGAATGGCAAGCGTATGCAAAGCTGTCAGCAAGGCAAAGGGTGGCTACTTTGAAGAATCTCATAAAAAAACATTTTGGGTTACTAAATGATTCCATGTATTATTTCACAGTTTTGATGTCTTCACTATTATTCTACAATGTAGAAAAGAGTAAAAAAATAAAGAAAACCCTTGAATGAGTAGGTGTGTCCAAACTTCTGACTGGTACTGTATGTATGTATGTATGTATGTATGTATGTATCTTAATCTCAACCACCTTCCAGATATCTGTATGTATGTTTGTGTAGTTGTAATGAGTGGTACCCACCGGTCACAGTGTTGGCACTGCAGCAGCAGCTCCTCCTCCATGAAGTTCTCCCTGCAGACAGGGCAGGTGACCAGGCTGGCACAGGGGCCACAGTGGGTGTAGTTGTTCTGCCACTCACAGTGGAACCCCGGGCTGCTGGCACCACACTGCATACAGCTCACACACCTACATAAGGAACAGACAACAGGGACAATTAGCAATCAGGTTCAAGTACACTATCAAACAGGTAAATGTTTAAAATGGTGGTGTAATTCTTGTTGCTGGTACTGTTCGTGAAAAATTATAAGATTAGATGTAACCGAGAAACAGAACGTAAAAAGATAGACATCTGAGCTTTTAAAGTTAGGCTTCAGGACTTTTTTTGGTGTGCATACTATGCAGATTCTGGTACAGTTCATTTACATTTGAACCTTATTCAGACCCAAAAACACGACTGAACAGGCTATCACGGTGAAAGAGTTGCTGTTGTTGCTTCTTTCTGGGTATATTTGAAGAGAGAGAAAGAGCTGGGCTTCATGTTACCATTTGCATTTCCATCCCCCCTTGGGTACAGTGTGTAGGGGTGGGTCCAGGCAGTAGGTGTGGTAGCTGACGTCACAGTCGTCACACAGCAGCAGGCGGGCCGGGTCCGAAGCCTTGCCACACACCTCACACACGATACATTCCAGACAACGCCAGCCCTTACGCAGCATCATCTTAGTCATCTGCAGGAAGGAGAAGGGGTGGGATACAGTGGAAAAAAAATACTAATTAACATTTAACGTTTGATTTCTGAAAATGGCATCAAGATGAAGCCAGAGGCATGTGTGTCGTAACTCTTTAACCTTTGTTTTATTTCTTTATAGTGGCCTACTGCAAAGCATTCTGTGAAAGGCGCGCTACGTATTATTATTAGGAAGACTAGCTGCATAAAGACGTTCTAAAGAATAAAGAAGTTGACGCTTACTTTGCTGTTCACACAGTATGGATGGTAACACTGTGCACACTGAGCACATGCCAACAGCTGCCCCTCCACACCCTTCCCAAAACTGCCACACACCACACACATGTCCTGAGAGAGGGAGGGAGGGAGGGGAGGTGAAAGGGAGAAGGGAAAAACACAAGACAGCTTGGGTTACAGTGAAGATGCTTAAAAATGTCAAAGATTGTCTGACATGGTAAATGCCAAAGGGGAAGTGGAAAATATCAAACTGAAAAGCATGACACCAGAATTACCTGAAGCAGGACGAATTTATCGGTGTTGGAGAAGAGCACCACTGTGTTCTGCATAGCCTCATCTTCCTCCCCCCTCCTCCTCCTCCTTACTCAGTCCAGTGTCTGCTGCCGTCATGCTCAGCTGGGATAAGCAATAATACAGAGCCAATCACATTCTGATATCAAGTTACAATCAAGTGATCTGTATTGAATGAACTTTAGACAGAGATCAAGTTCCAAACATTCTAGATTTCCATGACAAATTGCCGCTGTGGTTTGTATCTACGGTAAGGTTCAATGTCAACATTTGATGACATAATGAAGCGAGTGACTGAGCGAGTTAGTGAATAAATGACGTTTGAATGTCTGAATGTTTCTGTGTCGTCGATCGGTTTTACTCACCAGGAAGGCGTCGATGCAGGAGGCCATGGCTTTGAGGCGGTTCCTTCCTCCGCGGCCCCTCCCGCCGCCACCACCGCGAGGGCGCCGCTTCCCCGGGAAACTGCTGCTGCCCCGCCCCTGACAAGACCAACACCAACCGCGTCAGTACCTCATCACGTACGATAACTGACAGGTTTTAGAACTGATGAATAAGACCACTGCATCTAGCCGTTGGCCAACATATAACACAGAACATTTAGCAGAGACCGTTTTTGAACCTCAATACCATTGTGAAATGGGCCTATCATAACAACAAAAGCCCTATGACAGAGTTAGACTTTTGAATGAGTATTGATTGTCTACGGACACTGACTTGTTAATGGACCGTACCTGTTTGACCCGGGAGCGTCCCGGAGAGCCTCTCCTCTTCTTCTCCCCGTCTGGTTTGAGGGGGTCAAAGGGCAGCGAGTCGTCCGTCTCAGTGAGCAGGGAGTCGGAACGCGAGCGTCCGGTGGGCATCAGGCTAAGCTCCATGGACAGCTGTCAAATCAAAATCTAACTTTATTCAAAGTGCATTTAAAATAGCAACCCACCGCACAGTAAAACAATAAAATGAAAGTAAAAGCAAACGAAAAGCAGTAAAAGTGATGAATATAGAAACATAAAACTCTATGGATGTCTAAAACAACAAAATGACTGATTAAAAGGGAACTCTGCGGTTGCTACATCCATTTTTTGACTGGATGGTCAGTCCTTGTATCCATAGCTCTGTCCATTAATTTGAGAGGTTACATTTCTCCAACCCCTCGGCTTTTTACCAAAACTGTAGCAGGGTGACACTTTGTTATTGTTGGAACTGCAGATTTCCCTTTTAAAGGCCAAGCTAAAAAGGTGGTGTTTTAAACGCGATTTATAAACGTCAATGTGTCTGCCCCCATTACCTGTGCGTCAGGCTCTGCCTCAGCCTCGTTCTCGGCCGGGGAGCCCAGGAAGCCAGAGCTGCTCTCGTCCCCGTGACTCTGGTTGGACATCTCATCCAGGAGGAGTTGATCAGGCTTCGTCTCCTCCTGCTCCTCCGTGGGGTCCTGGGGCTCCTGCTTGATCTTGACCCTTCTGGGATGACTATGATGACTCTCTCCGTCTACCTCCTTCCCCTGCTGCTCCTCCTCTTCTTCTACAAACTCCTCCTCCTCAGAGTGAGTCCCCCTGTCCTCCATGTCCACAGTAGAAGGAGCAGCCTCCTGTGTGTTGGCCTGTGGAGCAGGAGTAATGGGAGACCCTGAGCATTCCTCCTTTAGCCCTGCCTCATCTGTGTCCATGGAAACATGCTCCGCCTCTTGCATGGAGATGGGAGGGGTTGGTGACTCTGGCGAGTCCCGAATGGATGGCTTGGTGGTAGACATGCCCTCACCGCTTATCTTCTCCTCCTCCTGTGTGGACTGCTGCTCTGTTGAGGGCTTGACCTCCTCCCCCCTCTCCTTCTCCTTTCGGCCGAGATGCACTACTGGTGCTGGCTCTGGAGACTGTGGCGGTTGCTGTTCTGGTGACTCCGGAGACTCAAGGACAGGGACATAGCTGACCTGGGGTTGGGGCATCTGGTTGGAAGCATCCGCTATTCTCTCTTCCACAGCAGCCACAGGTAAACTAGGAGCCTCCTGTTGTTCGGTTTCACATTCTTCTGTAACCTCAGCCTGGACCATGGGCTGTTCTGCAGGGACTTCCTCTGTTTCCAGCTGAGGCCCCGCCTCCATGGTGCTCTCAGTCATTTCCACCACTTTAGCCTCCGTCCCTGTTGAAAAGAAAGTCAGCTTCACCACTCCCATCATGCACTCTGTGCACTACCATTCTATTGCGCATCACAGAAATTGGATGGCTTAGGTAAGAACGCGGGTAGAGTTTGTCATGTCGCTCTTTCAGAGATGGAGCTAACTGTTAACTCTTCCCTTTTATCACAACAACAAAAAACTGTCAAGTCAACATACCCAGCTCCATGGGCACCTCCTCGTCCGTCTTGATCTCCGCCTTTTCTATCGTCGCCTCCTCAGACATGTCCGTCTGTCCCACGGTCATCTCAGACACGTCCGTCTGTCTTTCCATCGTAACTTCATCTGCTGCGTCCGTCTGGATTGTCGTCTCGGCAACGGTGTCCATCTGTCCTTCTATCGTCACCTCAGACCCCGTCTCTGTGGGCTGCATCTCCATTGGGTCCGTCTGTCCGTCTGTCCGTGTGACAGGGTCTGGCGCAGGCTCTCTGTCTCGGCAGAGCGAACAGATGCGCTTTTCCTCAGGCGGCTCCGACGTAGAGGAGCACTCACTGTGCACCCACCTAGGTAGATGACAGAGGAATGGTCAAGAATGAATGAAGGTGGGACAAATTCTACATAAAATGTATCAATGCCTGTTGTTGTTCTTTAGGCTGGGGGTCTAGGCCGGGTTACTGTACAAATACTTTGTTAACAACTTGATGAAAAAGGTGTTCTAAATCATTCCGTTTGATTGGTTGACTTCTTGATTCGTTCGGAGGCGGTAGACATACCTGTTGCAGGTGATACAGCGCGGCAGTGTGACTGGTGGTTCCGAGGCTTTGCTGCAGACGCCACACGTAGAGCTGCGGGAACGTTGGCAGCCCTCACACACGGCATAGTTGTCAAACCACTGGGCCGAGCCGGGCTGCGTCAGACCATTAGCACCACAGTCCGTACACACCCGACACCTCTGAGATGGGGGATACATAGAGGGAAATTAAAGAGGTTATTCACAAAGGAAGCAGGGTGATTCTTTTCAGATACGTTCACGTAGAACAGGTTACATTCTCGCATATACAGACTTTAATTGACAGAATTGTCAGAAAAGCCTCCAAAGAAACAGATGAATAACTTTAACCATTTACAGTAATACATGTTTATTCTCAACATATGGCTAAGGACTTCCATTTCAGGGGCAGCAATATCCTCCTTTCCTAACAGAGGAGACTACAGCAGGAGCAGCAATATCAGCTCAGTTTCAGCATGCTCTTACTCTGCACTTCCATGTGTCGGAGGGAAGAGAGGCCATGGCTGGCTGGAGACAGAAGGTGTGGTAGCCCTTATCACAGGCATCACATACTAACATCACGGAGTCTTCCCCTGGTTGCCTGGAAAATGAGAGAGAACGTGATTTGATTCAGTAACAGCTGTATGCATTGTTTCTAAGATGCAATAGACTAGAACAGCCCAGAGTGTTTTCCTGAAAAAGTCCCATGATCAGGGAAACCCCTGCCCCTACTAATTGGGAGCATGTGGGTAGATGGTTTCACAGTTTCCCAAAGGGCACATCAATCCAGCGAACATGAAAAAACGTGCATGTGTAAAAAGAGAGCGATTTTTCCATTTCAAAACTGGATTACCCATTGGGCAGCAAGGAGACACTCACCTGCATGTCTGGCACACTTTACACTCTGGGCACTGCCACCCTGATCTCTGTATGGGCGTGGCGCTGATCTCCAGACAGGAGGCGTGGTAGTGCTGCCCACAGCCCGTACAGAACAGTAGGTCCAGCAGCTCCCCGGCAGAGTCACAGACAGCGCACCGCGCCTCCTCGCCCGCTGGAGGGCAGGCAAATTATAGTTAGCAAACCAAATGATGAAGTGACCACACATACATACACCAACCAAACGATCGAGTGACCAAATCTCACACACACACACAAACCACAGCGCACACACACATACTGTACCTCACAGTTACAGAGCATAACCTAATGATGGAGTTGGGGCTTTGGACCTCAACATTGGGAGGTGTCCTTACCCATCTCCTCAGCCTTGTCTATGTGCTCTGGGCAGAGGAGAGCCAGCAGCTTCATAGACTGAAAGGAGCCGCTGGCAGCAGAGCAGGGGAAGTGGTAGAACCGTGAGCAGCCCTCAGCATGGCAGCGGATGGTAGCACCCAGATGCTTGCAATATTCACACAGCTAAACAGAAGGTTCAGAAACAAGGTTATGGGCGAGACACTAGAGGGAAGAATTTGAACTACAACAAAGAAATGTTAGTGTAGAGAATATAGAACCACAGCATTCAAATGAATTGAACTTCTTAATACTATCGAGAGAGTGCAGGTTTCTCCTTTTCTAAGAATTTCTGAAAACAATTACTGAAGGTGCCTGCAGGTTTAATGGCAGGTACATTCTATGTTGCATTCACTGAGCTGAACCCAGAACAGCCCAGAACTCCTGGTCAGCAACAATTGTTAACGTTATATAGCGAGTCCTGGAATCTATAAAAAGCATTTGTCATTTGTTTCATCTACGACTGGTCAACTTACCCGCTGTGTCCCTGAGATGACGGCCTTGTCCACATTCTCCAGCTCCTCCTCAGCCTCCTCTGCCTGCTTCACCCCATCTGACCACAGCGCACACCAGTGATGCACCCAGCAACCCCCTGCTCAACACATTTAAACCACACAATAAGAATCAGATACTACACCTGTATGGTCTTTGGCTTCTGTTCTGATCAATATGCTTTATAATATGGGTTTGGGGATAGACTTACTATGTAAACTGCACTGCGTGTACAAGCTCCCCAGTGGGTAACATATTAGTAACCCCCCTTTATTTTTAAGACTCTATTTTCCTAATCCCACTGAGGTCAAAAGAACTCTACCTCAAGGAAGACCTGACCAAGACCTGACCAAGTAAAACAAAATAAAAATGTGATGGGTGTGGAGTCCCACCTGTGTCCTCCAACTGTGCTGCCAGACAGGATGCGTCGGAGTTGGAGAATCCGATGGAAGACAGGTCATCGTTCCCAGGCCCTGGCAGCGATGAAGCTGCGGGCTCTAGGGCCGGCCGGGAGGAAGATGGCCCAAAATGTCGGAGTTCCCGTTGTCCGTGCAAGCTGCGATCCACGCAGTTACAGAGTACACAGGCCCTCACGCTGCTCTCCCTGTGCAGACAGACAGTGTCAGACAGATAACATGCAGGTAAGGGGATCCAAAAAAGGAATAATGTGCAGGTCAACAAGAAGCAAAATGACTATAGCACTCATTTCAAACTTCAATACTATTACATTCCATATTATACTTAAACATTAACAATTTAAATCCAGCAAAGCTTATTTGGGAGTACACTTCTAATTTCACATCTCCCATGTAATGCTGGGCAGTGCATTACGGCCCTCATGATCTGACGATTTTCATCAACTCTTGGCAGACCAATGGAAGTCTTCTCTAAAAATCTTTGTAGAGAATGTCATCTGGGTGTGTGACTGTTATTGAAATGTGCCAATAAATGTCATTTTAAATGTTGAAAAAAAAGTAATAATTGTCCAACACATCTAAAAATGGACTTACACATGTGTGTTGGAAGTGGCAGCAGCAGTGTCCGACGTGTCCTCTGCAGCAGAAGGGGCCTCTGACTCCCCATCTGAGGGGCCTGGCTGCTCTGTAGGGGCGCTTTCATCAGCTGGGTGAGGAATCAACATAACATTAGTCCACATGTTTTTTTTAAATCAATGGATATTGCTTTTTAAAGCAAGTGGCATTCTGATAACCTTTGCTAAAGAAGACTCCTATACAGGCTACTGTATGAAAATCCATTACAAAAAATAAAAAATGTGCAAGGACAATTTAATTCTGTTATATCTATTGATTAATGTTCTAATAAATCAAATCTGCTCAATAACACCTACATTATAAAACCTACATTAGCATTTCTTGGAGAATAGTTGCAGAGGAAGTAATGAAACGGACATTATACATTTGTGAAGCCTTTAAGTTAAACAAATGTGTGTAGTTGAAAATGATTCAAAATATCAACAACTACTGTTTTCTGGCCACAGCACGTATATCATTGTACCTGTCGGTTCAGAGACATTTTCTTCGCAGTTTGATTTCGGCTTGTCCATCCCCTCTGCTGATCTCCTTGACAGAGACCTGAAACATAAACAAACAATAAAGTCACCGAATTATATTAGAGGCAAGGCACGTTATTATATACCAAAATAAAACAATAACATTACATATGCACATGATTTACTACATATTCTTACGCGGGAAAAAACAACAACTGCCGGTTGTCACAGTTAGGTTATCGGACTTCCAATCGCAAAATCATGCGAGGCTCAATTTCCTTTTGTGCAGGGCAGAAGCCCGATATTTCACATTGTTGCAGTAGCTGTAATAGCTCGATTATTAGCTCGTCGGCTGTCTATCTCATCACCTCAGACGAGTGACAAATTCAACAGAGACGTTTAAATATAACTAGTTAACGTTCGTAGGAAGAGAACTCAATCAATACAAACCTTTGGTTATTTGCATTGGGATACTAAACGCATTGTTTTGATTCACGTCATCGATTAACCGCGATCCAATCTATCGGAATGAATATGGCTGTTTATGTGCTCAACTGTAGTTGAAACCGCTAGCTACGTCGTTAACGGATACCCGTCTCGCTAACCAAGTAGCTAGCTCGCTACCCGGGACTCGCAAACTATTTGCGTGAAAATAGCGTGTCGGTGACTAGCTAAATATATTACAAATGGTTGAAGACATTTCAATCTTTGTTTTGCCAGCAATGCATAATCCAAACCCGCACACGTCATGTATGAAAAAGAACAAAATATAGGAACTTAAATGTTGTTTTCTTTAAATAAAACAACCCTAAACCGAGATACACAAAGAAAATACAACTTCCGTGTACATGACTTCCTGTTGCAACAGTGTCAATTTCGTGCTGAAGCCATACCACTGTGCAGCACAGTTCCGCTAAAATTATACGGCCTGAAGGTACAGTGAAAAGATATTACATTGTATGAGTAATCGATTTGTTAACCATGTAGACTACATTTTCCAATATGTAGCAATATGACATATTTAGTGAGAGTTGAAGCCACACAACTATGCCACCTTCAGTAATGGCTGCAGCCCAAATTAACCCAACAACAGTTTGTTTGTCTTCTGTAGTTGTGCCTTGGTTTATTGAAAAAGTATAGATATCAAACAATCACATAACACTCAACGCAAATGCGCATATGCCAATTGAATCTCAGCAAGAAAACAGTCAGTGGTTGTATTTTATTGAAAAAGTATGGGTTTAAAACAAAGGCACGCAACTACAGAGGATAAACATAGGTACATGTTTGGCGTTGTCATCATTTACATTTTTTTCAAGTATTGATCTTGGGCGAATCAATGTAGTCAGAGCTGAATTTCAAAGCTTGGCCTCTGCTCCACTCCGTTGGTGGAGTTCATCAGAAACTTCCTTCATCATTGAATGGAGTTTAGTCAGCTAATCAGATCCATGTCCTAAACTTCTCTACTGTGTATTGTGAAACCCAGAACAACTAATCAAATGTACCTCACCTCCACATAGCTATGTAATGTACAATTAATTGTATGTAGTGATGTGTGGCTTTGGAGTCATAGAAGGTTGGTGGCACCTTAATTGGGGAGGACGGGCTCATAGTAATGGCTGGAACGGAATAGTATAGAACTCAAACACATGGTTTCCATGTGTTTGATAGCGTATTCCATTCACTACATTCCAGATATTATTTTGAGCCGTCCTCTCCTCAGCAGCCTCCTGTGTTTGGAGTATCCCATTCATCAATGTGTTTTAACTAAATTGGGTCTACTGTAAGACAAACTCACAAATCCCTGTGTTAGGGCTACACCTGTGTTAATTACAGCAAGCCACAGTATTGCTCGTTCCAGTGCAGCTGGTTGTGTCAGATCAGATCAGAATCAGATCACAATTTGCACATCAACATGAAAAGTAGGCACATAACTTGCCAAGTACCTCAACTCCATAATCATTTCATCCACAGAGTTGAGCGTGCACTATGCAGTTGATACTTCAAAATGTACATCTTAAACCCTTACTGTGTACCTATGTCCTCTGTTGTTGCATGCCTTTGTTTTATTACAATGTATGGATTTCTGCTAACAATCAAATACAACTACTGGCTGTGTCCTTGTTGAGATTCAACTGGCACATGCACATTCGTGTTCAGTTGTCATCTTAGAGCAACAGCAATGAGGAAAAAGTCGGTGGTTGTGTTTGATCAACGTTTTATTAAAACGTATGGATTTCAGTTAACAAAGAAAGACACGCAACAGAGGACAAACATAGCTACACGGTAAAGGTTTAACAAGGTACATTTAAGGATCGACTGCATAGCAAATCGAAGGAGTCTGAGGTTAATTTCAAAAACTAGTCTGCGTGCAACTCCGTGGATGAAATCATAGTAGAGTTGAGGTAGCGAGTTACTTGGCAAGCACATATAGCTAGTATATCAAACTGTATTATTGGAATAACGCAGAATGATGTGTTTGGGGGACTGGTCCATTTCCCTAAGAGACTGCTAGTGCTCTACTGCTACCTAACATACAGTATAGGCTACAAGAAGACGTATATTGTATTGTGACTTTTGTAAAGGGTGGCCATGTAACTAGTTAGCCATTTTGTAACCAAGCCAATAACTAACTAGAATCTATCAGTGATCACTATGATTACTGTAAACACAGACCGAACTGAAAGCCACCAACAACGACACCGCTTTATTTGTTGATGACCTATTCCGTTTACAGCGTATTTGTCACTTATTAACCTTAGAACGAAACTCGTGTAGCACACCGAGCTAACTACCAGTAGCAAGTTAACCAGCTAACCTTAGCTTGCCTGAATGGACCCTGATGTATGACCTAGTTAGCTATTTGCCAAACAATGACCCTGCCTAACGTTAGTTAACCAAGAATAACACACTCGAGTCCACTTGATAGGCAACTACTAGCTAAAATCAACAATGCATATGTCCAAAAACAGCAACCCCAATGGTTAAACCGTTGGGTAAACTAGCTAAGCTACATGATTGATGAACATAGCTGCTAACTAGGAAACAAGATAGGTCGTTTGCCAACTAACGTTACGGCACTGAGTTGACTAGCTACGCAGTTGAAATAAGGGTGGCCAACAGTTAACTAAACATAGCTGTGTTTAGTTATTTTGCTAAGCATGTAACGTTGGCTAACTTACGTTAGCAGAGAGTTAAACCAGCCGGAGTAGCGGTAGTTCTAGTTAGCTAATTTAGTCAGTGTCGCTAACGCGTTAGCGACTGGCCGTCCTTAATCGACTAACGTAGTTAGCTAATGTTAGCATTAAAGGTCAGGGAACTGGATTCGTCAAAGAGCCGTTATTCCACCAAAACAACTCACCTTACAATGTGATGGTTGTGTCTTCATACATCAGATTACAATCCATTTTGTAGCGGGCTGCACGGTTAAATGGTCGATGCTTGTCTCATTTTACTTAGCGGGCTAGCTAAAGGTAGCCAGCTGGAGAAGGGGGTGAGTGGGGGAAGTGCCCAGCGGGTGGCACGCCAGGCTGGATAACTAGCTTAGCCAGCCAGCCACGGTCGGAGCTGGAGAGGCAGAGTTGATACAGTTGCCAAGACGCTATGAAAATAATTCAACAAAAAGCAATGGGGTCGACAATTATGCAATTGTAATCCTCCGGGAAAATGCACAATGACTATCGATGTTCCGAAACATAGGTGGAGACTGTTCAGTAGTTGATGCTAACTAAATTAGGTAACTGGCTAACGACACTAGCAAGCTTCTCAGCCGCTTGCTGGTCCGGAGATTACAGTACATTTGCATCCCGATATTCGATCCAAAATTAGGCAATATCTCGATTTATTAGCTTGCTAAACTTTTAGGCAATATTTGAAACAATGTTTAAGACACTTGACGCCTTGGACGTTAGCTAGCTGGCTACTCTCGTCCGGATCACTTTCACTTAGACTTCGTTGAACAAATCCGCACAAGTGTGTTCCGTCAAGTGGCTAGCTAAATTAGCAGCTAGCAAGCTAATAACAACAACGTCAAACATCTCAAGTCTGCAAGGGAGGACATTTGCATGCGCAACTCCAAATTGCTGGCTGTATAGCTAGCTAGCTAGGTTAGCTCAATGTATCGAACCTTTTCAGGATTATAATATTTTAGTGGATAGTTTATCCTAATTTTACAATAGAAGTCGGTGTGTGGAAGCCAGTAATGTGCTTAAAAGGCGTGGGACGAAATTTTGGAAGGCATTATTTTTACACCATGTCAGATCATCTGACTGAGACCAATGTCAATTACTAAACACAAAGCAAAACTGCGCCTGGTCTATTCCCATGCACGTTGTGGGAAATGTATTGAAGACCACGTGAAACAATAATGGAATGTGATTGCTTTGGATATGTTGTAGAGTTGAGGAAGATATATTGGCTCATTGTCTGAGATGTTATTGTATTCCACACATGCTATAATTGTCTCTTTCTCTCACTGCTACTCAGATTAAATCCTACTTCTCCTGGTAGGCTTCTTGCCTTGAATGACCCCTTCACTCCTCCCAGAGTCCCAGTATGCTACTGCCCAATAGCACTGGCCTATAATGGCCTGCATCTCCATGGTGATTCCTGTACCCTGGCCATGCCCTTGTCCATGAACATGGCAACAATGTTCTGCAGATCTAGCATGTTTTTCAGAGGAATCAATCAACTTAATTCTTCCCCATTCACTTAGTTCCTAGAATGAATGATCAAGTGCTCTCTCACTGGTCTACACCGCTGCAACTCCTATAATTTACCTGCCTGAACCAATGTGTCTTCAGCCCATCCAGAATGCTTATTCTGGCCATTTGGTCCTCCCTCTACTGAGTTCTAGGTAGATGGGCATCACTGATTCCTCTTTTCTGTATGTGTGCATCAACTTCAAGGCCCTGATGCTATATCTTGGTCTTCACAAACACACATACACTGAATGCAATAAACATGTCTCAACATTCACTCCTGAGTCCTGATACATGGCTTTGTCACATGAAGGACAGGAACGTGTACATGTCCCACAGCCGTTCACCATACTGAATTTTACCCAGATCATTCATTATTGAAAATGTCTGTCCGTTTTGTTAATGAATATTCCTAAATCACTGCACTGCATGCTGTCAAACGTTCTATTGAAAGACCTGCTGTTCTTTCAGATCAGATGAACAGTTTGCCTGTGAACTAACTAACCATTACATGGTTAGTTGGTTGTGCTGGTTTGGTTTTCGTAACTAAAAAGCTGTTTTAATATAGGCCTACTACTGGTGGCCCTGACTGGATTTACCGAACTCCCATTCGGCTTTAGCAGGATTGGATTGGATTTTGGAAGGCCGGGACTGGTTGGGATTCTGTGATAATCTGTGACACTGTGCTGTGATTGGTCAACAATGGTAAAAGGTGGATAGTATTATGTTATTGGGCTTCTCCCATTGGTCTGATTTGATGTGTCTGCGTTCCCATCTGCCCCTTCTATCTCTGCAAGGATAATCCCCCCGGACAGACTACCTCCACAGCTGTCTACTACCCAACGCTAACCAGAACAATGACATTCAGCTTGTTCCTTTTTATTTCGTTTCGTACGCATTTACCTCCCCCAACCCTATTACTCTGCTCCTCTCCAATGTACCAGATGATCCTGTTCTGCACACAGCACTGTCCAGGTTCAGTGTAATCTCTCTATGATTTCCATAACAAACACCGATCTCAACAATTAGGCTATCCCTTCTTCTAGGTCCATATTAATTAGAGTGCACTTATTGAGTATCCAGAATGAGGCTAAATGAAGGTGGAGCCCTTACCTGGACTGGATAACTCATTGCTATGCAATTAAATTACTGCATTTTATGTACATTCCTATTTTATTAATAACATAAATTACTAGTGTAAGTATGGCATTATTACACAGGTATAAGAGCAATAGCTAAAAAAGACTGTAAAGTACATATAATCCACAAGCATGATTTCAGGTCCTCCACAAGGGGGTGTATAATCTTTTGTATTACTTGTCTTGGGATATACTGTGTGTGTGTGTGTGTGTGTGTGCGTGCGTGTGTGTGTGCGCACTGTAAGGATAAAGGAGCTGAGAAGAGAACATTTCAAGATAAATAAATGAGACAAATAAGACAAGGGACTAGTTTGTTCATTGTACAAAGGAGGATTAAAAGTCTACTTAATAATTACCCCACAACTCACCGGTACAACACGTATGTACAAGCTGCACATACACTTGTAAAATACTTGGAGAATTGGAACATAGAGATTACATTTCCCAGGAGCCAGGACGGAGAATATGATTAAGACAAACACACAGAGAGAGAGAGAGAGGTCAGCATGGAAGAATATTAAGTCTGTGTCTGGGTTTCTTATTAACTATTGTCGACTACGCCAACAGTTCTGCTGGATGTCTGAGGTTTAACCCGCTCTGCTACATTACACACGCACCAAGACCTAGCTCCCACTGTAGTTCGGAATCTCCAAAAATCACTATAGGCCTTGGTCAGATTTCTCAAGTTTTTCATGTAGTCTTCTGTACATGTAATTTGTAACCCAAATCCTAGGCGAGGCGGAAAGATTTGACAGAGAGAATCTACATTCACAAGCAGGGTTATTGTTTTGCAGGGTTTACATTGCAAAATAATACATTATTGTTTTGTTAAATAAAATATACTATAACAAATAACAAGTGACGCTATAGTTATAATAATTCAAATACAATGAACAAAAATATAAATGCAACAATTTTCAAAGATTTTACAGAGTTCATATAAGGAAATCATTAAATTGTAATAAATAAACAAATTAGGACCTAATCTATGGATTTCACATAACTAGGTATACTGTTGGTCACAGATACCTTTTTAAAAAAAGTAGGGATGTGGTTTAGAACTAGTCAGAATCTGGTTTGACCACCATTGCCTCATGTAGCTCGACACATCTCCTTCGCATAGAGTTGATCAGGCTGTTGATTGTGGCCTGTGGAATCTTGTCCCACTCCTCTTCAATGGCTGTGCGGAAGTTGCTGGATATTGGCTGGAATTGGAACACTCTGTTTTACATGTCGATCCAGAGCATCCCAAACATGCTCAATGGGTGGCATGTCTGGTGAGTATACAGGCCATGGAAGAACTGGGATATTTTCAGCTTCCAGGAATTGTGTACAGATCCTTGCGACAAGGGGCTGTGGATTATCATGCTGAAACATGAGGTGATGGCGGTGGATGAATGGCACGACAATGGGCTTCAGGATCTCGTCACAGTATCGCTGTGCATTCAAATTGCCATCGCTAAAATGCAATTGTATTCATTGTCTGTAGCTTATCCCTGCCCATACCTTAACCCCACCGCCACCATGAGGCACTCTGTTCAAAACGTTAACACCATTCCTGGAGTCAGCATGCAAATTGCATGCTCCCTCAACTTGAGACATCTGTGGCATTGGGTTGTGTGACAAAATTGCTAATTTTCGAGTGGCCTTTTATTGTCCCCAGCACAAGGTGCACCTGTGTAATGATAGTGCTGTTTTAATCAGCTTCTTGATATGCCACACCTGTCAGGTGGATGGATTATCTTGGCAAAGGAGAAATGCTCACTAACAGAGATGTAAACAAATTTGTGCACAAAATTTGAGAGACATTTCTTTGATCTTTTATTTCAGCTCATGAAACATGGGACCACTTTTACATGTTGCGTTTTATATTTTGGTTTTGTTTAAATTGCTACATTTATATATTATGATTCAGAAAGTACAAAAATAAATATTTTATTGGTGCTGGTACACACTCATTTCCTCATTGTTTTAGAATAATAAAGTATATAGGAAAACCACATTGTCTGTTGACTTATAGATGTTATCTTAATTAGATACATATACAATGGATTCTTGACAATACATAAACATTTTATGCTGATACAGTAGTTATCACGGCGAGTTAATTTCTCTCAGGAATGAACTTGTATAAAAGCATTTTATGACACATTTTAAGCATTGCCTTTTGAAGACGGGCCGATTCTACATTCACCATAACCAAACAACCGTTAACACATTTAATGAATGTAAAAGAGGAGGTACAATGTGAATATATAAATACATTACAATGCAAATACCGGTGAGTAAGATGCAAATACGCCCTTTCAGTGCATAAGGTTTAAAATTGGGATGCAGCAGTAAGAGAGGGGGCAAAATGATATGAGCGTTAGTGGAAATGTATCTCAGTAGGACACAGTGGAAATGCAACAGTACAGTATATTTTATATTAGGGATGAAATGTCTCCGGGTCTAGACAGATATGTCCAAGCCGGTGTAGCAGCCTAGCATACCAGTGCACACTCAAAACTTTCTCTCGCACAGAGTCACAGTTCCCTCCCTCAATGTCTCTGTTTATGGGTACAGAGGTCCAATTACTTTGTCTGTCGGAAGTGTTTGTATTCACATACACGCCTGGGCTGCTGAGGTTCTGATTCCCCCAAACTCTCAGGCTCTTCTGGTGAGTGTTGCAGTGAGTGGGCGTCTTCGGGTGCTCTCTCTCTGCTTCTGTGACCTGCACCCCCTGTGTGCCCTCCCCCCGAACTAGCTGGATGACTGAGAGCAGCAGTCTCAGAGGCCCAAATGCCCAGTGTGCCAGTCTATGGTCCTCTATAAGTGCATAGCTGGATGCCAGCACCCCATCCACAAACAGAGTGCCATGTTCAGTCAGGGGTGCGTAAACTCCCATCCCTTCCTCCTGTGATACTGAAATTATCCTGGATGGTTGTAGTCGACCGTCTGCTCCATGGACGAGTACATTGTCTCCCCGTTTGGCTCTACTGGCGAACTGAGCCTGGTACTCACTGTGGTGGAGTTTGTAATGGGGGGCCAGGAAGACCAGGTGGTGGGGAGTGAGGGCAAGGCGGTGGCCATCTTGTGTGGTCAGGACGAGGAAAGTGGACCTGCTCTTATGGTCCTGGTGTAAAAAAAGAAGGACACGGCTGAGGACGACGTGTCCTGACTCAGACAGGGCCAACACTCTGTCTCCAGGCTCTAGGGATGCCAGGGTCTTCTGTCCACCTCCGGCTACACTCACCCGGGCCCAGGCGGGGAAACAGCCCCCTTTCTCCACTGCCACTGAGTGATCTGAAGGGAGGAATCCGAGTCAATAGAGAAAGGCTTCAGAAGACTGAAACACAATTTCCTTGATATGATATAATAAGATTCAGATGAATAATGTTATTATATTAATCTATAATATATGATTGTATGGGGGGAAATGGTTGGAATAGATATTATGCTGTACATCTTAAAGCAAATCAAAGGAAATGTGATGGTGATGTCTGTCTGTATTATATATGCCGATTATTACCCACTTGACTTACCAGCTTTTACAGAGCAGTGCACATGGTGCTTGGACTCATAGTACACAAAGTCGAAGCCAGCCTCCACAGCCAGCTGGGCTAGCATGCCGTACTTGTCTAGGACACGGTCCGACGTTGTGATGTCCACGGCCCTCCCCTCATAGTGAAGAGAGTCAGTGGGGTGATGGCCATCCTCATCCCAGGCCTCTGTCACCCTTAGCTTCGTCCCAGGCCAGTGGTTCATCACCGCTATGGCCAGCTTGTTGAGGCAGTCCTTACAGCGCTGAGGGACAGGGAGAGAGGGATGGAGAGGCATTGAATTAATAAAATATGATACCATTCAATACAATGCTACTGATAAGAGTAAGGGTTTATTTGGATCAACACTTATATAGTGTGTTAGTTTGAAAAATAAACACTGACAGTGTAGAGAATATGCTGTCACAATAACTACAGTGTGTATGTATGTGTGTGTATATATATATATATATATATATATATATATATATATATATATATATATATATACTGTATGTCAATAGTCATTCATTTGCAACATGATTGCTTTCAATTCAATTAGCCCTCATATTCTCATGAGAATTGCTAGGCTATTGACAAGTAGTTTCAGCGTAATGTAGATAGCAACTCCAGGACTATCGACATGTATGAAGCCCCTTAGAGCTGAGGCAACAGAGACTGGTTTAATCATTCATTAACGAGGGAAAAGGAACTGCTTGAGACCGAACGTAGTTGTGAGCCCTCTGTCTACCTCACCCACTGTGACTGTTCAGTCACATTCAACCCCTTGTAAAGCAATACCAAATACCACAACACTTCAGTAACTAACTGTATTCCTATCACCTCTGCCTAGATTATAGAATAGAATAACTTTGGTAATGTTTGTCTCCATTGACATCATCAGATTGTTCTCTCCTGTGTTCAGTGGATGTAAAGGCCATTGCCACCCCTCTCCAACCTTTCTCAAACAATCAGAGCATAAGAACACAAAGCTACTGTAGCCATTCTAGAACATTCCTTGGCCTTTTTCTGCAGGGTGAGGGAATAATCAAGGCCGTTCTCTAGTTCAAAAGGTTTTAGTCATGATGTCTTTGTGTCACCTTTGAGACATTTGATCAGAAATGGGAACATCATGACTCTTACACCCACTGGGCTGCAATGATGCATACTGTATTATGTTTGAATGTCACACAATAGCAGTTTGCGAGATGTCATGTCAGAGGCTAAATCTATTTAAGAGGCTCTTACGCATTGTCTCCTGAAAGTCCCAATTACCAGGGAGTTGGAACAGAGAGTTTAACCATATTTCAGAGCGAGAGAGTCAGAGAGCAAGAGAGACGCTGAGCAGCGAGGAGGCCAGGTTCAGACTAAGTGAGAGGGCAGAGAGAGAGGGGAGGAATGTATGGGCATGCACTTGAGAATGTGACAGCCAGAGTGAGAAAAGAACGAGAGACAAAAAACAAACTGGCTACATTTTTCTCGCCATGCCATTGAAGAGAGGCGATTCATTGTTATTGAACTACAATAGTCGGCTTTTCCAACGGTGCCATTACTTCAGCAGGCGAGAATTTTGTATAGGCGACCCCTCTGAGTGTCAAAACCCTACACAAAGAACGTCTTTCACATCTGGTCAGAGAGAGGGGCACATGCACACATACTGTACACACACATGCACACACACACTGACACAGACACACACACACAGGAACATCAGAAGGGCATACACACACTGGACCACAGATTTCCATCACAAATACTGTACAATCATTCAAAAAAAGGAAGGAACATAGATTCACATCATACACAACCAGTCAGGAGCGAACAAAGGACTCCAAGCATCACCACACCAGTGTAGAGTAGCCTACTGAGATAAGAAACATTGTTGTTATGCTCAATTGTGAAGGACGGTATTGATGTTACTAATGATGGTGCATTTTAAGAATCTGACGACCAGTTTGACGATTACAGCAGGCCTGTTGTGTGCTTTAAATATCCAACGCCTCTTGTAGCCTATATTGATCGATTCTCACTTGACATCAGAAGTTGAGAATACACTATCTACAACCAAACGGGGTTCTTCGGCTGTCCCCATAGGAACACCCTTTGAAGAACACCTTTTGGTTCCAGGTAGAACCCTTTTGGTTCCAGGTAGAATTCTTCAAAAGGTTCTTCAAAGGGTTCTTATATGGGCACAGCCGCAGAACCTCGTTGGAATCCTTTTTTTCGGAGAGTCTACCAGCCATTTGAGAGCAATAACAGTATGTCTATTGTTCCACGACCTCAACTCAAAATGCCAACATCACACTGTGGCTTCCTTGATATTCTAAAGAGGTCAGATACAAGATATGAGAGAGGTCTGTGCTACTGTGACTGTGTCTCAACTCCTGTTGGCCAGTCCTGATAATATTTTAATGTTCATACTGCATACCTGACTCTAATGTACACTATGCAAGGTTACCTGCCTGGCCTCACCTCTGAATCCCTCCTGGTAAGCACACACAGAGCAGGCAAGTGGAACCAGAGGAATCGTTTTATTACCAAGCAACAAAGACTTTGGTTAAAGATTAAGGGGAAATGATCACGAGTTGGAGCTCATTCTCCAGAGAGTCAAATTAAATTACATCCTGATCCCCCATCTTATTAAGATAGAGGGGAAGTGTGAATAAAAAAAATGGACACCTGGAACTGGATATATTTGAGTTCACATCAAAATACTGTGAGTAACTTGTCTAATACAGAGGCCATGACAGTGAATCCACTATTTGATCAACTTTTCATGAGATAATTTAATTGTAAATGTAGGGATGACACACAGATAAACTGATGTTCATTTAGCAACAACAAGTAACAAGTAAATCGGTGTATACCACTACCTGCTGTAGTTAATCAATCCTCCAGCAGGGGGATTTCCCCTATCAGCTGCCACAAGGAACCAGTTTCCCTGCACTGAAGGAGTATCCTCTATCTATGATATTATGATAGGGACCTACTGGCCTGTCTAATACTAACTACATTACTTTACCAGTACCACACAGTCATGAGTGACCAGTGAGTTACAAGGGTCAATGGAAAGTGCACCAAGTGGGTCTATGTGACCTTGAAGTGATCCCACAGTAATATAAAATCAAACTTAAACCTGGAGATAATTGAACTAGATTAACCATTACACACTGTCTGAAGTCTGAACCAGTTGTACCTTATACTGACAACACTTACTGTACACACAGTCCTCAACATGGATGAATTGAAAGGGCACCAAGTGGGTCCTATGGGGCACAGAAGTAGTTACACTTTGTGTACAGTCTTACCTTGGTCATGAAGCGGTCAGCAAGGGTTTTCTCCTCATCTTTGAAGATGATATCAGGGTTGTAGTTACACACCAGTTCATTAAAGCGTTCTGAGTTGCGTGTGATTTTGCCCTCTGACCTCCCACTGGCACCCAGGTTGTTCTCAGAAAGTTTGGGGAAGTAGGTCTTGTAAGGCATGGGGGTGGGTTTCCTGGATCTATGGCTGAATCCATACCCAGGGCCTGGCCCGCACCCCTGGACCAGAGAGCTCCATGTGAATATGGCGAGCAGGCTAAGCCATGCCAGGCTTACCCACCAGGAGGACACCTTCATTGGGGAGAGTTCTGGGTCTGGGTCCCTAGTATCAGTGACCTACCGTGCCCACTGAGCAAGCCCCGCTTCAGGCACCTGATAGCATTTGAATGATGGTGGTCAAATCTTGGTGGTGGTCCATTCTAGATCATGGGATGTTAAGGAGTTATAATGTTTCTATAGAGCAAGGTTGTACATTATTGATCAGAATCTACACTGAACGGATAGAAACTAATTTCTTCTGTAAAACCCATGTTGATCCTTTAAATTAACTTCATAGTTAATATATTTTCTCTACTCACTACTGTATTTTTTAAATTATCTTTCTAATGTACTTTGTTTTGTTAATTTCTTCTCCTAATAATTTTACACTTAAACTATTTTCCTTTCCAGAATTGATCCTTTTATTCTGTTCACAATTCATGAAAAATAAATAGATCTCATCCTTATCAGTCTTTGGAGGTAGGCTACCTGTTACCAAGCAGGTGTTTCGAGCGTCCAGTCACCCTACCTACTGCCTCTCTCTCCAGTCCCCGGGCACTTCAGTAGCGATGCGCAAACCTGACTCGCACCCCACTTTTGCGTCTCTGTGAAATATCTGCCCTGCGAATTCTCCGAGTGGCATTCTTTGAATCTCATCCCATTCCTGCCTTCAGCAATGCACCCCGAGAGGTTTCGTCCGTCTACTTGTGTCTCGTGTCGCGTTGAAGCGCTCCTGTCCGCGATGCTCCAGCCATTGGGTTCTTATTAGTGTGTGGACCAGTTTTCCCTCCCTTCCTATGCGCTCTCCCACTTCGAAAGCACACGCCTCCAATTCAACTTTACAAGCGATACACGATTAGCCCACTTACGTTATTGCCGGACTTTCAGTTGTTATACAGTAGGTGGCCGGGATTTTCCCCTCTAGAGAGGCAGAGATGAAGATAACCTCGTATAGGCCTACGCATTATGGTGATGTTGCTAACTTATTACGCACATACATTTGGAGAGGTAAACCAGTGGGACTACTCGCCTCAACAACACATTTAACACAGAATCATCGGATAGAAAGGACTTATACAAATAGGAATATGGTTAGAGTTTGTTTAACTTTATAAAATATACTTTGTTACACATTTACCCAGTTTGTTAGATTTGAAGTAAAACTCAGATATATGTCTAATTTTCCGACATCAATAAGCATCCTGATATCGCTCTAAACTTTATATGCTTTTGTCCACAGATCATCATTGGAGGGATTCCCCACCACTGTTACCACTCTCTTATTGGTGTATTACTAGCCTAGATGGAAAGTTAAGAGGGTCCATTACAGAAAGACTGAGTAAGAGCAGGAGAAAGCCACTCCAGTCCTATCTGCCACACACACACACATACAACTGTCTCTCTCTGACTTTCAGAGTTGCCTTCCTTTGTTTTCTGAGACCCAGGTTGACACTGTGGCCCCCCAGCCCTCCTCAGACCCTGAACCCAGCTCACCCAAGACACCGGCCAGGCCACTGCTGGCTCTACCAGCATATTATTTTTATCCATCTCAGAACAATAGCTGGGATTTGAGAGTCATAAAAAGGGGAAAGATACTGTCACAATGAAAGGGGTGATTAAGAAATGCTAAATGTCAGTATCTGGAGTCTGATCCCTCTTATTATTTATGGAATTTTAAATGAACAGGTTAGAGGTCAGAGGCCAAAGTGTGTCATTACCAGATCCTTCCAGCTTCCTGGAAAATCTCCTGAACACTGTTTGCCAGTGGATACATTATACTGGCTGTACAATACTACTGTACTATAATGCCCTGTGCTGCCTCTAAAACCTATTTAGTCTTTTAGGAGAGACACATTGTGTATGACCCCATAGATACTGATACATCACTTTCATGTGCCTCTCATTCTTTCCCAGTATGCAAAGGTTGTTTCAACCAGATACAAAGACATTTTATGTAAAAGGTATCAATTACACAAACAGTCACAGTGTAATAGTGAATATAGTACAATTGTGATTTCTCTGAATCGTCAAATGGATATGAGAGAATAAAACTGAGATGATGGAGCTATGGGCCAAAGAGGGAACGCAAGGAACGTTTGTTGGAAGGTTGGAGAAGATGTTGAAGGGATAGAAGGGTGGGGACTGCAAACTCCATCTTCCTGTCCTTATGATCAACATGGAGGAAAGTCCAGGGCTGGGCCGTCGGGGCCGAGACTCGCCTAGGAGAGATATCACAGTACATAATGACAAGTGTAGGGAATGCAACAGTCCAGCTCAATCAAAAGAAGAAACTCCTTTCATATGAACCAAAACAATCAGCGATATTGATATTGTTTTTTGGGGAAAAGGACGTGGTTGGCAGAAAGAAAAGTGATTTCATCTCATCAGACATTAAAGGGAGAGGAAGGAAGCAAACATCTGTGTGTTTTGAGATGGAAATAAAGTAATTATTATTCGTTTTTATTTCGGGGGTGGTGGTGGTGCCCCTCCCTCTCTCTATACCCTCCCTCCTCCTGGCTCTTAACAGGCTCGATCACTCCCCCAGCCCAGTTCAGGATGGGAGTATATGGCTGGGTGAATGGCTGAGTTTCCTGCACAGCCACAGCACAGAAAACGAGATCTTTCCTGCCGGGAGGACAGAGGGTGCGTCCCAAATGGCACCTTATTCCCGATATAGTGCACTACCTTTGAATAAAACTAGTGCATTATTTAGGGAACCTGGACTATTTGCATTGACCCCCCGCTACTCGCTGTTTATTATCTATGCATAGACCATTTACCCCTACCTCCACGTACAAATTACCTCGACTAACCTGTACCCCCGAACATTGACTCAGTATAGGTACCCCCTGTATATAGCCTCATTGTTATTTTGTATATATTTTTACTTTAGTTTATTTAGTAAATATTTTATTCACTATTTTCTTAACTGCATTGTTGGTTAAGGGCTTGTAAATAAGCATTTCAGGGGAAGGTCTACGCCTGTTGTGTTTGGAGCATGTGACAAATACATTTTGATTTGAGATTCAACCTGGATTAGGGACAGACTACCCCATCTTTATTTTAATCTCCAATGGGTGTGTTACACATGGGGCTCACGGTCAAAGACAACTACAATCATGTCACATCGTCACGTTTAATTCAGGAAATGACTTTCTCAAACATAACTTTGTGTTTGTGATGTAAATTAGTTACTGTAAAGCAGCAGCAGTTATGTTTAATGAACAATGCTGGCTTTGACATCTTAAAGAAGTGTTGGTCTTGTCTCTTTAGAGCTGCACAGACACTGCAGGATCCACTTCCTCAGACAGAGGCCATTGGGGGGTGTACGTGTGTGTGTGTGTGTGTGTGTGTGTGTCAGCCAGCGTTGGGGTGGCTCCCTCGTTAAAACTGAATCACCACCCCGTCATACTGTCTCTCACCCTTGTCTGTTATCAGTGCAGGAAGAGGCAGGGTGGTGTGTGTAGGAGAAAGGGCTGCTACAGTAAAGCTGGATTTCTGTGTGTATTCTGGATGCCCTTCACCTTAAAGAACCCACTAAGCACAGTGTATATGTAAAGCAACACGTGGCCAGTTGTCATAACGTGTCATGTGTACATAAACATGTTTAAGGCCTCGATTCAAACAGAACAAGCATTAACCGGGTACCTGGTGTTTTGGCTGCTGGTGTTTTGGCGGTGTCTGTCAAATCGTAGAGTGGCTGATGGTGTGTCACAAAGCCTCCCCCGTCGCACTCATGTAAGAAGTTCTGAACGAGAAAGTGTAGGCTATATAGAAATAATGACACTTCAAATTGAAAATCATAAAATAAGGATTTATATTGGCCTAATCGACATTCCAGTGTTTGAACTTGTAACAAGGCTGTATGGGGTTATTACTAATGCGACTCAGGGCAGCCAATGGAAATGTCCGCAATAGGTATAACGCTGGGAGACGTTTGCTGATTTCACAGCTCCAAAGTTGTTTTAGTGGTTTTTACTTAGGCAATGAATCTGCTATGCAGTTGTTGGTTAAGGCAAAACTGATCTATCCCTTCAGGCTGAGATTCTTTAACGCGTAAATTTGGATAGCCACGCTTGCTTTTCCCTCATGTTGGTGCTAGCAAGTATGCTAGGTAGTGCTAAATATCAGCTGCCAATCCAGTAGGGTCTGGAAACTATAGTGAGCTTCGAGTGGTCAATTTACAACGTTATGTCAGAGTATTTTAATAAAGTTTAGCTTATTCCAATTTTGGTCCCGCCCTGTTCATGTCCCTCGCCCATGCTCGCATCGCCCCAGGGTTCCCCTTGCCCACTTCGCTTCCTTCATTGAAAATGAATGGGCTTCCATTGTTTCATTGCCCCCAATATGCTATGTGAATCTCTTGTTTGAGTCCAGGTTTCCTCCACTCACCATAGATACAGTCGGAAAGTATTCAGACCAAGAACCTGACGGTCACTCTGAAAGAGCTCCAGAGTTCCTCTGTGGAGATGGGAGTACCTTCCAGAAGACAGCCAGCTCTGCAGCACTCCACCAATAAGGCCTTTATGGTAGATTGGCCAGACAAAAGCCACTCTTCAGTAAAAGGCACATGAGTTTGCCAAAAGGAACCTAAAGGACTCTGACCATGATAAACAAGATTCTCTGGTCTGATGAAACCAAGATTGAACTCTTTAGCCTGAATACCAAGCGTCACGTCTGGAGGAAACCTGGCACCATCCCTACGGTGAAGCATGGTGGTGGCAGCATCATGCTTTAGGGATGTTTTTCAGCGGCAGGGACTGGAAGACCAGTGAGGATCGAGGGAAAGAAGAGATCTTTGATGAAAGCGGTATCCAGAGCGCTCAGGACCTCAGACTGGGGCGAAGGTTCCCCTACCAACAGAACAATGGCCCTAAGCACACGGCCAGGACAATGCAGGAGTGGCTTCGGGACAAGTCTCTGTCCTTCAGTGGCCCAGCCAGAGCCCGGACTTGAACCCGATCGAACATCTCTGGAGAGACCTGAAAATAGATGTGCAGCGACGCTCCCCATCCAACCTGACAGAGCTTGAGAGCATCTGCAGAAACTAATGGGAGAAATTCCCCAAATACAGGTGTGCCAAGCTTGTAGCGTTAAACCTAAGAAGACTCGAGGCTGTAATTGCGGCCAAAGGTGCTTCAACAAAGTACTGAGTAAAGAGTCTTAATACTTAGGTAAATGTGATCGTTTTTATTTTTAATACATTTGCTAAAATGTCTTAAAATGTGTTTCTGTGTCATTATGGGGTATGCTGTGTAGATTGATGTAAAAATTTTAATCAATTTTAGAAAAAGGCTAATGTAACAAAATGTGGAAAAAGTCAAGGGGTCTGAATACTTTCCGAATGCACTGTACACACACACACACACACACAACAAACACATACACTATAGTTGCATACTTTGTTGGGACAATAGCGGGCCAGGGTGGAACTTCCTGGCCCAAACAAACAGGTCGGAGATCATGCATACTTCTGTAACCTTTTTACAATCAGTGATATAGATCTCCATCTATACCGCAGACTATTCCTGCTACTATACCAGATGCAGCTGTCCTCCACAGCATACAGTAGGCCTATATCTTATTCAGCCTCCCACAGATGTGACAACACTCTACACTGGCTTCATCGTTGAGATTGCTGACATCAGGCAAGGTGTCCCCTGAATGAGTTGGTTGCTACCCACCTCAAGGGTTCTAAGTGTCATTCTAAAGGAAGCATAGCTCTGGACTAAAAAGCATACTCAATGGTGAATCTTTAACTTTGTAGTCCAAGACTAGGCTGAATCAGGGTCCTGAGTATTTACTGTGTGTAACGTCAGTCCACTTCTGCTAGATTCCCATGTGTTTTACTGATGGTTTATGGACGTATAGATGGATCAGAGGCCTGCCAGTTTGACAGTCTACCAGCCCGCCAGTCCAGCGTGTGAAGGAAGTGTGCCGCGAGTGTGCTAGCAGGGTGAGGGTCCGCCTGTCGCCAGTCCAGCCGTGGCAAACGGACAGTGCGACCGCCATTATCAGTTGATTAGCACGAAAGTCTCGCCTTTTCCTGTGAGCAGCTCTGTGTGTTGCCAGCCTGCTAACAGCGGGAAGAATAGAACCCTAATGCACTTTGGCACGCACTTCAAACGGCCGGCTGTCAGGAAAGCTAATCTGTGTCTTTTTTCCCCCCTTCATTCTTGTGTTTTGACAATAAAGATAGGCAGTGTGTATAATGGGATAAGATAGCCTGTCTCCCCACTCCTGTTTTGTCTCTGATAGTCATATGGATGCTGAACGATCAGTCAAATGGTGTGTATTTAGTTACATTACTGAACTGAATGTGACACTTCTTGGATTGTAGAGCCACTACAACAGGGATGGGAAAGTTTGATGGGAGAGGGGGCCAAAAACTCATGAAGGGGCGCAGTTGCTCACGGGTCTGCGTACCCACATCAACCTCCCACATAGCTGTACAATTCTACACATTTTGCCATGGTGTGGAGAGAAATGTTTGCAGTTTTAATATATGGGAGTGCGACTGACTAATAAAATGAATGGGGGCCCCATGGCTGGTAATTCAACCATGATAAAACATTGTAGATTTCTACATGTGTTTAGAAAGCTGGCCTCTACACTATGTTAGCTGATATGGGCTAATTGACTATCAGTGACTGACGCACAACCACATTTCAAAATTGCACCTTGTGTATTCTACCATTCTAACTTGCAACAGTAAGTTGGGACCCCCAACTTGGGGGGGGGGGGTCCGAGGGCCTTCAAAAGGGTGGTGGCCCCTGCACTATGGTATCAAGGCTCTTTATTTTGCTGTTGGGAGGTGCTATTCTAACGTCACGTTTCAGTGGAATCAAGGTTGAGACAGAGGTAAGTTGACTAAGTAAATTTATTAGTTTTTTTTAAGTAACTTCTGGGTGGGTGGTGCCGCAAATAAGAAAATAAAAATGAAATCCACACCCTCTTCTCTCCAGTGAATTTTTAGCACCAGCGTTGTAACCACCAACCTTTGACCCGTGAACCTTCATTACAACTCAAACCAACTGCCAGGTATCTAAACTAGTGAAAAACACAAAACATACAGACAGTACTACAATAAGTCGAACTTCCCTCAGTGTTTCAGTAAATAGAAACTAGTATTTCAACAAAGAATTGGGTGAGTCCAGACCTAGACCTCATGGCATAGTTCTAGCTGTGTTTGTTTACATATAAGGTGAGGGTTAAGTTCAGGGGAACGGTCAACGGCAACATGTTCAGTGGAGCGCATAGTTCAGTGCATTAAACAAAGGCTATATGCATGTACAGTCAGGTGCACAATTATTGGCATTCTTGATAAAACAAATAGAGCTATATTGTATGCTAAAGAATATTGAAATTATATTTTATACTAATACAATTGCTCAGAGAAATATTGTTTAACAAGAAATAAAATCTCAAAAGATAATGGTAAAATTGAATGGAACCCCTGTTTTCAATACTCTAGCCCCCTCCCCATTTTGCAATGGCCATCTGTCTCTGGACTTGAACCCCTTTGAAAACCTATGGTTTGAATTGAAGAGGGCACTTCATAAGAGCAGAAAAAAGGATATCAAGGATCTGGAAAGAGTTTGTATCGAGGAATGGTCTAAAGATCCCTCCCAACGTGTTCTCCAATCTCATAAAATATTTTTGAAAAAGTCTGTTATATCCACTAGGGGAGGGTGCTAGAGTTTTAAAAACAGGTGCCAATAATTTTGACACCCATCTTTCTTCAATGTTTTTGTATTACTTAAATCTTTCTCTGAACAATTGTATTAGTATAATATATAATTTCCCTATGAGCATACAATGTTGTTCATTATTTTATACAGTCTTATTTGCTCATTTTTGTCAAGGGTGTCAATAATTATGGACCTGACTGTACACTGAACAAAACACCTGTTCTTTCCCTGACAGACTGACCAGGTGAAAGCTATGATCCCTTGTTATATCCACTTCAAAATCTGTGTAGATGAAGGGGAAGAGACAGGTTAAATATTTGTTTAAGCCTTGACACAATCGAGACATGGATTGTGTGTGTGCCATCCAGAGGGTGAATGGGCAAGAAACTATTTAAGTGCCTTTGAATGCGGTTTGGTAGTAGGTGCCAGGCGCACCAGTTTGTCAGAAACCGCAATGCTGCTGGGTTTTTCACACTCAGGTTTCCCGTGTGTATCAAGAATGGTCCACCACCCAACAGGACATCCAGACAATGACACAACTGTGGGAAGCATTGGAGTCAACATGGGCCACTTTAGACACCATGTGGACTGCAATATTAGGAAGGTATTCTTAAATGTTTTGTACACTCAGTGTATGTATCGCAAACATAGGGAGAGAAAATTGTTCTCTAAATTCCAGGATAGAGAATTGTTTGTTTCCATTTCTAGACTAGCAGTTATCAGAATGTTGAATGTCTAATCTAGACTATAATAGTAACAAATTGTCCAGCATTTTCATGGCTAAATTGAAAGGCATTAACATCGAATGTGATAGGTTCTTTGCAGGAACACTTAGAGAGCACTGATCTCGTTGCGTTCCTTCTCTTCCAGTTATGCAAAGTTATGACATTGTTGTAATACAAAATCCCACCTAACTATCAAATCCTCTCCATTTCCTAAATTGAAGAATCTTAACACAGCAACTCAAACACCTTATTGTGATGAACTAGTTGCCATTGTGGCTTTGCAACAATTTCACTAGTCTAGGTTGCACATTCACTAAATTAATTAGGTTAAGGGGGCAATGTAATGTGAACAGAACAAGTGGATGCACTTGTCAGACAGACACACAAAGAAACACCCAGAACATCAAACCTAATTAATATCAATCCTGTATTCATTAACTGCCATGTCTAGGTGGCGTGTGTGCCTACAACCCACAGGGCAAACCAAGCCTCTGATATGTACAGTAAGTAGCATTACGGGAACATTTAGACTTCAACTCCCTTTCAGCGGAGGAAAAGGCAACACAAAAACAGCATTTAAAAACATCAAACAAAAGAAAACAAGAAATTCAAACAAAAATCAAGGAGAAATGAATCAGACTGAGGAGAACCGGGTTCTTTTTCTGCCTACAAAAGAGGAAATGAATAATATGCCAGGAAAACAGATGGAAGAAAGGGGGAGTGGGTGGAGGTGAAAGAGAGAAAGCAAGAGCGTCGCCTCTCCTCTTGATTTGGCTTTTTTTTTTTTTATCTGCCGGTGGCATCCGAGTGGAGGAAACGTTGGTTATAGCGGTATCAGGGACGGCCTCCGATGACAGACAGGCCAAAATACAACAGCTTTCTTCTGGGCCTGATTAAAGCAAAGCAACAAATGGTGGAGGGACAGGGAGACAGACACGCACAGGACAGACATACTCACAGGACACTCAAGACAGACAAATCGCACAGGACGGACAGACACGCACGCAATCAAACGGCCACACAAAGTGGGACAGGCTGGATAATGAGACCTGATCATTTATAGATAAGACTGTTCCAGTTGTATAGTAGTTTAATACTCATGACAATCCATACATATGAGTTTATGTATAGAAAAATGTAATACATTTGTCCTTTTTTCTCCACGGCTCATAAAAAAACCACATTTTACAACATCAAAATGTTTAAGCACTAAAAGTAAACCATAAAAAACATTGTTTGCTCCCAAAACAATATTCAAAGACTTGTTACGCGACATGAAATGTGTCAACGCTATGTGCAATGACTGACCAAACAGAACCATTGCCCAAAGGATAGAAGGTTCTCTGACGGAACCTCAGGGCAAGTTTCAGAAGGCTGCCGGTGAGTTTGGGAGACCCTGCCCCCTGCTGGCGGCAGAGAACAGAACTGATTGTCTAACAGCTAATAACAATGAAAACAACTCAACAAACATGCTGATACAGCAAAGGAAAAGCATGACACAGGATCACTATAAAGATCTCAAAATAAAAACGCCAGAAATCGTTCATTTATATTATTCTAATATGAAAGTTCTGGAAAAACACGTAATTGGAATTGGCAGTGGAGCGTAAACAGTATTGCACTTTAACAAACAATTCACAGTATGATTGGTCCAAGGCAGGACACACAAGTGAGTGTTACTTTGCATTAAGGAAGCTCCTTAATGCTTTTTTTTTTTCTTTTTTTAAAGGAACAGAAATGCCATTATACAACCTCTTTTCTATTTTCCCCTTTGTGTTCAGGTATCTTTTCATACATTGTTCACTAATTCAATGTTATTACTTTAAAACAAATCCTGGGTTGTGTTCATCAGGCACCAAATGGAAGAGAACTGAAACGCTCATTTTCATTTTGGTTGTAAAATGCTTAACCGTAACCTAAAGAACACAACCCTGTCCTGTCCCCTTCCTCCACTATGTGAAGGTCAAGGTATGTAAAATACCCAAGTTTAAAAACATCCTCTCATTAACGGACACAACACCATTACAGACAGACAAGGAGTCTTAAAACGACATGGAAGTGGGATTCAAAGGAGAGAGCCCCAGAAATAGTAGTCTTACATGAGAGAGAGAGGGGAAGGCGTGGGGGAGAGGGGAGGCAGAGACAGGACTCAACCGCTCAACCCCTGATCAGGAAAAGGAAATGTCAGTTGCAACGTAATGTTCCAAAATAGATCTGCTGACTTTTACACGTGCGTGTCCAAAGTAAGTCGGTCCCACCTCCACCTCTCAAACCCATTGTGAGTTTCTCATAAGGCATTAGGACATCCAGGATGTACTGTATGATGTCACAAGGTCAACAAGAACCCGGACATGGCTAGAAGGGACCCAGCTTTTCTCAAATTAACATCAAAAGCAGATATTCTTTTGCATTTTAACTAACCCTTCTCCTAACCTGCTACAAAAAGTAATCTCTGACAAAAGTTGAATTCCTTCTAGCCATGACCCAAGAACCCTGATAAGATCCCTATTTCAGTTCCAGAACCTTTTTCAGTTCTAGAATATTTTAGAGGTTCCAGAATTTATCATTTTCGGCTCAGATTACTGCACACAGTGATTTCAATATAACCCCTGTAGTCAAAAAGCGAGACCGTTTAAGTTGGTTCCCCAAGTCAACTTGTATTGGTCAGTGAGCAGAGCTCTACTGCGTCATTGTCCAAACTTCACTTATAATCCTCCACTCCGGTCTCTTCATTTTGGTGATCCAGACACAGATTGACTAGAGGACTGAAGACAAGGTGCCTTTGGTCCAATGGGAATGCAATCCAGGGGGCTCAGGTCCCAGTTGGGATTAAAGATCACGGTTGATTGGTCAAGGGAATGTCAGTCACTGGATCTTTGACAGGCCATTTGCCAGGAGGAGCTTGAGGGGGATGGTTGTGCGGGACACTGTCAGAGGAAGCTTGTGGAGACCTGTAGAGACATAAAACGCATACAACACGATTATGATTAACATCAACAGTGGAACGAAATGGCATGATAACCGCCGACAGAGTGTGAGAAAAATAAAAGATTAAAAAAAGGCTAGTTTGGGTGCAAAGAAAGTCCATCAATCACAGAACAAAAGCTGTTGGGGAGGTAGCGGGAGAGGAGAGATGCTATCTATCCCGTGAGGAAGGGGGGTGCGTGTCCACGGCTCTAGGCGCCCAACTGTTTGTGTTGGGCGGAGGGGCAGAGGGTGAGTGTGTATGGGGGGCCCGGGAGGGGGCCTAGCGGCCAGGCCCACAGGCCCCTAGGGGACTCCTACTCCCCACTTTCCTGAGAGAATTGTATAGGCCTTTCTATCTGAGGAAAGGAGACCAGCCCATTGGGAAACATGGCCAGGCCCAGATCTGGGAAGAGAACACCTTGCTAGCTAGCTCACAGTACAGTCACTCTGAAAACACACCGACTATTGGCAGCTAGCACAACCCTTCTACTACATAATGAAAGTAACACAATATGACTACCAAATACCTAAGCAAGCAAGATGCATATCCAAAAAGATTGGGGGGGAGTCGACTACAGCCAAGCTAGGTGGACAAATCATGTAGTTGTATTTTGAGTGGAACATCACTTTAAATTGAAGATGAAGTTATACAATAGCATGATTCTTCTAGCATCTAAACATAAAAAGCTAACATACAGAAAGGCAGGTATCAAGTTCATAGACAAAGTCCTGTAAAGCACGGATGTAAAAAAAGAGGCTTTATAAATACATTTGATTGATTGCGTTACGTACCGAAGGCCCGTATGAGTTCTTTCTGTACAGCCCAGGTGAGAGTGTTGATGAGGCAGGCAGAGGTGAGGCCAGCGAACAGAATGTTGTACAGGAACACTATGTGGAAGTTCCCCAGCCAGTTATACCTCCCAAAGTCTCCCAGCAGGTCAAACCGTGTGATCCCTGAATAACAGGTCAGAGAAAGAATTTGATTAGTTTGACACTATAAACTGCTTGGCATATCTTCACCCCCCCCCGATGGATAAATATAATTCAAATCCATATTACTTTCACTAATCCATCCGATTCAAATCTGTGAATACTTCAAGAGAGGAAGGAAAGGAGGGTGCATTTCTGAAGCACAGTACTTGACCATGGCCAAGGTCACACAGTGTTTATAGTGATTGACTGCATGCACATGCCCTCTTGTGTTCATAAATGATACTACAACCAGAAGTTCAGTCTAATTACAGTAGGCAATAGAGCCCCACAGTAGGTGTCATAATACCCATAAAACCTAGTGGTCAAACAGGGTAACTGTTCTAATCGTTTTTCCACCATAAGGGATTTTAGAAACACTTGAAATAAGGGCTGTGTTTCGTGTAGGCTTACCCTGGTGTGACGGCAGGTAGCCTAGTGGTTAGAGCGTTGGGCTAGTAACCAAAAAAGGTTGCTACATCGAATCCCCGAGCTGACAAGGTAAAAAGGCAGTTAACCCACTGTTCCTAGGCCGTCATTGTAAATAAATAAGAATTTGTTCTTAACTGACTTGCCTAGTTAAATAAAGGTTAAATAAAAAAAATAACAATTGATAAGTCACCTTGTCCAAGAGTGATTTACATGGTTATCAAAACATCATGCCAGGGTAAGCCTACAGGAAACACAGCCCTTATTTTAGAAACACTTAAAGTCCCCTATGGAAAAAACAATTGGAAACATTTCCCTGTTTGACCACTAGGTTTTATGACACCACTTTGGGGGTCTACACATCTCTTTGTTCAACCACACGAGACAGGAATCTAGAAACTCAACCTGGGGAACAGTGAGGGCTCTTACCCAGAGTGCGAGAGAAGACCGGGAGTGCTGAGCTGAGAACCAGAAGAGACACACAGTTCCCAATGATCTGTGTGAGGTTGGTGTCCTGAGAGCGGGGCAGCAGGGAGGTGAAGAGAGGAGAGCTGTAGAAGCCCACCACAGACGACACCATCAGGTACAGGATGAGGACCACCTGCACTGCTGCTCCCAGAGAACCAAACATGGAGAAGGAGGCTGTACCCAGGCGAGGGTCCTACCACGCAGAGGAAACACGATCAACGCAAATCTGTTATCCTCCGTAAAAATGTTCCTACCCTCCCTCCTCCGCAAGTTTATGTCCTTAGAATTGTTTAGTCTTGAAATCTATATGAAAGATATGGTCCGCAGTCACTCAATATTGAACAGGCTATTCAGGATCAACATTAGAGGCAATAGGTCAATGTGCATCGTTAGAATTCAACAGATCTATACAGATATGCGTAAACTCACGCTATAGGCCCTCAAACGCAACTCTGGCCCTTGAAGCCTGTTCCACTGCATTTGTTAATTGTTCCCCTGTAATCAGGGACTGATTTAGACCTGGGACACCAGGCGTGTGCAATTAATTATCAGGTGGAACAGAAAACCAGCAGGCTGCGGACCTCCTAGGGTAAGAGTGGAGTACCCCGGCTATAGGGTGTCCAATCAAAAACCATTTTGACCAATGGGCTAAATTATCTGTTAAATTGTGTAGATAATCCACTAAGAAAATCAGTGGTCCAAACTGTCTCGATGCAAATCCGCTCAAGTTATATTTATATATAGACTGGATGCTGTGCCAGAATTAAGGCTCCCCGACAGGCTCACTTTCGTCTCAAATCCGGTGGACATAAAACAAGAGGTAAGATAAATATCAATTGAGACATTTTTGTATGCTCTGTTACATGTTCTTACAAAAACAAGCATCTCTCTGAAAATGCCAACGGAGCACTAAGTGTACCGCAAGATGTTTTATTTTCTAAGCCTTAAATTGGCATGACGCGAGCTGAATTAACGGTTTGCGACCCATGGAAACAACTTGGAAGACGCCGAGCGTCTTGCCAAACATTTTGGCAAGAAAGCTGCACAGCTCTTAAATGATCAGAGCTCAGTGCTTATGATCAGATGGATTAAGTTAGGAAATCAGACTTTTTGGATATAATGTTAAATGATATGCTAAAGAAAGACCCCACGGAACGATTCAGAACATGATCGTTCCTAATGAAGGGAAAACATTACCACCAAAGCGTGCTTTCCCCCACATTGGGCAGTGTGTAAATGCCCTACATGCTATAAAATCAACAGCAGGCTGTCGAGAATAATCCATACAAAGCCCCTTCCAGCTCACGCCGTCCCTTATTCCCCTTAGTAGAGTCCTCTCACCCCCATTCCACTAGGCATGGCTGTCTCGTCGAACAGGAGCTCCAGAACATGGAAACAAACCATCAACACACACGCCACCGTTAGAGCTAGGAGCAGCAGCATGGCCAGAGGGTAGAACAGGTTCCGCTGCCATGGTGACGCTCTCCTACGCATCTCTGGGGGAGAGAGAGCGAGAGAGAGAGAAATGAGGACAAAGACCACTGAAGCTGTTCCTGGAATATTTTCTAATGCCTGAATGAAATCCAACAATGTTGTATAATCTCCCAAAGAATTTGATCCAACCCTAGTAAGTCAAGAGAATTTAATAAAACACAGTATTATAGTCGACATCGATGGTCTTACCGAGGGCGATTCGTTTGGCCTGGACACTGAGGAACTGCGTCCTCAAAGGCTCCACGTTCACACTGACCCAGCATGCCGTGCTACCCCCTACAAGGAACAGAGCACGGTCAACACAACCACCACCTCCTCTAGGATGAGTCATGGACGTGTGGTGCAGGCAGCATACGATTCCAAATTAAATAGAAATACATTAAATTGTCCCGTGTTGAGAGACTATTGTAGCCCACGGTCGCTGGCCCACTCACTGTTGAGTGTCCTGGAGAGCGAAGCTTCCTCAAACGCAGCACAGTTCATCTCCACCTCCACATTCTCCAACAGCTGAGGAAACACAGGGGATGGATATCATTGAGTCATTAGTGTTATAACAATGCTATTGTCAACGATATCACAAATTGTTTGCATAGTCAACTTACACAGCTCTAACACACACACTTATCCAACCAGACATGCCACCAGGGGTCTTTTCACAGTACTCAAATCCAGAACAAATTCAAGAAAGCGTACAGTATTATATAGAGCCCCTTTGCATGGAATTTCCTTCCATCTCATATTGCTCAAATAAACAGCAAACCTGGTTTCAAAAAACAGATAAAGCAACACAACACCTCTCCCCTATTTTACCTAGTTAGTTTGTGTGTATGCATTGATATGTAGGCTACGTGTGCCTTTTTTTATTTATATATATATATTTGTTTATGTAGTTCTGTCCTTGAGCTGTTATAGTCTATTGATGTTCTGTATTAGGTTTCATGTTTTGTGTGGACCCCAGGAAAAGTAGCTGCTGCTTTTGCAACAGCTAATGGGGATCATAATAAAATACCAAAGATCTAACAATGTCAAGTGTTCGGTTATTGTCTGCTTATGGAAGAAAAAGTTTGGATTATCACTCACCCGTGGTTTGACCAGTAGGCTCCCGGTGACACTGAACATGCGGGACAGCCCGAAGGGAGTGCACACTGCAAGGAGACGGGAAGAGGTGTCAGGCAGCATTCATACACATCACAAGTTAAGCAGCCAGTGAGGCAGATGGACAAAACATATGTAAAGGTGTCCTCACATAACAGCAGCAGCACTCCACACAGAGAGATGGCAGAGTAGAGGTAAGGAAGGTAGTACTCCCACATGTCTGAGATGGGAGACAAGTCATTAGAAAAAGGACTGATACATGGTTCTCCAAAAATAAAAAGGACAACAATTCAAAAATACTTAGCCATTGCAAACAGTTGCAAAAATGGCTTGAATGAAAAGCAAAGATTAACTCACCGTAGAGGCTCTCCCTGGCGCTGTGGTTGTTAAGCAGGGCCACAAACACCCACACCATGCCCAGGACCAGCAGAGTGAGCAGAAGCAGCACCACCGCCGTCTCATACACCCGCGCCATCACCCCCTTCTTACAGCCCACGAAGCCCTCCGACTCGGTGAAGAAGTAGGCAAAGGGCATGAGGAAGACCAGGGACAGGTTGGAGAACAGGAACACTAGATTCCATAAGCCTGATGGAGAGAAAGAGATCGTCAAAACATTTCATTACGAAGTTAGGTAATATCATACAAGGGATCTTAATCTAGCAACAACACAACCACCACAGTGAGGCGCAGCCTAGCCGTTTAGGGCAACACTGGGTTTTGGGGGGTATACAGTACACAGAAATCTGTAGAGCTCGATGGAAATGAGCAAGAGGGACTAGAGTTGACAGTGCTCGCTATAAATGTTATATTTGGGGCCCACTTCCCTTCAAATGCTGGTTTGTGGAGCTCACGTTTAATTTCTGTGAAAGACGCACCATAGCATGGAATATTATTACATAACAGGCAACGGTGCAAGGTTCCCAAAACCATAGTAATGAATCATTTGTTTTGGAGCTCACTGACTATCAACACTTGGGATTCAAATGTAGTTCAAACAGAATGGTGTTCGAGGTTTGGGGCTATGGGCGCTCTGACAATGAATGCACTACTGTGGATTGAAAACGCGGAGCGGTATTGGGTGTTGCGGTGTAAACGTGGACCAGTACCATGAATGAGCGATCCGTTGAGCCACTGCATGTAGTAGCTGTGGGGGAAGATGAGCAGCACCTCGTTGGACAGGATGGAGATGGGGAGGAGTAGCACGGCACACACCGCCACAGAGAGGGTAAACGTACACAGCCACAGCCTAGACAGAAAGAGAGCGAGAACGGTGAGGGAGACGTCGGCTGTAACGAGGGTGTCTGCAGTATTGATTAATGTACGTTATATTTGTATGTCATTTGGACAATACAGCATTGCGTGTATGCGTTCTGGACGCTAGTTGCTCTGGGTGGGGAGGGAGGAAAGGAATATCAGCGTGTAAGGACAAAGGGCAAGGAGGACAGTTACACAGGCCAAGTTGTCATTTCGTAGGTCACGTCGACTCAGATACTAGCTCAAATACTCTCACACACAGCCACTCTAATCACAACCTGACTGAGTCAACGGGCAGACGGCTGCTAGGTCAGTTAATCATTAAGTCTCTTTACTTACGCAATTTTGTTGGCTGTCGCATCTTCAATGTCATCTGGAAAACGGCAGAAAACATGAGTGAGTGCGTCACAGCAATACCAACAGGCAAGTGAGGCAAGCTAGTACTGACTAAAGGCATGTGAGCATCTTGTCAACACAACCCATTTACCCAGACATAAGAGTTGAAATTGTGTCGGGGGCAACGTATGTTGTTGCCTAGAGTGTTTGGAGGAGGGATATACTTTGTTTCTTACCGATATCTCTGTTTTTCTAAGGTAGCGCCGATCGACACGGACAGAGGGGAATAAGTAGTTGGCCTCAAAAATAGAGATATGCGGAGTACACAGTGTTCAAGATACAAAGAACAAGAGTCTGTATAGGTCAGGAGGAAGAACTGAAGAGTGTGGGGGGGGGTGAGGTGAAAAAACATGCACTGGGAGCAAGAGAAACCAGTTCCCAGCATCCGAATCGATTCACAGAACCCAACATCACACCATTCAATTAAGCTGCGAGGCACAAATGTTCTGCTGGTGGTGTTGACTGGCTGCTGTGTACATTCATTGGAAACAACACTGTACTCGTAATGCAGAGCAGGTTTAGCGGGCTCTTTCCAAAACCCAATAAAAATACACTGGCTGGCCCGGCTCAGTGGGCTGGCCCACCTCCAAACAGCTAAACCTCTGCAGAGCCAGAGACACAGCTACAGGCCAGGCTTCTTACGTTGGAGAAGATGTGCTATAGCGGTTTTCAATAACCAGACTTTACTTGAATGATTACATAAGGTACATAACCAATTGCATTTGCACAACCAAAATTCCAACGTTCAATTCATAGGATTAGGGCTGTGGCTGTCACGAAATTTCGTCAGTTGGTGATTGTCAAGCAAATAACATCCCGTCAAACACATTTATCATCTCCTGGCTTCCACTCACAGCCTACAAGTCACTGAGGCAGACCTTTGGAACATCTACATTTTAAAAAGTCTAATACATCCATGTAATATAGCCTACACAGTCACAATAAATCCATGTAATATAGCCTACACCTTCACAATACATCCATTATTTAAGACCGGTCTAAAGAAACATGATATGAATAAAATAGAAACTATATTTTCTCCAAATGATTTGAGGGAGTGCACACACATGCGGCTAACAAAATAAATAAGTACTCCTATACGCTTAATTTGAGTTAGTGTAACTTTAGTTCATTGGGCTATATGTTTTGATTTAAAATACATTGTAAGGCTGCATGATGTGACTATTGATGATTTGAAAAAAGCCGTTTGAAAAGGCATGAGCTCTGCTTTGCTTTTTTGCACAGGCTGTACACTTCAGTCTCTCATTCAATTTATCAAGCACTTGCTAACTCCTTCAAGACCGTTGGAAAAGCATTCCAGTTGAATGCCAAGAGTGTGCAAAGCTGTCAAGGCAAAGGATGGCTCCTTTGAAGAACCTAAAATATACTTTGATTAAACACTTTTTGGTTACTACTTGATTCCATTAGGTGTCATTTCATAGTTTCGATGTCTCTTGAATGAGTAGGTGTCCAAACTTTTGACTGGTACTGTATGCATGTTATTTATTTAACTAGGCAAGTCAGTTAAGAACAAATTATTATTTACAATGATGGCCTATGGGGGGAGGAGAGAGAGACACAGTTCAAAAGTTTGGGGTCACTCAGAAATGTCCTTGTTTTTTAAAGAAAAGCTAATTTTGTCAATTAAAATGACATCAAATTGATCAGAAATACAGTGTAGACATTGTTAATGTTGTAAATGACAATTGTAGCTGGAAATGGCTGATTGTTTTATGGAATATCTACATGGGTGTAGAGAGGCCCATTATCAGCAACCATCACTCCTGTGTTCCAATGGCACGTTGTGTTAACTAATCCAAGTGTAAAATATTTAAAAGGCTAATTGATCATTAGAAAACACTTTTGCAATTATGTTAGCACAGCAGAAAACTGTTGTTCTGATTAAAAGCAATAAACTGGCCTTCGTTAGACTAGTTGAGTATCTGGAGCATCACCATTTGTGGGTTTGATTACAGGCTCAAAATTGCCAGAAACAAAATAATTTTATGAAAGTAGTCAGTCTATTCTTGTTCTGAGAAATGAAGGCTATTCCATGCGGGAAATTGCCAAGAAACTGAAAATCTCGTACAACGCTGTGTACTACTCCTTTCACTGTGTACTACTCCCTAACCAGAATAGAGAGAGGAGTGGGAGGCCCCGGTGTACAACTGAGCAAGAGGACAAGCACATTAAAGTGTCTAGTTTGAGAAACAGATGCCTCACAAGTCCTCGACTGGCAGCGTCATTAAATAGTACCCACAGAACACAAGTCTCAACACCAACAGTGAAGAGGCGACTCCAGGATGCTAGCCTTCTAAACAGAGTTGCAAAGAAAAAGCCATCTCAGACTGGCCAATAAAAATAAAAGATTAAGATGGGCAAAAGAACAGACACTAGACAGAGGAACTCTGCCTAGAAGGCTGGTATCCCTGAGTCGCCTCTTCACTGTTGACGTTCCACTATGTCTCCCTGTCATGGCTTTTGCACTCAGTACAGATACCAACATCTTGACCATCAAAGTCCATTTGATGTCACAAAGCTGTCCAGTACTTAAAAAATATCCTCATGTTGTCCTGGTATTCCAGTGTTTTGTAGAAGAGGATGTCTTCCTTAATTGACTCCCCATAAACATAACGGACATATACCTGGAGCTGTCCCAGGCCCGCCACGTCTGTTGACTAATCCAGCGGTCACGCATATAATTCACTGGCTTGTATGCGAAACAGTAATTGTTTAAAAACATCTGCCATGTCACTGATGCGTTGTGAAACAGTGTTTGAAGGCATTGTCTGTATAGTTTTTTTGGGCCTTTTCCCCCAGCATTGTCCCAGCCATATCCGTGGCAGCAGGAAGAATTAAGTCCGCCACAATAGTATGGGGCTTGCCTGTCCTAGCCACTCAATAGCTCACCATATAAGATGCTGTTTGTTGCTTTTATACATGTCTAACTACTCGAAAGTAGTCTTTATTCTCGCTCAAAAAACTCCTGTGGCTTATTTTTCAAAAATTGTCATCTTCGGTTCTAAATGTCTGCGCAAGAGTGAAGGTTTCCCGCGAGAGAGTAATGGTCAATGTGATTGGATGTTAATTATTTGACTAGGCTACCTGTATTTGACAGTGTTATATTGCTGAACACTAGATTGTTTAACTTTATTTTTGGCAGTGAAACGAGCCTACTCAGACAAGAAAAAAAAAAACTCACCCAAATGTATAGCCCCGTTGGAAAATAAATGTACTGTTTGAAAATGTGAATCACATTTTTATTTGGCGTACCCCCGACGGCATTGCGCGTGCCCCAGTTTGGGAATACCTAGCATAGTCTATAGAAATGTTGCGCAACATGAGCTCTCATGAAGTGTTTGAATTGATTTTCCATTACATTTGCATTGATGTCAGAGTGATTAGAGGGACAATAGAGTGCTGAGTACCAGGCAGTTAGCAAGTTTGGTAGGCTCCTAATGAGCATCAGCAGCATCAGAGCCTGGAGAAACCGAATTACTGTGACTAAACGGTCACGTTGAATTTGACTGCCTTAATGACCCGTGACCGCTGGTGTGGCGGTAATACGGTCACCACAACAGCCCTAAATAGGATAAGGTGTAGGATGTCGTCACGGATTTGGTTCACTTGAAAGCCATTTAACTTTAGTGGCAGGAAGCACAGTACTGTAAATCCTCAAATTGACAAACATGGAAAAACTCATTTGTTTAGCATTGGGCAGGCGATGGGCTATACCAGGGGTTCTAAACGTTTTCCCATTCAGGGCCCCTCTCCTCCCGCGCACCACGTTTATTTCTATGGGCACAAGCACTGTTCACACCCCTCTTGTTGGCGGAGAGAACATTTCAGGTTTAAAGCTCATTTTCTTGCAATTCCATAAAACATGTCTAATGTGAATGTGATATTTCAGTGACAAACATTACGACAAAATCTAGGGGCTAGAAAAACGTTAGCTGGACATGGCTAATTGATCCGGACATTTCTACCAAAATTATAAATAGCTCTAAAGTATGCAATGACTGACTTCTAAAGAGGAAAACTGATGCACTACCCAATTTTGAAATTGCACCTTGTGCATTCTACTATTGCAACTTTCAAGAGTAAGTTGAAAGCCGGACTGAGTTCCTTTTGGGGGGGGACTAGGCAAACATATCCGTACTCACCCGTGACATAGTCCGCATTCTTCTTGAAGTGAGTGAGGATGAGGTAGGACAGAATGTAGAGGCAGGTGAAGAGGAGGACACAGATCTGCAGAGGGGAAACAAAAACAAACATTGGTACTTTTCTATTAGCAGGATGTGCTTTCACAGTTGCTTCATTAGCTTTTTAGGGAAGTGTGCAGCTTGGTTCACTTTTGTCCAAATAAAGTAGAAGCAGAATATACATATTGGACCAACATAATACCAACGCAAGTCTAGCAGCCCTTCTAAAGAATCATATAAAAAACATAGCAGGTTAGGGCTGCATGATTTGGGCAAAGAAAAAAAAAAAGAAAAAATGCGATTTGACTTGCGATAAAAATCAAAACAGTGTTGGAATCATAGAAATAGAATAACATTAAGAAGCAAAGTGGAATCCCTACTGTTGACCAATCACAGATGAAAGGGCATAGACTTTGGCTTGCCTCTAGTAGAGGGGAGAGAGAAAAAAAAAAAAAAAAAAAGTGTGCCCGAACAGCTGAAGCGTGCCCTCACCGAAGTCCAAAACGTCAAAAATGTCTTCATAATATGCACAAACTCTTTTGAACGGTTTCGGCTGGGAAGCATGCAGGCGCCTTTAGTGAATCTAACAGAGGAGGAACTGCGCAGCTCGAGTGTCGGGAGGACGGGGCTTGATGTGTGTGGGAAGCATCCACAAGAGGAGAAAGAGTAAACTATAAAAATGTATAAAAACTATGGAAGCCTATTCCCGCCAGAGCGCATAGCCTAGAGAAGCCTATGAGTGCTGATCCCCTCTGGCCAGTGGAAATGTTATGCATTTATAGCCTAAAAATAGGCCTATTTGTGTTAAAAGAATGTGATCAAATTTGGCTCATATTCAAACTTCAGGTGGCTAGGCTACCTATACCTTAGCAATCAAATTATTGACTGGAATTATATCAACACACACAAACCCTGCATAAAGCAAGCTCAGCCCCGTTAGTTCTACTGTGCAATTGCAGTTGTCTATTTTGTTTGTTTAAACCATATGACCGGATTAGAAAAATCTGGTCGTATCATAACCCATATAAAACCATTTTACAGCAGATTTATTACCAAGTCATACCCTACAGCTATGGTCCGGAGTTTTACCTGGTTAGGTTAGCCCAGTGGTCCTCAAACCTCTCCTCGGGAAACCCCAGATGTTTCACAATTGTTGTAGCCCTGAATTAGTTCACCTGATTCACCTAATCAAGGGTTAGTTGACAAGTGTGCTAGTTCTGAAATAGATAATACATGAACCGGCTGGGGATCCCGTAGGAGGCTTGAGAACCACTTTATTGAAATACCCCACCACATCTTGGACCCGTGGTGCCACCTCTAAATTAACACAAATGAAGAAACGTATCCTATAAGTATGCTCTAAGCCAAAACGGGGGAAACTATGGATACAACTTCCTCCGCGCTCGTGCATTATCATAATTCATATCCGTGCCACTAGAAATCGCTGCATTAGCATGTTTCTGTTAGTAGATACATCCTGACAAAATACCCCATATTACTGACCTGCTAATGTGCCTGGACCTTGTAGGTTAAACTTCTGACAAAAATACCCATAACTGATCCAAATGGTTGCCCAATCAGGCAGGATAGATGCAGTTATTTCAAAATTAATATGCATTCAAACTGCCAGGCTTTTGAGCGGTTATTCAAATGACAGGCTATTCACTGCAGTTTACAGTCTAGAATAGTTTTGTACTCACTTGAAAACAAATTTCATTGTGTTGTAGCCTAGGTAGGATACAATTATTGTGCCTAAAAAAACTGAATCAATAGGGTAGCTTTCAGAGCTGGTACCCAGGGACTGGGAGCACACAGTAGCTAGCACATTCAAACTCCATTACTTTTCCACATTTTGTTACGTTAGAACCTTATTCAAAAATGTATAGAATAAAAAATTATCCTCAACAAATCTACACACAATAACCCATAATGACAAAGCAAAAACTGGTTTTTAGAAATGTTTGCAAATATATGAAACACAGAAATTTACAAAAGTATTCAGACCCTTTACTCAAGTGATTCAACAAAGTACTTTGGCAGCAATTACAGCCTTGAGTCTCCTTGGGTATGACGCTACAAGCTTTGCACAACTGTATATTTGGGGAGTTTCTCCCATTCTTCTCTGCAGATCCGCTCAAGCTCGGTCAGGTTGGATGGGGAGCGTCGCTACGCAGCTATTTTCATCTCTCTCCAGAGATGTTCGATCGGGTTCAAGTCCGGGCTCTGGCTGGGCCACTCAAGGACATTGAGACTTGTCTCAAAGCCACTCCTGCATTGTCTTGGCAGTGTGCGTAGGGTCATTGTCCTATTGGAAGGTGAACCTTTGCCCCAGTCTGAGGTCCTGAGCAGGTTTTCAAGGAGCTCTCTCCATTTCACTCCGTTCATCTTTGCCTCGATCCCGACTAGTCTCCCAGTCCCTGCATCTGAAAAACACCCACACAGCATGCTGCCGCCACCACACTTCACCGTAGGGAAGGCTAGCTCTAGGAAGAGTCTTGTTTTGGAACCACCTTGTTCCATTTAAGAATGATGGAGGCCACTGTTCTTGGGGTGCTTCAACACTGCAGACATTTTTGGGTACCCTTCCCCAGAACTGTGCCTCCACACAATCATGTCTTTGAGCTCTACGGACAATTCCGTCAACCTCAAAACTGGGAATTCAGATCTGCATCAGTTCGTTACACATACATAAATTATTAAAAAAAAGAAATTAGGGCCGTGGATCAGAAAACTAGTCAGTATCTGGTGTGACTACCATTCGCCTCATGCAGAGCGACCATCTCCTACGCATAAAGTTGATCAGGCTGTTGATTGTGGTCTGGAATGTTACCCCACTCAATGGCTGTGTGAAGTTGCTGGATACTAGCGGGAACTGAAACACTTTCATACGTCAATCCAGGGCATCCCACACATGCTTAAATGGGTGACGTCTGGTGAGTATGCAGGCCATGGAAGAACTGGAACATTTTCAGCTTCCAGGAATTGTGTACAGATCCTTGAGACATGCCAAAACACGAGGTGATGACGACGGATGAATGGCACGGCAATGGGCCTCAGGATCTCGTCACGGTATCTGTGCATTAAAATTGCCATTGATATGGCCTGGCTATACCATAACCCCACCGTCACCATGGGGCACTCTGTTCACAACGTTGACATGAGCAAACCACTCGCCCATACGAAACCAGGATTCACCCGTGAAGAGCACACTTCTCCAGCGTGCCAATGGCCATCGAAGGTGAGCATTTGCCCACTGAAGTCTGTTACAACGCCGAACTGCAGTCAGATCAAGACCCTTGTGAGGACGACGAGCTCGCAAATGAGCTTCCCTGAAGTCCTAAGCTAGCATGGTTACACATGGGCTGCGGTTGTGAGGCCAGTTGGATGTGCTGCCAAATTCTCTAAAAACATTGGAGGCGGCTTATGGTAGAGAAATTAACATAAAATTATATGGCAACAGCTATGGTGGACATACCTGCAGTCAGCATGCCAAATTGCGCACTCCCTAAACTTGGGACATCGGTGGCATTGTGTTGTGTGACAACTGCACATTTTAGAGTGGCCTTTTATTGTCCCCAGCACAAGTTGCACCTGTGTAATGATCATGCTGTTTAATCAGCTTCTTAGTCAACCGTAAAAAAAATATATATAAACAATCATAATAATATGAATAATCCAGCTATGACATAACATGCCAATGATAACCAACGAGGCCATGTTGGTTATCACCACTAGGAGTTGTAGTCATTATGGATGAATTGCTGTGCGACATGCTTATCTCAACGTTTGTTGGTCACGTACACAGTTTAGCAGAGAAGCTTGACAAGGCTGGGGGCTCCATGGGGTGTGTACAGAGATGAGGGTGAGAGGCACATAGAGGACAGTAACATTTAAGAGGAGAGATAACAGGACTAAAGACATGGCGCCAGAGCAAGATAAGCCAGGTAAGAAAACAGGGAGACAAAGCAGGACAACCATAAGGACTCAGACACAGTTGTGTAAATATTATTAGGTAGGTCTAGTCAAGATGTGTGTGTTTGACGCAAACCTCGGTCAATGTTTTGACCTGAATCAAGCTTTTTCAGGTCACAACAAGCTATGACTTCCACATCAAAATGCATTACCATCATCCACTGTAATGACAAGTGAGAGCCCAGGGCTGGTTTTCCTAAAGCCTTCATTGCTAAAGTAGCCTATGTTATTTCTCTCAACCCAGGCTCACACCACTTTGGGTGCTTTGGGAAACCCAGCCCAGATCACCACAAGTGAAACACTTTACCATGACCTTCTATAGTGAGACGGTTATTGGTTACACAGAGACATTCATGACAAAGGCCAAGAGGGACAGATGGCTGTCTGCAAATTACAGGTTTAGCCAGTTGGAGAGAGGGAGAAAGGGGGTGAGAGTGAGGGATTAGGATGAGAAGAAAATAGAAAAGGGTGCAACTACACAGACGTAAACCCCAACGAGGCTCAACATGCAGGCCCATCTAGTCTGTAGTATTTTGCAAGAGTTGACTCCTTGACCGACTGAACATTGATTTAATCCCATTTAAGCGGATAGTCATTTAAGCCGTCTGCTGACCTGGTTGTCTGGGGGCGACGACTGTCCTGGGCTGGCTTGATTATGCATCAACTATATCTGGCGCCTGGAACCGTGCTGGAAAAGAAAACTTGAAAGGGAAAAATATATATTGCTCTTTACAAATGTACCTATGGACAAGGACCACATCTTCCACATGACCTAACTATAGCCCAACTCAATTGAACCAATGACCAGCTACATGCAGGTAACTATCACAAAAGAGCACTGCGACTTGAGGCCTGAATGAAATGCTCTATTGCATCTTCTCCATTGAATGCACAATTTCATTACTCCTTCCGGACAGGGACCAAACTACCACTGTGGCAGTAAACAATCATGTACTCAGATTTAGTTTCAAGAGGAACGTTCTTCTATGTATATATTAAGTAGGCTACACTCACAGGACTACCCCAAATCCCAGATTTGTGTTTATGTAGTGGGGAATGATTACATTATTTCACCAAAACTGAATGTTTTGAGTGAGTGGATGTGTGCTCTAAGGAAGTTGGAGGGGATCCTACATCCAAGGCGAACTAAACATGAGACAACTAAGGACCCAAAACCCAACACCCCCCACTGCATTTCAGCCCTGCCACAAAAGGACCAGCTAACATGTCAGTGATTCTCTCGATAACACAGGTGTGAGTGTTGACGAGGACAAGGCTGGAGATCACTCTTTCATGCTGATTGAGTTCGAACAACAGACTGGAAGCTTCAAAAGGAGGGTGGTGCTTGGAATCATTGTTCTTCCTCTGTCAACCATGGTTACCTGCAAGGAAACACGTGCAGTCATCATTGCTTTGCACAAAAAGGGCTTCACAGGCAAGGATATTGCTGCCAGTAAGATTGCACCTAAATCAACCATTTATCGGATCATCAAGAACTTCAAAGGAGAGCGGTTCAATTGTTGTGAAGAAGGCTTCAGGGCGCCCAAGAAAGTCCAGCAAGCGCCAGGACAGTCTCCGAAAGTTGATTCAGCTGTGGGATCAGGGAAAACCAGTACAGAGCTTGCTCAGGAATGGCAGCAGGCAGGTGTGAGTGCATCTGCGCACAGTGAGGCAGATACTTGGATGGCTTGGTGTCAAGAAGGTCAGCAAAGAAGCCACTTCTCTCCAGGATATTCTGCAAAAGGTACAGGGATTGGACTGCTGAAGACTGGGGTAAAGTAATTTTCTCTGATGAATCCCCTTTCCGATGGTTTGGTGCATCCGGAAAAAGCTTGTCCGGAGAAGACAAGGTGAGCGCTACCATCAGTCCTGTGTCATGCCAACAGTAAAGCATCCGAATAAAGAATGGTACCAACACATCCTCCGAGAGCAACTTCTCCCAACCATCCAGGAACAGTTTGGTGACGAACAATGCCTTTTCCAGCATGTTGTAGCACCTTGCCATAAGGCAAAAGTGATAACTAAGTGACTCGGGGAACAAAACATCGATATTTTGGGTCCATGGTCAGGAAACTCCCCAGACCTTAATCCTCTTGAGAACTTGTGGTCAATCCTCAAGAGGCAGGTGGACAAACAAAAACCCAAATTCTGACAAACTCCAAGCATTGAATGGGCTGCCATCAGGCAGGATGTGGCCCAGAAGTTAATTGGCAGCATACCAGGGCAGATTGCAGAGGTCTTGAAAAAGAGGGGTCAACACTGCAAATATTTGCATCAACTTCATGTAATTGTCAATAATTTAAACAAAGTTCACATTTATGAAATGCTTGTAATTATACTTCAGTGTTCCATAGTAACATCTGACAAAAATATATCTAAAGACACTAAAGCAGCAAACTTTGTGGAAATTAATGTGTCATTCAAAACTTTTGGCAACGACTGTAGATGCCACACTATGGATGGGCAGTCTGAGTCCGTGTCCCATAGCCTGTCACAAAACAGGCAAAAATCTGACAACAGAATTCAGCAACCAGGACAGGCTGCCTACATTGTTTTGTTTTGCCAACATGACCTGAATGTAACAAAAACAACAAGGTCTTCTTTGAAGGGTAAAGGCCAATAGATGACCCATTTACCACTGCACAGGCCAACTATTGTCTTGTAAATTTGTTGACAAACTTACCAATTGTGATATATAGATAGCCTGGTACCGCTAAACATCAAATACAACTTGGGCTGGGCGATTTTTTTATTTTATTTTTTTAAAACAGTATGTTTTTTTATTGAAGTTCAAAAATTGCTTTATGAATAGTGATTGAACCTAGGGTGGCAACACATACAGTTGAAGTCAGAACTTTACAAACACATTAGCCAAATACATTTACACAATTCCTGACATTTAATCCTAGTAAAGAATCCCTGTCTTAGGTCAGTTAGGATCACTATTTTGAGAATGTGAAATGTCAGAATAGAGAATTATTTATTTCATCACATTCCCAGTGGGTCAGAAGTTTACATGCACTCAATTAGTATTTGGTAGCATTGCCTTTCAAAAGTTTAATTTGGGTCAAACGTTTTGGGTAGCCTTCCACAACAAGTTGGGTGAATTTTGGCCCATTCCTCCTGACAGAGCTGGTGTAACTGAGTCAGGTTTGTAGGCCTCCTTGCTCACACACACTTTCAGTTCTGCCCACAAATTTTCTATAGGATTGAGGTCAGGGCTTTGTGATGGCCACTCCAATACCTTGACTTTGTTGTCCTTAAGCCATTTTGCCACAGCTTTGGAAGTATGCTTGGGGTCATTATCCATTTGGAAGACCCATTTGCGACCAAGCTTTAACTTCCTGACTGATGTCTTGAGATGTTGCTTCAATATAGCCACAATTTCCTCCTCATGATGCCATCTATTTTGTGAAGTGCACCAGTCCCTCCTGCAGCAAAGCACCCCCACAACATGATGCTGCCACCCCCGTGCTTCACGTTTGGGATGGTGTTCTTCGGCTTGCAAGCCTTTCCCTTTTTCCTCCAAACATAAATGTTCATTATTGCCAAACAGTTCTATTTTTGTTTCATCAGACCAGAGGACATTTCTCCAAAAAGTACGATCTTTGTCCCCATGTGCAGTTGCAAATTGTAGTCTGGCTTTATGGCGGTTTTGGAGCAGTGGCTTCTTCCTTGCTGAGCTGCCTTCCAGGTTGTCAATATAGGACTCGTTTTACTGTGGATATAGATACTTTTGTACCCGTTTCCTCCAGCATCTTCACAAGGTCCTTTGCGGTTGTTCTGGGATTGATTTGCACTTTTCACACCAAAGTACATTCATCTCTAGGAGACAGAACGCGTCTCTTTCCTGAGCAGTATGACAGCTGCGTGGTCCCATGGTGTTTATACTTGCGTACTATTGTTTGTACAGATGAACATGGTACTTTCAGGCGTTTGGAAATTGCTCCCAAGGATGAACCAGACTTGGAGGTCTACACTTTTTTTTCTTCCCCATGGATGTCAAGCAAAGCAGCACTGAGTTTGAAGGTAGGCCTTGAAATACATCCACAGGTACACCTCCAAATTGACTCAAATGATGTCAATTAGCCTATCAGAAGCTTCTAAAGCCATGACATTTTATGGAATTTTTCAAGCTGTTTAAAGGCACAGTCAACTTAGTGCACGTTAACTTCTGACCCACTGGAATTGTGATAGTGAATTATAATTGAAAGCATCTGTCTAACCAATTGTTGGAAGAATTACTTGTGTCATGCACAAAGTAGATGTCCTAACCGACTTGCCAACACTATAGTTTAACAAGAAATTTGTGGAGTGGGTGAGAAACAAGTTCATGACTCCAACCTAAGTGTATGTAAACTTCCAACTTCAACTGTACATGTGATTTCAATGAGTCTCTACAATCTGATTGTTTCATACTGTTAAATTAAAACAAATAATTCCCTGCATTGTAATCAATTTCTGCATTTCCTGCACTCATTTGAGATCATTTCCACGTAGGCATCAGGATATGGACAATTTTTTTTTTTTTTTTTAATCTAGGCCTTTTTTTACCAGATGTTCTAATTGCGATTTAGATCAAAACACTGTTGGAATCAAAGAAATAGAATATAAATAGTGGGCACTTTGAATACAGTGTTTGACAGGACAACGAATGAAAATGCAAGGGAGGAGTTAGTGACAGCTTAGGAACCAAAGTGTTGGTCAGTGTTTCCTAGGGGTCCCCATAATCTTTGGCTACATTAAATGTTTCTTCATGTAGCCAACATATTCATGCTTTGCTTATTCCCCTTTGATTTAAAAAAGATACTGTTGCACAAAGATGCCGATTTAGGCTTACACCATCACTGGTATCAGGCTGTAGAGCTAGCTACGTTTGTTCTGACACAGTACATGTATTTGCTAGCCAGCTAACAGGCGATTAGCAACCAAAACAATTTAGCTAAAACAAGACAAACTCAGCATTAAAAGAAACGTCCGCTCACTGTCAACTGAGTTTATTTTCAGCAAACTTAACATGTGTAAAAATTTGTATGAACATAAGATTCAGACAAACTGAACAAGTTCCACAGACATGTGACTAACAGAAATTGAATAATGAGTCCCTGAACAAAGAGGGGGGAGGGGTCAAAATCAAAAGTAACAGTCAGTATCTGGTGTGGCCAACAGCTGCATTAAGTACTGCAGTGCATCTCCTCATGGACTGCACCAGATTTGCCAGTTCTTGCTGTGAGATGTTACGCCACTCTTCCACCAAGGCACTTGGGAGCAACACTGACATTCCTGTCTTGCAGGAAATCAGCCATACTGCTCATTCTGTGCGTGGTGGCATTGTCATGCTGGAGGGTCATGTCAGGATGAGCCTGCAGGAAGGGTACCACATCAACAAGGATGATGTCTTCCCTGTAAGGCACAGCGGTGAGATTGCCTGCAATGACAAGCTCAGTCCGATGATGCTGTGACACACCGCCCCAGACCATGACGGACCCTCCAAATCAATCCTGCTCCAGAGTACCGGCCTCGGTGGAACGCTCATTCCTTCGACGATAAAAGCAAATCCGACCATCACCCCTGGTGAGACAAAACAGCGACTCGTCAGTGAAGAGCCAGTCCTGTCTGGTCCAGCTATGGTGGGTTTGTGCCCATAGGGGACCTTGTTGCCGGTGATGTCTGGTGAGGACCTGCCTTACAACAGGCCTACAAGCCCTCAGTCCAGCCTCTCTCAGCCTATTGCGGACAGTCTGAGCACTGATGGAGAGATTGTGCGTTCCTGGTGTAACTCGTGCAGTTGTTGTTGCCATCCTGTACCTGTCCCGCAGGTGTGATGTTCGGATGTACCGATCCTGTGCAGGTGTTACATGTGGTCTGCCACTGCGAGGATGATCAGCTGTCCGTCCTGTAGCACTGTCTTAGGCATCTCACAGTACGGACATTGCAATTTATTGCCCTGGCCACATCTGCAGTCCTCATGTCTCCTTGCAGCATGCCTAAGGCATGTTCACGCAGATGAGCAGGGACCCTGGGCATCTTTCTTTTGGTGTTTTTCCTGAGTCAGTGGAAAGGCCTCTGTAGTGTCCTAAGTTTTCATAACTGTGAACTTAATTGCCTACCGTCTGTAAGCGTCTTAATGACCGTTCCACAGGTGCATGTTCATTAATTGTTTATGGTTCATTGAACAAGCATGGGAAACAGTGTTAAAAGCATTTACAATAAAGATCTGAAGTTCTTTGGATTTTTACAAATGATCTTTGAAAGACAAACCTGAAAAAACATTTCTTTTTTTTAATGAGTTTAGCTGTTTGCAGATGTAAGAAAAAAAAACAGTAATAATAGAACGCTTGTGGCTTTATATTAAAAAGTAAAGTGGAAACATCGTTCTCATCAACATTGCTGCTTTGACCATGCAGACTGAACGCAAGTGTCTCATGGTCAAGCTACAACAAATGCGCTCCTTGAGTGACGGGACAGGGCTAGGTCTGTGTGGAAAGCGGCATGGAGAGAGAAGAGGGATAATTCAAGTAGCGGTGTAAATTATAAAATGGACGTTACACACAGGCATATAAAATGTAACAGACCAAACACTCAAATACCGTTCTAGAAGGTAAAGACCGAAACTGGTCCATCTATCAATACCGGTATATAGTCAAATACGATATACCACCCAGCCCTAGTTACAACAGGAAACTAATTAGGATACAGTATAAATGCTGAGTATCCAAACAAATGACTAGCAGCCTAGCACAGTGGTTCCCAACTCTGGTCCTTGAGTACCCCCAACAGTACACATTTTTATTGTAACCCCAAACCAACATACCCGATTCAGCTTGTCAACTAATCATCAAGCCCTCAAATGAGTTGAATCAGGTATGTTTGTCCAGGGCTACAACAAAAATGTGTTCTGCTGGGGTTACTCATGGACTGTAGTTGGGAACAACTGTTCTAGCAGTCTGAGCCACTGCCTCAGGGGCACATACCTATGCAGCATGGGTTCATTTCTGGCCTAGTGCCATTTCAGCAGCTCTACTCCAGTGTTCCTCTACTTCTATCCTGCCTGTTCAATAAAACTAAACATTTGTGAGGAGTGGGACTGCCCCACTGATTAAAAGCAGAACAAAGATAAGCCAACAAACTGAATGAAATCTTTCAATGTGCAGTCTAAACCTGGCAATAAGCAAGCTAGATCCACAAAAAGGAAAGTACCGGTAGGAGGGGGGGGGAATCACAACACCCTGGGAGGGTTACGTCGTTGAAGGTTAACGTGTTCACTACTTGAACTGGTCCAAGAATAGATTTTTGTATACTGTTGCAAAACATTTTGCTACAGTATACTATACTGAACACAAGACCCTGGCAGTTGACAACAGGCTGAGGGGCCTGAGATTACCAGGCGGTTGAGGACAAGGTGGTGGCATGGGGTTTAGAGTGGGTTTCAGTTACGATACAGTACAAATGCTGCCTGGGCTTTTGTGTTGAAGGTGGTGGTAGGGGCAGAAAGCTGACTCAACTTTATGCCCTGAATAAACCTTTGTGCTGAAGCAGTGAAATGCAAGTTTTGGAAACTGCTCACTTCCTTCCTAGCTTTTTACACATTACAGTAGTCCTTTCTATTGTGAGGCCAGTTGGTACAGCATGGAACAAGTCAACTATGGAGGTTGCTTTTTAGCACAGAATACAAACCAACAGATTGGCTTAATCATCAAGATCATTCTGGAATTCATGCAACACTTTGTTTACAAGTGGAATAAGAGGATATTTGTATTTATTAAGGATCCCCCTTAGGGATCCTTAACAAGGCAGCAGCAACTCTTCCAGCAACATTAAGGCAGTTTGATTGTGTGTGTGTGTGTGTACACACACACACACACACACCTTAAAATATTACATTTCATAACGCTTTACCCAATACATTTAGTGTTCCCTCAGGAAACTACTCCACTATCACATATTTACAATACAACATCCATGTACGTGTGTGTAGAGTGCGTGTCTGTCTCTTTAAGTTCCCGCTGTTCCATAAGGTGTATTTATTGGTTTTTTCAACCTGATTCTACCACTTGCGTCAGTTACCTGATGTGGAATAGAGTTCCATGTAGTACTGTGCGCCTCCCAGTCTGTTCTGGACTTGGTGATTGTGAAGAGACCTCTCTGGTGGCATTGTGGGGTATGCATGGGTGTCCGAGCTGTGTGCTAGTAGTTTAGACAGACACCTCTGTGCATTCAGCATGTCAACACTTCTTACAAATACAATGTTCAATTTCCACATTAAAACAATTAGTTAAGGTTTAGTGAATGATTTGTTCCACACAATGCTTTTAGTTATTTTTACGACTAGCTTATTCCTTGCCACCCATTCTGAAACTAACTGCAGCTCTTTGTTAAGTGTTGCAGTCATTTTACTCTGTAGTAGCTGACGTGTAGTGTTGAGTCATCCACATACATAGACACACTGGCTTTACTTAAGGCCAGTGGCATTTCATTAATAAAGATAGAAAAAAAAAAAAAAGGGCATAAACAGCTGCCCTGGGGAATTTCTGATTCTACCTGGATTATGTTGGAGGCTTCGGATTTACACAGCCAAAAACAACCCAACCAATGGTGTGGAAATGCAAAGGCCTGCATGCGTGTTTGGGAAATGACCATGTTTGATGCAATACTCTGATCAGAGGAAGTTGAAAAATAGATTAGTGACGTCTGACAAAACACAGTTTGAAGAAACACCGTTTGAAAAACCACATTGTCTGATACACCAACCTCTGGGTCGATGATAAAATGAGCCTAAAGCCCCTTCAAAATGGCCAAATAATCTTGGTTAACCCAGAATTAAAAAAAGTGTTATTTGGTCAGCTGCATGCTTAACTTCTGGGTCTGTGGTACTTGGGAAGCATTATGCTTACGTGAAAACGACATTTAAGCTCGCATTAGTGCTCACAACAGCAGATCATAGAACCAAGGCCCTGTCTGAACTGTGGAAGGGGAGAAGATGAATGAATCAGGCAAAACACCTGGTGTTATAGCTGGTCAACAGGATTGATTATGGAGGAATGAGACAAGTAGGCTATTTGAGCAACCTGCCTTTCACACTCTTGCCCCTATCGCGATTGTATAACATTTCAAAATGCAATTGGGAGGGAAAAGCAACTTGTCTATATTAAAAAAACGAGGGTTTGTTGATATACATTTGAATTTTCATCAATCATAGGCCGTCATTGTAAATAAGAATTTGTTAACCAACTTGCCTATTTAAATAAAAATTGAGCTCAAAGCACACTGTTAAACAATATATCTGATATGGCTTTGAAATACCAAAAATCAGCCATTGGGAGTGCACTAAGCCTAATTTCTATTTTTTAGGACATTACATTTACTGTTAGATTAATACATGGCTAGTAGCAGTAGGGGTTATATTTAGAGTTAGTGATTTAGTTAAGGTGTTTTGAGTTCCATTCCTGTGGTGAATTGGCACTAATTGAATTAGGCCTATATAATTTTAGTTCACATAAAGAGTAAGACCAATTCATCTATTGAAAAAAAAAAAAAAAGAATCTGAAGCCCTATTTTGACAGTAAAATATTACAACAATATCAAAATTGCCAATCCCAAATTTATGACAATCACTGGATTAGGTTGCATATCAATATTTTGAAATCAGGTTAGATGTAACAACTCAGTAGTCGATTACACTTCTTAATAAAGCATTGTGAATGACTATGCCTTTATTGCAAATGTATTTGTTGTGTGACGCTGCAAAGTGTTTTTGGGGGTGACACCAATTCATGGGCTGGTGCCACCAACTGAAAATGTGGGGAGAAAAAATCCCCACTTTATCCACATTTGAGATGCTGTCCTATAAATCAGATAAAATAGAATGTCAATTGTCACAGAAAAAAAATTGTTACAGCTATTTTTACCATTTCAAAATAGCCTAGATTAATGTACAGTGCAATAAGTAGTATGTGAACCCTTTGGAATTACCTGGATTTCTGTATACATTTTATATTTTTCCGATGATAGCAAGCTGTCCAGGCCCCGAGGCAGCAAAGCAGCCCCAAACCACGAGGCTCCCGCCACCATACTTTACAGTTGGGATGAGGTTGATGTTTGTGTGCTGTGGCTTTTTTTCCTCTCTCCACAGTGTTATATGTTCCTTCCAAACAACAACTTGTTTGGAAGGAACATATATTGTTTGGAAGGAACACATTTTCTATTTTGTTTGAGGCATGGTTCACATCAGGCAATGCTTCTTGTGAATAGCAAACTCACATTTTGTGAGGGCAGGACAGCTCTAACCAACATCTCCAATCTCATTGATTGGACATAATTTAAACATTCAGTGTAGGTTGGAAAAAGTATGTACTCAATATAGACAAGAAAACAATAATTTGTGTGTTACTTTAAGCAGTCTATTGTTGTGACTTAGACGAAGATCAGATCAAATTATGACCAATTTATGCAGAAATCCAGGTAATTCCAAAGGGTTCACATACTTTCTTGCCACTGTAGTTATTACTTTGAAGGGGGCTACAATGTTTGGTATATTTTTATTTGATGCAGCAGTCGAATGCCAAGCTAAACCAGATGTTGAAGTTAGTGATTTGAAGAGGATTGGTGACGATAGGCTGTATAAAAAGTGCATTTGAAAAGTATTGAGACCCTTAGAATTCTACAATGTATTACATAAATTGTTTTCCTCAATCTACATACAATACCCCACAATGACAAAGCGAAAACAGGGTTTGTCAATTTAAAAAATTAATAATTTTACATAAATATTTAGACCCTTTGCTATGGTTCCGAAGAACACAGTGGCCTCCATCATTCTTAAATGGAAGAAGTTTGGAACCACCAAGGCTCTTCCTAGAGCTTTAAGGAATAATCCCCGTTGCATCTCAAAAGAACAGGAGGGACACTATACATCAACGCAAACTGTACAAATCTGTTTATTCAGCAAACGCACCATTGTATACACACCTATTCAATGTCCTGCCTTACAAACAACCCATAAATATTGACTTAACACCCTGATGTGTCCACTTAAGATATAGCACCTCTAAAAAACGGTCTTGAGGTAGGCTATTCCAAGAGAGCGCCGTACAAATGTGTTACACCCATTAGGCTAGTTCCAACCTCATCAAAAATCACTGTCCAAAGTGTCATGTATAAATACGCAGTCCTGAAATTACAAGAACATTGGAAGCCTAAAAAAAAAAAAAGGCACCCAAAGTGTGGATCTAGCTTGCTTATTGCCAGGTTTAGACTGCACATTGAAAGATTTCATTCAGTTTGTTGGCTTATCTTTGTTCTGCTTTTAAGCAGTGGGGCAGTCCCACTCCTCACAAATGTTTAGTTAAACCCTGGTAAAAGCAGAGTGTAGACTAAAAAGAGTCTCAAGGAATGAGAAACTTAATAGAAATGTGGTCCAGAAGTCATGGATGAAAGATGAGTTATTGGTGTTAGACAACATATGATTCCCAACATGCAATGTTTTAAAAATATACTAAATGTTAATTTCTACCATAAGCCACCCCCAATGTTTTAGAAAATTTGCCAGTACGTTCAACCGGCCTCAAAACCGTAGACCACGTGTATGGCGTTGTGTGGGCAAGTGGTTTGCTAGTGTCAACATTGTGAACAGAGCGGCGGTGGGGTTATGGTATCGGCAGGCATAAGCTACGGACAACAAACACAATTGCATTTTATCGATGGCAATTTGAATGCACAGAGATAACGAGACACTCCTTGTCCTGCCATGTTTCAACATGATAATGCATGGCCCCATCTCGCAAGGATATGTATACAATTTCTAGAAGCTAAAATATCGAAGTTCTTCCATGTCCTGCATACTCAGACATGTCACCTACGGAGCATGTTTTGGATGCTCGGAGCGATGTGTACGAGAGCATGTTCCAGTTCCTGACAAAATCCCGCAAAGTCACACGGCCATTGAAGAGTGGGACAACATTCCACAGGCCATCAACAGCCTGATCAATTCTATGCGAATGAGATTTGTCACACTGTATCAGACAAATGGTGGACACAACAGATACTGACTGGTTTTCTGATCCACAGCCCTACCTTAATGTATCTGTGACCAACAGATGCATATCATTATTCAGTCATTAGACATCCATATACTAAGGCCTAATAAATGTATTTCAATTGACTGATTTCCTCATTTGTTGCATTTATAATTTTGTTCAGTATACATGTCATTAGATGAGATGGTCAGATGTTAGTCTGTACAGTGCCTAAAGTACAGTACCCGTTATCTATTTGGCTCATGAAACAAGGATTGCTCTGGTGTAGCTAAGTCTACATGAGTACTGCTGTGCTTTGTGGGGTTAAGGGTCATCTCCATGTGCCCTGTTGTAGCAATACTAAAATCAGGTCTGAAGTTCAGCAGGAGGCTGGGAGCAGCTGTACAGTGCCAACAGGCCAGACCAGGGTAGCATCTCACAGGGAAGTGAACATGCTGAAGCCAAGTGTCAACATTTCAGGTAAATTCAATACAGAATATTTATGTAAAATTATATATTTTTTTAATTTACAAACATTTCTAAAAACACTTTGCTTTGTCATTGTGGGGTATTGTGTGTTTTGGAAACCTTTCATACAAGCGAGAAATAAGATTTTAAATACAAAAGATACTTATTGTACACAGATTAGCAAAGTTGCACCCGGCTGTCACACAGCCCCTAGCAGAGGTACGACATCCTCTCGCATTTCCATTGGACCATTCTTTTCCACATTTCCGGTCGAAGGCAGGTGTTACTCAAAATACAGCTCGGTGAAACTTCGCTAAACTGCGTACAGTAAGTGTATCTTCTGCATTTGAAAACTGTCATACCAGTGAGAAATTATTTAAGGTCCAAATGTTCCAAAACCGTATCGCGTGAGTAGGGCTGTGCCAGTCAGGAAATTTTGTCAGCTGGTTCTTGTCATGCAAATGACTGCCGGTCTCGCGGTAATTATGCATTAATTATCATAAACACGTTTAGCATCTCTAGTCCTCCACGCACACAAGCTGCTGTTGCACTCCTTTGGAACATCTACACTTGAAGTATAATTTAATATACACCTAAAATAAAATGGATTTATTGTGATGGCAGGTCTAAAGAAACATCATGATAAAAAAAAAATGTATTTCAGAAGAACAGAAGGAGTCAGCCTATTGTATGTTATCTGGCTTGTATCCAGAGGCCTGGAGATGCTAAACATGTTTATGTTAATTAACGCTAAATTACCGTGAGACCGGCAGTATTTTGCATGACAACCAGCTGACAAAATGTCATGACCGCCACAGCCCTAGACCAGACCAATTATTTACCAAAGACATCTTGTTCTTTGGGGGGTTGATCAGCTTTAGTGTCTGCATCACTTCCAATCCCCCATGAATTTTTTGAAGGGGGCCCTTGGCAATGGGGCTTGGGGTTAAGACCTTTGAATGCATGCATGGGCCCCAGGGGAAAAAGAGAAGGGCCACAGACGCAAGAAAGGGCTCCTTCTTGGGCCACCCTTCTGTGTCTCAGCTAGCCCTTGATAATGGCTCTCAGGACCATTACATTACACACAAGTCATTGCAAGAAACAGTCTTCTGTGGGCGTGGGGGGGGGTTGTTAAGGGCCTGAAAATTTAAATTGTGTCGGTTGCGGAATGGTTTTGGAAGCATAAGAACCGTATCTTTCATAAAGATGAGAAATCATTTTTAAAAAAAAACGAAAAGTCTAAGATGATATACACCTTTATACGGTTCCCACACAGCCATATTTCCATGTGACAGCACTTGCTTACGAAAAACAGACAGAAGATAGTGGACTACCTGGCTATATGAGTCACCGTACACCTGTGTATAAACTGAAGATGCCACAAACATGCTGTCATTGGTTTTTTTGGTATGTCAAAATTGCTCGAAATTTATAATTATCTTATGACGCATGCATTTGGAATTTGTTGCTAAAATGAACTACTGTGGCAAAGACACCATAGGTGAGTCTCTCCACTTGTGCTCTCCAAACTAATGCCAGTGGAGAGTGCTTTGCTTGCTTTCACACGTTTAAAATGTATCGTGCAGTCGGGAAAGTATTCAGACCCCTTAACTTGCCACATTGTTAGGTTACAGCTTATTCTAAAATGTATAAAGTTGCGCCCCAATCCACACACACACACACACACACACACAATACCCCATAAATGACAAAGCAACAACTTATTAAAAAAAATACAGAAATATTAAATTTACATAATTATTCAGATCCTTTACTCAGTCCATTGTTGAAGCACCTATGGCAGCGATTAGTCTCGAATCTTCTTGGGTATGACATTACAAGGGTTGCATACCTGTTTTGGAGAGTTTCACCCATTCTTCTCTGCAGATCCTCTCAAGCTGTCAGGTTGGATGGGGAGCGTCGCTGCACAGCTATTTTCAGGTCTCTCCAGAGATGTTCGATCGGGTTCAAATCCGGGCTCTGGCTGGGCCACTGAAGGACATTCAGAGACTTGTCCCAAAGCCACTTGTGCGTTGTCCAGTTGTAAGGTGAACCTTTGCCCCAGTCGAAGGTCCTGAGCAGGTTGTCATCAAGGATCTCTAATTTGCTCCTTTCATCTTTCCCTCGATCCTGACTAGTCTCCCGGTCCTTGCTGCTGAAAAACATCCCCACAGCATGATGCGGCCACCACACTTCAGGTTAGCCAGGTTTCCTCCAGATGTGATGCTTGGCATTCAGGCCAAAGAGTTCAATCTTGGTTTCATCAGACCAGAGAAGCTTGTTCCTTATGATCTGAGTCCTTTAGGTGCCTTTTGGCAAACTCCAAGCGGGCTGTCATGTGCCTTTTACTGAGCAGTGGCTTCCGTCTGGCCACTCTTCCATATAGGCCTGATAGGTGGAGTGCTGCAGAGATGTTTGTCCTTCTGGAATGTTCTCCCATCTCCACAGAGGAACTCTGGAGCGCTGTCAGTGTGACTATCAGGTTCTTGGTCACTTCCCTGACCAAGGCCCTTCTCCCTCGATTGCTCAGTTTGGCCGGGCGGCCAGCTCTAGGAAGAGTCTTGGTGGTTCCAAACTTCTTCCATTTAAGAATGATTGAGGCCACTGTGTTCTTGGGGACCTTCAATGCTGCAGAACATTTTTGGTGCCCTTCCCCAAATCTGTGACTCAACACAATCCTGTCTTGGAGCTCTACGGACAATTCCTTCGACCTCATGGCTTGGTTTTTGCTCTGACATGCACTGTCAACTGTGAGCCCTTTATATAGACAGGTGTGCCTTTCCAAATCATGTCCAATCAATTGAATTTACCACAGGTGGACTCCACAATCAAGTTGTAGAAACATCTCAAAGATGATCAATGAAAACAGGATGCACCTGAGCTCAATTTTCAAGTCTCATAGCAAAGGGTCTGAATAATTAGGTAAATAAGGTATTTGTTTAGTTTTTCAAATTTTGCCCCACAAAAATTAGAAATCTGTTTTAACTTTGTCATTATGGGGTATTGTGTTTAGATTGATGAATATTTTTAATTTATTCAAGCCATTTTAGAATAAGGCTGTAACATAAAATGTGGTAAAAGGGGCCTGAATACTTTCAGAATGCACTGTTTATGTGGTAAATCTACACTGAACAAAATTATAAATGCATCATGTAAAGTGTTCGTCCTATATTTCATGAGCTGAAATAAGAGCACGGAAATGTTCCATATCGCACAAAAAGCGTATTTCTCTCAAATTTGTGGACAAATTTGTTTACATCCCTGTTAGTGAGCATTTCTCCTTTGCCAAGATAATCCCATCCACCTGACAGGTGTGGCATATCAAGAATCTTGTACTGGGGACAATAAAAGGCCACTTTAAAATGTGCAGTTTTGTCACACAACTCAATGCCACAGATGTCTCAATTTGAGAGAGCGTACAATTCCCAGAGATTCGAATGTTAATTTCTCTACCACAAGCTGCCTATGTCATTTAAGAGAATTTGGCAGTACATCCAACCAGCCTCACAACCGCAGACCACATGTATGGCTTTGTGTGGGCAAGCGGTTTGCTAAGCCCAGGACCTCCACACCAGGGTTCTTCACATGCAAGATCGTCTGGGGTGGCGGGGGGACGTGGGTGCTGAGGAGTTTGTCTGTAATAAAGGCCTTTTGTGAGGAAAAACTCACTGATTGGGCATTGTTCCCCAGTGGAGGGGGGGGGCACCCATGGCTGCACCCCTGGGTGGCCTACCCACCCATGTGAAATCCATAGATGGGACCTAATGAATTTACTTCAATTAACTGATTTCCTTACATGAACTGTAACTCCGTAAAATCTTAGAAACTGTCGCATGTTGCATTTATATTTTTGTTCAGTATATATTCCATCTAATCCTACAATAATTGCTTGCAGTTCAGTCCAAAGTCTGCGGTGTGTGTGTGTGTGTGCTTATGTGCATGTGTTTAGGAAACGAGTGTGGAAGAGGTACCTGTACCAGACAGGGGAGACAGACCAGGGCAGATGGGGAACAGATCGCTGGGTGGGATCCAAACAGCAGACAACAGGAGTAGCCGTAATACCCACTCGGGAGAAGCTTTTGTCGAGAGTAGAGGGGGTGTTCAATCTTACCAGACAGGTGCTGCAAAAAGCTGAACGAAAATGGGCGAAGACAAAACCAAGACACCAGTAAAAACGCTAAATTCAAAAGCCAGATCAAACAGCAATTAAAGTAAAGAGCGAAAAAGTAAATGCTGCATGTGTCCCAGCAGCATCCTTAGCCAACAGCCATTTTCCGGAAAACAGAGCTTGTCAAACCAAGCCTTCGATACGGAGTAGGGAGGGATGCATTTTCTGGTGCTTATTGCCTAATGGTCTGGTCACAATAAAACAATCCATAGCCTATAGGCAACGAAGTGCATGCTCGGAGAAGCACAGCGCAAAGTTACATTTCTAAGATAGCTGGGACAGTGTAAATAAAACTAGGCTGCATTACACACCACAATGGATATTCAAATGTTATTTGTCACATGCTCCGAATACAACAGGGTGTAGACCTTAGAGTGAAATGCTTACTTACAATGCAACAGTACAGCCTCCACCCCTCTCCTCGCCCCTGCCTGGGCTCGAACCAGGGATCCTCTGCACACAACAACTGCCTCCCACGAAGCATCGTTACTTATTGCTCCACAAAAGCCGCGGCCCTTGCAAGGGGTACAACTACTTCAAGTTATCAGAGCGAGTGACGTCACTGATTGAAATGCTGTTAGCTAACTAGACATTTCACACCGGCTACACAAACAGGGACAATTTCATTACAAACACTGATTTGGCATTGGCGAAATATGCTACTAGCAAGCAACACAGTGCTTACAGGACAGAGAACAGTTCCTAGAACTGCACATCCAAGGCTCTGGTCTGTCCAATAAGTCTGGGTAAACATGTTCTCTGCTATCCACTTTGTTTTAATTATTTGGGGTATGGGGAGGGTCATTTTTTTTTTTTCAAGCGCTCATGGATGGTATGGTAAGTGCTATCCATTGTCATTTCAGAGGTCCGATTTTCAACGGAACCCTTATTATAAATAACGTACACTCCCGAATCAAAATGTTGTAGACAAAATAATGAAAAGGGCCGTCTGGTAGTGTCAAATATTTGTAGTTGAACAAGTGGATGCATGCATCAATATTTTTTGTTGACTTGAGACTTGAAAATAACTTGCGACTCGACTCGTTCTTAGAATGTGACTCAAATAATAGTGACATGCTCCCAACTTGGTGTACAGTAAGTGTACATTTGTGAAAAATATGTTTCTAGAACCGTACGCAATTGACAATCAATTCACGTTTAGATGGAGCATTTGGCTGTTTGGGCTTCCAGAGCCAATTCGCCCTTTAAACAGAACATGTAAGGTCCTTTGACTAAGGAGTAACGTTAGGCTCTTTTGTCCAATATTGGGCTATGCCTCAGCTACATTACTGGATAAAGACCAGCTGTAGGGTTTAGTGAGTTCGCCAGATATGAGGCAGTAGGGATGAGCAGAGATGTTATCTTGATAATGTGCGTGAATTTGACCAATCTCCTGTCCTACTAAGCATTCAAAATTAAACGAGTACTTTTGGGTGTCAGGGAAAATGTATGGAGTAAAAACTACATCATTTTCTTCAGGAATGTAGTAAAGTAGCCTACGGAATACAGATACACCCCCAAAAAAAATACTTCAGTATTTGTACATAAGTAGTTAACACCACTGCATCCATGGCATGGTTTTCATTGAACAAACACAAGTTACAACTATTTCAAAAATGTAGTTAGCACGGATGAAAATCTCGCTGAATTGCTTTTATACGAGGTTTAAAGTTACTTACAAAAGTCTCTCGCACTCGGTTGTGGAAAAGTTGCTCTCTAACCGACACGTCGTCTACTTCCATCCTACGAAACCATAACACATGGGTTAAAATAAAGTAAAACGTGGATAAAAGCACGGTGACGGGACGATAAAACAACAAAACATCTCTCCCCGGTTAGCACATTGTGGCAAGCTACCTACATTTGTCCTAAACTAATGGCAAATCTACGGTCAAGTACCCTGTTTCAACTGCACTAGCAAGCCTCACCGTCCTCCGTGCGCTTTAAGCGTACAGGGCGGGGCGTGGAGAAAGGGGCGAGCGGTCCAGGAGAGTGGTTACATGTATTTTCTTGCTGACATTTTTTCAAGATTCGAATTTACAGTTACATTTGTGACAGTAGATTAGAACACAGCTAATTCCAAACACAACATGGGGAGGGGTGGCGGTGGGGGGGACCGCGCCTCTCCAATTAAATGTAAAAATATGTCATTGATTGGTTGAATATTTCCCTATGGTATATTGTGATTGGCAGATGAAACTTCGCTGTGAGCTGATTGGTCCGAGCGTTGTTTCATGCAAATTGAACACAGTGTGACCCTGATGTTTTTTTTAAAAGCATTTTACTAGAATAAAATAATACATTTCTGAAGCATATTATTGACAGGAATATGCATGTACACACATTTGTTTACTTTCCACCACTATTAAAACATTGATAATATTCTGTCCCAAGTTACCATATTTACGCCTGTTTTATCATTGCAGTTATCCAGGAAGTGTGAATCAAGTTTATTGTGCATATTCAGGGCCCAGAAGGCCTATCAACTTCACTGTCACCATCCAAAGTCCATTACTGATGCAATAACAATCTCTAAACCACGGAAGAATTTGTACTGCCAAGATTGATTTGTGTCGTAAGTTTGTATCTTTTACAAAATAACTTAAAATCATATTTATGTAAGTCTAATCAATGGTACATTCTATGGTCTATCAACAGTAAGTTAATAGAGAATTTGATATACTGCAGTGATTAATTTTGTTCCATTAAATCAGCATGTTCTTGTTCTTATCAGTCCAGCTTTGTCATCATGTATTGGATCCGTAGCACCCAAAGTGTACTGTTTTTACTGTTTATAATAATAGTGTGTATTATTTATCTTTTATTCTTTATTCTGTCCCTTCGTTCTTCCCATTCCTAAACATTAACAAATGTTCAGAGAGCTACACTGAACAAAAATATAAATTCAACATGTAAAGTGTTGGTCCCATGTTTCATGAGCTGAAATAAAAGATCCCAGAAATGTTCCATTCGCACCAAAAGCTTATTTCTCTAAAATGTTATGCACAAATTTGTTTACATCCCTGTTAGTGAGCATTTCTCTTTTGTCAAGATAATCCATCCACCTGACAGGTGTGGCATAACAAGAATCGGATTAAACAGCATGCTCATTACACATGTGCACCTTGTGCAGGGAACAATAAAAGGCCAAACTAAAATGTGCAGTTTTGTCACACAACACAATGCCATAGTTTTGAGGAAGTGTGCAATTGGAATGTTGACTGCAGGAATTTCCAGTAGAGCTGTTGCCAGAGAATAGAATGTTCATTTTCCTACCATATGCCGCCTCCAACTTCGTTTTAGAGAATTTAGAGAATACGTCCAACCGGCCTCACAACTGCAGACCATGTGTAACCATGACAACACAGGATCTCCACATCCGACTTCTTCTTCGTCTGAGACCAACCACCCAGATAGCTGATGAAACTATGGGTTTGCAGAACCAAATTATTTCTGCTCAAACTGTCAGAAACTGTCTCAGGGGAAGCTCATCTGCGTGCTCGTCGTCCTCACCAGGGTCTTGACCTGACTGTAGTTCGGCGTCGTAACCGACTTCAGTGGGCAAATTCTCACCTTCGATGGCCGCTGGCACGCTGGAAAGTGTGCTCTTCACGGATGAATCCCGGTTTCAACTGTACCGGGCAGATGGCAGACAGCGTAACGTGTACGGCGTCGTGTGGGCGAGCGGTTTGCTGATGCCAACGTTGTGAACAGATTGCCCCATGGTGGCGGTGGGTTATGGTATGGGCAGGCATAAACTACAGACAACGAACGCAATTGGATTTTATCAATGCAAATGTGAATGCACAGAGATACCGTGACGAGATCCTGAGGTCCATTGTCGTGCCATTCATCCGCCGCCGTCACCTCATGTTTCAACACAATAATTCACGGCCCCATGTCGCAAGGATCTGTACACAATTCCTGGAAACTGAAAATATCCCAGTTCTTCCATGGCCTGTATACTCACCAGACATGTCACCCATTAAACATGTTTGGGATGCTCTGGATCTACGTGTGTTCCCGTTCCCGCCAATATCGAGCAACTTCACACAGCCATTGAAGAGGAGTGGGACAACATTCCACAGGCCACAATCAACAGCCTGATCAACTCTATGTGAAGGAGATGTGTCGCGCTGAATGAGGCAAATGGTGGTCACACCAGATACTGACTGGTTTCCGGATCCACGCCCCTACATTTTTTTTTATGTGTCTTTGACCAACAGATACATATCTGTATTCTCAGTCATGTGAAATCCATAGATTAGGGCCTAATGAATTGTACGACAGTAAAATCTTTGAAATTGTTGCATGTTACATTTATATTTTTGTTCAGTACTAATTACATAATTAGGCTATGATAACTTACATAGTTACAATGTGTGTCATATTTATTTCCTTCAATGAAGACTTGTATGTATTTCCCTGAATGCTCTGTATGTTGCCTGTGACTGAGTTAACCTTCTTTCATAAATAATCCACATTTTGCTTATGAATTGCAGACTCTTGTCTTCAAGGATGACTGTTTTTCTTCTATAGTCCAAACACTGATCCACTGAGATCCTATCCATCCTATCATCATGACGAAAAGTGTGACTGTCACCTATGCCTTATGGGCAATGGGTGGACCGTTGGGCCTTCATCACCTGTACTTAGGAAGAGACAGCCATGCCCTGCTATGGATGCTAACCCTTGGGGGCTTTGGAGTTGGCTGGGCCAGAGAGTTCTTTCGTATCCCTGCATACGTGGGAGAAGCCAATCGGGAGACAGAAGGAGGGTTAAGAGATAGCAAAAGACACCCTATAGCCAGACCTCCACCTGTGAGCGTTGCCAGATTTGCTGGTCAGATTTCCGTAGGGATCTATTTCGGAACGGTGGCACTGATCGGCCTGAACTCACTGAGTTTCTTCTACCTGATTGTACTGCCGCTGTGTGTAGGCGCCGGGGTCCACCTGGTTTCCAGTGTGGGAGAGCAGACAACTGACCTACACAAGACCCTCATAGCCTGTGTCATCACCTCCCCTATCTTCTATGGCAGCACCATCTCCCCTCTGCCCATCAGTATCGCTGCCAGCATCACAGCGTCACAGCACCGCAGGTTCAAAACCCATCCACCTTCTGGGAGTCAAAAAGAACTGGGTATGTAGACCATGGCCCATGATTTTACATCTCCAACCAACCATGTTCCACTATTACAATAGGCCAAAGTCCATCCAAACCTGCCTATGATGGCCTTTTACAACAGGTACTATCTATAAAGTAGGGGTGGCAGGTAGCCTAGTGGTTAGAGTGTTGGACTAGAAACCGGAAGGTTGCTAGATCGAATCCCTGAGCTGATAAGGTTCAAATCTGTCGTTCTGCCCCTGGACAAGGCAGTTAACCCACTGTTCCTAGGCCGTCATTGTAAATAAGAATTTGTTCTTAACTGACTTGCCTAGTTAAATAAAGGTTAAATTAGAAGATTGACGTTGCTGGCCCTGGAGGCCATTTCTACAGAAGACATGCAGATACTATTGCTGTTGCTATATCTATAGAGTAGTAGAATATATTGTCCTTCCTATGTTTTCAGTCATAAAAAACACAATTTTCACTTGGTGTCTAATGCTGAATCAACAATTCTCATCCTTGTTACTAATATCTTGTTACTTGTATGTATGTTGTGTCTCTTTCTGTTGTCTATAGGTCCTCGTCTATACCGTCTGGCCCTAGTCTGGCTGGCATTCTCAGCTCCACTGGGATACAGTATCTTCCACAACACCACAGCCACTCTCTACTACCTGTCTGACTGTGTGGCAGCCCTGCTGGACATGTTCTGGTTCTTTCCCTGGCTCCGCTCGGTGGTGGAGTATTTCCTGCTGCTACCCTACAGGTACAACCATGACCACAAGTGGCTAGAAACAAACAAACAAACAAACATACAAACAAACAAACAAACATACAAAGATACAAACAAACAAACAAACATACAAACAAACATACAAACAAACAAACATACAAACAAACAAACAAACAAACAAACAAACAAACAAACATACAAACAAACATAAGTTTAAGAAGTTGCTGAATTAATCTTTTTAGGGATAGGATTTTGTTCTTGTTTATGTGTTTGAGTATGAACCCAGGAAGATTAGTCCCGAGGCTGGTCGGAGGAGCTATAGGAGGACCTGCTCATTGTAATGGCTGGAATGGAATACATAGAATGGAGTCAAATGTGGTTTCCATATGTTTGATGTGTTTGATACCTTTTCATTAATTCCATTACAGCCATTACAATGATCCCGTCCTCCTATAGCTCCTCCCACCAGCCTCCTCTGGTCCGATGTATAATGAGTATCTTTCAAAGCTAAACTGAACTAAACTAAAACTTATAGGATACTGGGTGCTTTCACGGGCTGGGGCCCCTCGGAGGAGAGCTGGAGGAAGGTTTTGGAGATACTGCTCACAGAGCGCAGTCAGAGGGAGAGAGAGGCACTGCAAGTGAGTATGACTGTGTAACATTGAAATATAGAGCTATAAGTAGAGGGGTAGATACCATTGATGTTGCTGCCCCTGGGGTAGTTACCATAGCAAGATTCAATTGATGTGGCTGCCTTTGGTGCGGTTACAATAGCATACATGCAGTCAAATACTATTGATGCTGCTGGTTGGCTCGATTTTCTGTATTTCAATGAGCATGCCCTACTATGCCTGCCCCGTGCTGTATATGTCTGTGTTGTGTTTCAGATGTTGTCAGTGAGTAAGGAGGCTTCTATGGAGGAGATAACACGTAGCTACAGAGAGCTGGTGAAGGTGTGGCACCCAGACCACAACCCTGGCAGCAAGATGGAAGATGCACAGAAGATGTTTATACGGATCCAGGATGCCTATGAGACTCTGCTCAGAGGACAGAAGCCTGATCATCGAAATAAATGATTTCCCTGCCCGACCCGTCAACCCAAATGCCAATGATGTGGCACAGACTTGGTCGTCTTCTCAGAGGATCAATTGTCATAATGTATTTTATCCAAGTCAAGAAGGTTTACTTTCTAGATGCAGATTACATTTTGTAGTAGTCAGGCTGCTCTCTTTTTTTTAATGATATGTATTTTATTTGCTCTGACAAACATGTCACACAGGTTCTTATAACAGAATCACAGCAGCATAGCAATATTGTAAACAATTTCAAGCTGTTAGACAGCTGTACATTGAGGTTTATGTTAAAACATTTGTTCTGTATACAACTTCTTCATAATAGTGACTCCAATATTTAGGTTGCTCTCTTATAATAATAAAAATTAATTGCTGCCATCTTGTGGTGAATTGTAGAACGCCAACTATAATGATCGTCAATTAATATAATAGAAAAATGCTCTCTAGACCAGTACCCAAACATCACACCTTTCCGATTCAAAACATGTACTTTTTGGTTCCTCAATAAATCTGCTGTTTTCCACATCTTTAATTAGCCTGTGCATCACCACTGATCAGGTTATGGTCGTCTGTAGACGTTGCATGTTTCAACTAATGGTTGCGTGCCACATCATCGACTGTGCCGTTAGGCACCAGACTGCTATAACATTTGATGTGGTTAGCCAGTAGGTAAAACCTATCCAGGCGTTGGAAGATCTGGTATGCGTTAGCCTGGGCAGAGGAACGCGCCCAATCTGTTGTAGGCTTTTCGGCCTGTATGCCAGCGGTCAGTGCTATCCGTGTTCCTTGGGACGTCCCTACCCTAAACCATAACCCTTACCCGTTTTACATTTCAACTTCAGTGGTTTATGGACGTCCCAAGGAGTCCGGATTGCATCTGGCCCAGCATGGGCCCGGAAGTTGTCAGGTATCATTTATATCCGGAGATGCTGCCGTCGCCAGAGACAACAAACAGAAATTCTGACATTTAAAAACGACAACAATAGTCGTTTGTCAGGTAAGGAAGAGGGTGATGCACTTGTTAACAACAGCGTTTAGTCAAAGAAAGTGACATTTTGGCAAGGATATGTTTCGGGCTAGTTTAGGTGGACAGCATTTGTCGGGTGGTGGGTGCCATAGCAACGTCTCAGAATAAACATTATTCCGCTAGTTTGACTGACATGTCATTTTCGGATGACAGCTGCATCAATCGGGGACTTTAGTTTTACTGACATGTCATTTTCGGATGACCGCTGCATCAATCGGGGACTTTAGTTTTACTGACATGTCATTTTCGGATGACCGCTGCATCAATCGGGGACCTGTGTTGACTTTTGATGCTTGTTTGCACCAATATTAATTTATCGCGCGCTTATTAACCTGAAACGTTCCATCATCAGCTTGTTCCATCATAGCCAGCACAGTGACATGGCAACACGAAACGAATGTCAGGGGCGTATTCATTCCGCCGATTCTGTTGAAAAACGTTTCTTAAACGGAACGAAAAGGGGAGGGACTTACTTCAATTTGTCCAACAGAAACTCTCGTTTTGTTCTTTTTGCTTCCGTTTGGTTCTAAAGGGTTAACGGTTTCCATAATGAATTCACCCAAGGAATGTTTTTCCATTAATATGATTGGCGCACCCGCGGTACCAAAGGATGGGGTGGGTAGACTGTCCATCCTCTTGCTGATGGATGGACAGCTTTATATTGGCCTCACCAGGATCACTCAGTAACCAAAATGTTACATTTGGGTTTGATTAGAAGATCCATGTAACATTTAAAATATATGAAAATAATACAATGTTATAATTGATTTACCTATCATGATGATAAACCAGAGAAATGTGATAAAACACGTACCCCACATTTCCTGGGTATGTGGTGGAGGAGGGAGGAGAGTTCACATGTCACACTTCAGCACTGACTATAAATGTTGAACTTTTCATATGTGCATTTCCTGGGAACTGAGTATAGGTGATCTAGATAGACTAGAGCAAAGTGCCAGTTTGACGGACAATACAAACTTGTGTCAAACAATCTATTACCGCATTTACTGCAGTCAGATATTTGAAAAAGAAAGCTGCTATAAAGAATACATTTAACATGGTGAGCATCATACAATTGTACCCAAAATGGCATCAATTTGAATGACAAGTGAGCATGCTCAAGATGTATGCTAGAATATCTCATGATTGGGACCACATCATTGCTCTGACTTGTCTGTTTTTCTCTCTGTGCCATAGTCAGCTGGTGAGAGAATGAATGCTGATGACTGCAATGGACGTTCATATATGTCAGGTATGGAAAGAACAGTGGATGTTTCTTGTGCTACCAAGTCTTATTCCAAAAAGGATTTTTTAGAAGTAACACAAATGGTCTAATTATATTTAGGCCTGGTTCAATACATGGAATACGAGTGTGTGTGTGTGTGTGTGTGTGTGTGTGTGTGTGTGTGTGTGTGTGTGTGTGTGTGTGTGTGTGTGTGTGTGTGTGTGTGTGTGTGTGTGTGTGTGTGTGCGCGCGTATGTGTGTCTTCACAGGCAGTGGAGGAGAGTCAGCAATGGAGCGAGGTGATTTCTGTGGAGGTCTGAGGGTTCCAACATTGACCACTCCAAACTGTAAACAGTCCTCTCCAAACAGATCTCTTAGTGGTCAGTCATCGCTATACACTGAGTGTACGAAAAATTAAGAACACCTTCCTAATATTGAGGGATAACCCTTCCCCCCTTTTGCCCTCAGAACAGCCTCAATTCATCGGAGCGTGAACTCTACAAGGTGTCAAAAGCGTTCCACAGGGATGCTGGCCCATGTTGACTCCAATGCTTCCCACAGTTGTGTCAGGTTGGCTGGAAGTTCTTTGGGTGGTGGACCATTCTTGATACACAAGGGAAACTGTTGAGTGTGAAAAACCCAGCAGCGTTGCAGTTCTTTTCAAACGGGTGTTCTACTACCATAACCCATTCAAAGGCACTTCAATATTTTGTCTTGCCCATTCAACCTCTGAATGGCACACATGCACACTCCATGTCTCAATTGTCTCAAGGCTTAACGATCCTTCTTTAACCTGTCTCCTTCCCTTCATCCACAATGATTGAAGTGGATTCAAGTAACATCAATAAGGGATCATAGCTTTCACCTGGATCCACCTGGACAGTCTATGTCATTGAAAGAGCAAGTGTTCTTAATGTTTTGTATACTCAATGTTTGTCTCCTATCTATGATCTCTGTAACCTATTGACTGTACTGTATTTAATATATCACATGCAAAACTGACTGAAAGAACACTGCCAGTTATCTCCCTTGAGGAATTATTTTATTGGTATTTCCATATATAAAGATTTACTTCAGTGCAATTTAAAAAATACATTTCCAAATTCTAAGTCCTGATGATTATTAACAAAGGGTCTCTCGCCTGTCTCCACTTTCTTTAGTGAGCTCCATTAAGGTAGAACTCTACAGTGACAATGAGTCTGCCGGTTCTCCACAGCCAGAGAGAAGAGATGGAGAGAGGGATGATGGGTGGAGGGATGACAGAGGGGACAAGACAGAAGAGGGGAGTGGGGTATGGGGAGGACCAGGAAAGGGTTACGGGGAGCTGGCCAGTCCTCAGCCTGCATCTGCCGGTCCCATCCGACTGCCCAATTGTAATCTCCAATGTGACGTGTGTGGAATGGTCTGCATGGGGCCCAATGTACTAACAGTGCACAAACGCACCCACACAGGTGAGGATGGGTAGACTGCAGGTTAGACCTCACTCCTTTGGCTTAGCTGTAAAAATGGTGATTCAATATGGATCGAGTACCTTGCTACAACTTGATAGTATTGACATGGATAACGAGGAATGAATTGTGTGTATCTGTGTGTGTGTGTATTTTGTCAGGTGAGCGTCCATTCCAGTGTACCCAGTGTGGAGCCTCCTTCACCCAGAAGGGGAACCTGCTGCGCCACACAAAGCTGCACTCTGGAGAGAAACCCTTTAAATGTCCGTTCTGTAACTACGCCTGTCGCCGCCGGGACGCACTCTCTGGACACATCCGCACACACACTGGTGAGACACAGTAGCCTGCTTTCTAATGTCAAGCCAGGAAACTGGTGAGACCATTTGGGCTCTAAGTGGGACCAGATGGGGAATAGAGCCTCTACCAGCCTCAGTCCCATTGTGTTGTAACAAGGTATTAGCTCACTATGTAATGTAATAGTAATAGTAATGTAATACCATCACTTCTCAGTATTAGGTGTCTGCACTTCGTACTACATTCTGCTCATATTGCACCTAGAAAAAGTACAAATCTATAGCACAATGCAAGTGATTGCATTAGAAAAGTCCATTGAGCTCTAGAGTGGGGCTCAGAGGAAATAGATACCTATCGTCTTTACAGAAATGTAAGTTACCACGTGCAAGAAATGACATTTAAAAGTATTCAAAACAGGATGTCCTGTTGGTGTTTTTCAATTTAATGTAGACATGCATTCAACAGTTGTTGATCGAGACAGGCAAGCCTTGGTGGGTCTCTGCATTGCTGTTCTGAACAAATAGGTTCATTTTCGAAGAAAGCAAACTTGCACAACGTCGGATTTCGGTGAAATGACGTCAGTTTCTCCGACTGCTTGGTAAGGTGGAACGTTGCGGTGGAGAGTTGGCCGTTTTTTCACGTCGTAGGCGTGGAACAGAGAACAATTTCGGGAATTCACGGAGAAGGGGGATTACGTAGTGTAACGACTAGGTCATGAACTAGTACTGAATGATTGAATAAAACTCTAATTATGCACAACTACATGTATCAGTAGTTTTGTCATATTTTGTAGACCTCATTTGACCAAAACAGGCCAAAAGAGAAGCATGCATTACCCATTGATTGACCCGTGAATTGCTGTGTTTCTGTGCTGCAGTGCCCTCTCTGACAGTGGGTAAACTTTACAAATGCAGTTACTGTGGTCGGAGCAACAAGCAGCAGAGTACCCTGGAGGAACACCTTGAGCGCTGCCACAACTACCTAAAGAGTCTACAGAACCATCAGCCAGCACTCAGCACTGACCCCACTACACAGGGTAACATACACACACATCCTAATGTGAAATGTACAGGGTGACACACATTGACTCTGTCATCATCCACACAACACAAACATGCTGCTTTGCTCCTTCATGTTGTGTTAGTTCAATCTGAGCTCACTGGCCCAGTCAATGTACTATGAACCAGAAGACACAGATCCCAGTATGATGTCAATGTAGTGTCTATTTGAACAGAGTCTGTTGTGTTTTGTGTAGGGGAGGAGTCCCCAGGCATGGAGCCGATCCCTGAGCCAGAGCCTGTCCTCCAGCCATCCACTGAGAAACAGTCCTTCATAGACAGGCTGGTCAACAGCGTCACCAAACGCAAGAGGTCCACACCACAGAAGTTTCTGGGTGAGTTTTTTCCTGTTTAAATATTTCCATGTTCCTAAAGGTATTGAAGCCCAACATTGCTTCATGATGTACCCTTTTCTTTACAGGAGAAAAGCACATGAGGCTCAACAACCGTGATCTACCTTATGAACTATCCCCTGGCCCTGAAGAGGATAAAAATTGGGACCTGCACTCTGACCTTGAGGGAGAAGCTGGTGCTACAGGGTTAGCAGGGATGGGGGGCAGGTTCCTCCGCAGGTGTGGAGGTGGTGAGGACCCTGGGTCTAAGCCCCCTCAGCTGGCCCTGCCCTACCCTGCCTGCCTGTCCGACTCCAGCCCAGTCATCAGCTCTGTTTACAGCCACCTGACTCCTCTGGGTCCCCAGGTCAATGGTGGAGCTGGAGATGGTGGGGGTGTAGGTGTGGTAGTAGCCGTGTCTGTGGAGCTCGCTGGACGGGAAGCAGGCGAGGGACCCAAGAACGTACCCTCAGGTCACAGCAACATCCACAGCCTCACTGTCAGCAACGGCCCCGGCAACGCCTGCCACGATTTCAAAGACAAGTCCGACACAGAGAGCACAGCAGAGGAGCAGCAGAGCACCAGGTTTACAGCTCCAACCAGCAACTCCAACAACCACCACCTCCTCCCTCATCTACATTACCTAACCCCAGGCCTGCCCCGCAGCCGCGCCCATCTCCGTCCCAACCCCAGCCAGGCCAACGACCCAGACATAGAAAGGGAGAGAGGGGACAGGGCCTGCCCCGTGCCCATCGTCACCACCATCCCCACTACCGTGAAGGGATTGGGGACCCCCGGTTTAGGGTCACCCCCCATCTCCAGGGAGGCTTCTATACAGGTGGTGGACGGGGAGGGGCGAGCGGTGCGGTCATTCCGCTGTGAGCACTGTCGCATGTTCTTCCTGGACCACGTGATGTTCACCATCCACATGGGCTGCCACGGCTTCCGCCAGCCCTTCCAGTGCAACGTCTGTGGTCACTGCAGCCAGGACCGCTACCAGTTCACCTCGCACATCATCCGCGGGGGAGCACCAGGTGGGCTGAGGAGGGGAGTTAAAGGGGAGATTCGGTCCCAACTTGGCCCTACCCTTTCCCCTTCAATGTTTACACAAATCTGAAGGGTCTGGATAGGGATAATCAGTGTACTGGTGGAGCTTTCACTGTATTGCTTCCACCTTACAGATCTATTCACATCATTAAGGCCAAGGGTAGAGGTGGGAGCGAATTGGGACTGGCTGGGGTGGGTGTGGTGAGGGAGGGAGGGAGGGGCAGAGGTGTCTGCTGCTTTTTTGAAGACATGGGCTCAGGTTTGTTCTGCACCAGATTACACAGAGACAGACACACATTGCCTTAACTGTTACATAGCAGCAAACTGTTAATTTAATTATTTTTAGAGTACGTGATCATGTGTAAAGGAGATTATGATGAACGTAAAATATTCTGTTTAAAGGCACTTAAATATTTAGGTGACGTGGATCCTTTACTGTGGATGGTTACAGATTTCAAGGGTGGAGAAGTAGAGAGTTAATAGGAGCCTTATAATTCCGGTGCAAATCAGACTCTTGAACCCTCCAGTGATAGATAGGACTTGACTGAGGTGGTAAATGCGATTGAGGATTGCACTTTTAGATTCTTTGCTTAAATGTGATAATAGTGTGAAGTGAAATTACTTTTACCTTTGAAGGGTTTTGTTTTCTGAGATTGCTGTATTGCACTGATAAATTATATTGTAACGCTATAGGATTTTATAGGATTTTCTTAATGAGACGGGCCATCTACAGAACTGGGTAATGTATTGGTCTTTCCCTCCACTTAAAATGGGTGCTTCATTGACCATATTGTGACTGACAATATGTCATGTCTTGTAATCTCCATCCCAATTTTACAGAGGTGACTCGGTCAACTTCCACAGAATGTTGTAATTTTGCACTGAATGGTCCAGAAAACGAGGACTACTTTGATGGGTAGACTCCATTTGCACAAATGGAAACAGAATAGTGAGAAAAGCACTTACAAAATATTTCAGTATATCGAAGTTTCTCCACTTTTGTATAGTTATATGAATATCTGAATGTTGTAGTGTGCGTTTAGCATAGTTTTGGTAGATGTGGTCAGCTATATCCCAAATCCTGTCCAGCCACAGCACAAGCAACCCGTTAATCCAGAAAATGTTACCTCCTGCAATTTTAAAGCAACCGAAAACCTCTAAATGTATTTGAGTTATTGCAGTGTGTGGAGTGTACAACGTTTGAGACCAAATTCAGTATTTTATGTGAAATGTTTAGTCTTTGTTTGCATCCTCCTGTGAAAAATGGCAAACAAATGTATGGGTATCTTTAAAAAACTAAAATCAAATTGTACTATGAATGCACTTGATGTACATTCTATGAATGTGCTTATCAGTTTCTCATTAATTTATCCTTTCCACTGTGTGATGACAAATTAATTATGTATGAACTGTGAAGTAAGATCAAGCAGCAATAGAGCAATCAGGGTTGCCAGGTCTAGCTAAAATTTCTAGCCCAATGACCAGAAAACCCCCCCAAAAGGCCTGAAAACTAGGCCAACATTTTTTTTCACAGCATAAGTTGTAGTTTCCACATTTATACAATAAACTATTTTTCCATATGTTATCAAGCCAATTAAGAAGGAAAATCAACAAATCAACGTAACTTGTAACTACGTTAGAAGCTAAATTGTTTTTTTAATCAAAATAATATTTTTCCCAAATAAACTAATTTGAATATATCGCATAAGAAAAGATAATTTGTCCTTATTAAACTCTCCAGATAATTTTCCATCAATGGATGTCCATTTCATTTATTTGACTGCTACTATTATAAACTGGTTACCAACATAAAAATACTTGGACAAACTTTAAAAAATATATATAATAATAATCTGGCAATTGTGCCGTTATTATGTGCCATATGATAGTCTACAATAGCCAGTGGTGGAAAAAGTACCCAATTGTCATACTTGAGTAAAAGTAAAGATACCTTAATAGAAAATGACTCAAGTAAAAGTGAACGTCACCCAGTAAAATCCTACTTTAGTAAAAGGTTTTAAATATACTTAAGTATCAAAAGTAAATGTAATTGCTAATATATACTTAAGTATCAAAAGAAAAAGGATAAATCATTTCAAATTCCTTATATTAAGAATGTTCTTGTTTTTTAAATTACGGATAGCCAGGGGCACACACCAACACATAATTTACAAACAAAGCATTTGTGTTTAGTCAGTCCGCCAGATCAGTTGCAGTAAGGATGACCAGGGATACTTTTTAACGAGTACTTTTGGGTCAGGGAAAGGTATAAAGTACATTATTTTCTTCAGGAATGTAGTGAAGTAAATGTAAAAGTCATCAAAAATATAAATAGTAAAGTACAGATACTCAAAAAAACAACTTAAGTACTACTTTAAAGTATTTTTACTTAAGTACTTTACACCACTGACAGTAGCCTAGGAAAAATGTAGGCACGATGTAAACTGAATAGATGTAACATGAATAGTTTGGCAATTCCGAGGTAAGAAGTACTTATGTTTCCCAATAGCCTGCTGGAAAAGGCTACAGAAGATGGGACTGTAATTTCAATCACTGAATGAAATATGAATAATATGTATATGAACTGAATATCCTTGTCAACAACATCCAGTGTTTTTTACAATATACCACAGCTGTTAGCCGTGGTATATTGGCCATATACCACAAACCCCCCCGGGTTCCTTATTGCTATTATAAACTGGTAACCAATTAGAAGAGTAAAAAATTGGGGGTCATACAAATGACATATGGTCTGATATACCATGACTTTCAGCCAATCAGCATTTAGGGCTCGAACCAGGCTTATGATTGTAAATAAATCCCCTTTGCGCATGTATATAACTATAGGAGTGTTTGAGTGATGATAGTTGGACAGAGGAACATTTTTTAGCAAAACAAACTTGGATGAACATAAAAAAAAACAAATGTTAGGCTATTTTCAGGCAATTGTGCTGTTATTATGTGCCAGATGTTAAGAATACAAACAGTTATAAATGGCCCACTTGTAAGATCAACTTGTCATTTCAATAGGCATAGGCTACAGATTAGAATTTGTGAGTTTATGATTGTAATTCAATTTAGCCCTGGTTTTAGAGTAAACTTGGTGGCCTACAGCTCCTGATAGGCCTACATCTCTTTCAGATAGTCTACAGTAGCCTAGACAAGATATAGGCAAGATGTCAACGGAACGATTTAGCAGCTTGCTTAGTTCAAATGAACAGGCTAATTCATTCAACATGAATAGATTTCAATGTAGGAAGTGCTTGTGTTTCCCAAAAGCCTGCTGGAATAGGCTACTGAGGATGGGGTCATAATTTCAAGGACTGAGTTAAATATTAATATTATGTACAGTACCAAGTTTGGACACACCTACTCATTCCAGGGTTTTTCTTTATTTTCTATATTGTAGAATAATAGTGAAGACATCAAAACTATGAAATAAGATATGGAATCATGTAGTAACCAAAAAAGTGTTAAACAAATCAAATATATATTTTTTTTTAAAGTAGCCACCCTTTGCCTTGATGACAGCTTTGCACACTATAGGCATTCTTTCAACCAGCTTCATGAGGTAGTCACCTGGAATGCATTTTAATGAACAGGTGTGCCTTGTTAAAAGGTAATTTGTGGAATTTCTTTCCTTCTTAATGCGTTTGAGCCAATCAGTTGTGTTGTGACAAGGTAGGGGTGGTATACGGACTTAGTCTTTGGTAAAAGACTAAGTCCATATTATGGCAAGAACAGCTCAAATAAGCATAGAGAAATGACAGTCCATCATTGGGCTCCCAAGTGTAGCAGCGGTCTAAGGCACTGCATCTCAGTGCTTGAGGTGTCACTACAGACCCTGGTTTGATTCCAGGCTGTATCACAACCGGCCATGATTGGGAGTACCATTGGGCGGTACACATTTGGTCCAGCGTCGTCTGGCTTAGGGTTTGGCCGGGGTAGGCCGTCATTTTAAATAAGAATTTGTTTTTAACTGACTTGCCTAGTTAAATAAAGGTAAAATACTTTGACATAAAGGTCAGTCAATGCGAAAAATGTCAAGAACTTTTAAACTTCAAGTGCAGTCGCAAAAACCATCAAGCGCTATGATGAAACTGGCTCTCATGAGGACCACCACAGGAATGGAAGACCCAGAGTTACCTCTGCTGTAGAGGATAAGTTCATTAGAGTTACCAGCCTCAGAAATTGCAGCCCAAATAAATGCTTCACAGAGTTCAAGTAACAGACACATCTCAACAGCAACTATTCAGAGGAGATTGCGTGAATCAGGCCTTCATGTTCAAATTGCTGCTAAGAAACCACTACTAAAGGACACCAATAATAAGAAGAGACTTGCTTGGGACAAGAAACACGAGCAATGGACATTAGACCGGTGGAAATGTATCCTTTGGTCTGGAGTCCAAATTGGAGATTTTTGGTTTCAACCGCTGTGTCTTTGTGAGACGCAGTGTGGGTTAACAGATGATCTCCGCATGTATATTTCCCATTAGACTGGTGAAAATATATCCTTTGGTCTGATGAGTCCAAATTTGGCTGTGTCTTTGTGAGATGCTGAGTAGGTGAACGAATGATCTCCGTATGTGTGGTTCTCACCGTGAAGCATGGAGGAGGTGTGATGGTGCTTTTCTGGTGACGCTGTCTGTGATTTATTTAGAATTCAAGGCACACTTAACCAGCATGGCTACCACAGCATTCTGCAGCGATATGTCATCGCATCTGGTTTGCGCTTAGTGGGACTATCATTTGTTTTTCAACAGGACAATGACCCAACACACCTCCAGGCTGTGTAAGGGCTATTTGACCAAGAAGGAGAGTGATGGAGTGCTGCATCAGATGACCTGGCCTCCCCAATCACCCAACCTCAACCCAATTGAGATGGTTTGGGATGAGTTGGACTGCAGAGTGAAGAAAAAGCAGCCAACAAGTGCTCAGCATATGTGGGAAGTCCTTCAAGACTGTTGGAAAAGCATTCCTCGTGAAGCTGGTTGAGAGAATGCCAACAGTGTGCAAAGCTGTCATCAAGACAAAGGGTGGTTACTTTGAAGAATCTAAAATATATTTTGATTTGTTTAACACTTTTTTTGGTTACTACATGATTCCATATGTGTTATTTAATAGTTTTGATGTCTTCACTATTATTCTACAATGTAGAATATAGTAATAAAGAAAAACCCTGAATGAGTAGGTGTCCAAACCTTTGACTGGTACTGTATATGCCTGTTAACAACTGCCAGTTTTGTTGACAAGCATTTAATTACATGTTTTGTTTTACCTGTAGCCTAATCTGACTACTGTTACCGTCAATCTAATGTTCTAACTGCTCTGCAGAGCCTTGATTACTTCTGTTATTAATTAAACTTGTCCATTAATAATAGCATAATAACACAAGGCTACAACAACAATAAACTGAAGTTATAGGCTATGAATGAAATTGGTTTGCCAGCTCCAGGTAGGCTACAAAAGTGGCACAAATTGATTTGCAATGACTTCAGTGATATCGTAATTTCAACATATCAAAAGTAATCTGAAATGAAATATAAATTAATAGGCTACTTGATGGCCAACAGAGGCAGATGTATCATTCTCCAGATTTAATGTCAGTTTGATTGAAGACTTTCCCCCGTAAAAAGAACCACAGGAGGTAGTTCCATAACTTCCATTTCCCCGAGACCCAAGAACTGAGCATGCATTAAACACCTCGCTTGATACAGTTTTGGTTAAGCAAAGTCAACATTAGAAAGCAGTTTAAACCATCTCCGACCGAACAGCCTGCCTCACTGTTGTACAAATCAACAGGTCACAGTGATTTATATTTTTTAAGAGAAATGCCATGGCAATTCAATGGCGGCCGCGGTGCAATTTAGAAGTAGTTCAAAAACCCGCGACTAATACATTTTCACCCGCGAAATTATCCAAATTTCACTGGAACATAACGAACATGGCAACCCTGAGAGCAATGGCAAACGTGCATAAATATTGCAGAATTTGACATTGTTTTAACACCAAAGTTAGAACAATGAGACAGATATTTCACCGGATGTATAAATGTGAAGCATCCGCTTGACCCAGTGACCGGCAGTGGAAGATTGATTTTGGCCGAGAATCTGCAAATGTTATCGATTAAAAATGTGGATCTCAATAGTTCTGTTACCAAAACATGTTACGAACAGAGTGGACTACGTTTTGTAGTCTTTACCCTTTTAAAAAATCGCGTTGATTAGAAGTGCAAAGGCGAATTCAGGTATTGCACATGCTCACTTCAGACTAGGCGTTCCCTGATGGGAATATGCAAATGTTTGTAGTAAGTGCATGTGGGCTGCCATCTTCATGCACCTCTGGTAACATACATTTTACAATTAAAAACCTGAGCATCTCAAACAAAATCTAATGAGTGCAAAGTTAAACCATACAACTCTATGCACAAGGACTACTTTGAATTTCCATAGAACATTTGACAGAAAAACACCTTTACTTGAACAGTGCAGATGCAAAGATTGTTGGTCATTCTGTTATGAGGCAAATGTATGGCTTTTGTTTGACAGTGAAAAATCTGAATCAGTGTCACTTACTGTGGAATTGCCCTTATTCCGGTCATTATTCTTTCACTGAATTGCAATGTTTTAATTTTGTGACCAATGTAATGACAAAAGAAACTTTACCTCAAGATAAGACATGAAACTGCCTCATTCTTTAAAATAAGTGTTACTTTTGATATCAAATTACATTATGGTACACAACCCAGCTCTGTTCAACTTGTGTCCAATAAAAATACATGTTAATGTTCTGACTCCATTAAATTGGCATATTCAATATACAGTATTTCAGATATCATTCTGCTCCCAAGGTGGTATACAAATTTAACACTTCTGATGTACAGTTAAATCACTTTTATTTTCACACAAAAATGACAGTAGGATAGTCCACCACATTAACCCATGGGCTTTGGAGGTGGTCTTGGGGCACCACCCTAGAAGGGAGAAAAGAAAAACAATATTTAGTCAAATATTCATAACATGCTTTCATAATCTACATTCACTTTGACTACCATCTTAACTTCCTGTCCCATAAAGAGCTTTAGGATCCAGACTATGTGAATTGTAAAAGATTCAGATCAAGTTTATAAATCAGTGAGTTTAGTTTGTCAATTGACTAACTAGCCGAGGTCAATTTAACTTGACATTCTTAGGCTACATGGCTTTGGAATGTAAAAGCCCATCAAACACATCCTTCCATAACCTCTGCCATCACATCCAACGCAGTACTTCCAGTAGTTTAATTAAGGGAGGTGCACTATTGAGGCTGTTTACTCCTTTCAGCTCCTAGTTAAGGGTCTATAACTTACACTGGGCCTGAAGCGAGGTGGTGGGGTGCGGTCCTTCCTGGCCTCGGTGGAGCGATTCCTCACCACCTTGCTGTGGATGGCACAGCTCACACAGTAGTGCAGCTTCACATACAGCTTGGGCAACACGTATGCTAGAGGGGGGGGGACAACAATGTGGGCAAGGTTAGATCAATGGCACCTCATAGCTGGGCCAGAATACAGATACTACAGTAGACTCATTTAAATGATGAGATATTTTTTAAATGTAACTGTAAGCCACTGTAGTCTAGGTCAGTCATTCAATACAGCCACATGTGTACAGGAAAAAAAATACAAAAGCACTTGCCTGATACTTTCACATTTCCCCCCAGCATAATCCTCCCAATACTTAAAAAGATTTAACTGGACATCGTAGATTTGTATGTTTGATAACATCATTCAGCAGCTACTCACAGTCAAACACGCTGGCCTCTGTGATGTCCCTCACCGCAGCAGCCTCGACAATGTTCCTGATGACAAACTTCTTGATGGCCTTGTCCTTAGGCACACAGCGGGCACAGTTAGTGCAGCGGATGGGCTGGACATGTCCACGACCCTTCTTGGCACGGCCGTTATTCCTTCTCTTCTTAGTCTGGGGAGAGGTGGATGAGATGTCCGGTTATTTTCCTGGTAGCTACTGAACCCAATGTGTGAGCCTGCAACATGACTAGACAACTGACCCACAGAACGTTCCTGAACAGATCATGTCACGTACATCCCCCACAGATCTGACCTAAATCTAACTTACAATACTTTGGGAAATGTGTTTAACATCAACAACCGCATACAGATACTGGTTTCCCTATTCATCTGCGCCGCATCATTCTGACAACGCACTCAGAAGCATATTTGCTCCTTGGAAAAACGGGTACTTCGTAGGCTTAGCTAAAATAAACGGCTAGTTAGTTTCCTATCCTCTTAATGTTCATAACGTTGTCGAGTTATTCAAACGGCTTTGAGGACATGTTAAAACGGATTATGCACCGAACTACTATAATATACAGTTTACATCTATGATTTTCAACAAACGACCCATAGCAGGCAACCAACCACACATACGTTAGCGCGTGCTTGTTGTGGCTAGTTAGCGAACCATATTCTGAACGAAAATACCACATATAAACACCTTTTGTACCCAAATGATGAAGAATGGACTACATATGATCATTTTCTACAAATACATAGCGACTTTGGCGGTGTATTTTGGTGTGTATATTTGAATTCAGCATGCTGGGCCTGTAGAGGAACCCGACGAGCTCTTACCATCGTGGCATGGAAGGCTGGAAAGAGAACGAGGCGGAAGTGGGTGGGAAATTCATGCGTCTCTTCCGTCCGACAGGAGAGCAGTGCGCATGTGCAGATCCAATGTGCGTTTTGTGTGGACGTGCGCTAGATGTCGGCATTGACTGGTTTATGAGCTGGTACAGCGGCGGGAGAGGCAGGGTTCCCCAAACTCTGTCCTGGGGACCCCAAGGGGCGCACGTTTTGGTTTTTGCCCTAGCACTACACAGCTGATTAAAATAATCAACTAATTATCAAGCTTTGATAGTAGTGGTATGTGTTAATTGTAAGGGTGCCCATGGGGCTGGGGATCAGAAATGTCCCATGCGTGAGAGGTAGGTTGAGGTGTCCAGGGTTAGAGTAGTGCAGAAGTTGTCATATGCTGAGTCAGTGAAGAAAGTAGAGGAAGATGGGTCATGGGGGAGGGATCCTGAGAGGAGTGGTGTGAGTCGTAGATCTGTACCAGTACAGAGGGATAGGCCAACAAGTGATCTATGTTTCAGTAAGATTGGATTTTTGGCATTTATATTAATGGTTACTGTACTGCAGGGATGGAACGTAAGTCCCAGAAAATAGAGGTTGTGTTGGCAGCTGCAGAGAGTTATTTGGGTGTGCAAGACCTGATATCAGAAGAGTTACAGTGTGTTAGGTGGTGATGTCCCATCCTTTCAGGCTGTTGGCCTGAAGTAGGACTAAATATATGGTACTTATTATCATTTTTGGTGAGTGCAGTGTTAGATGGTAATGTATTTGTTGTAATTTTTTGTTGTTGATTTTTTTTAGAAAGAAAAAAACTGATGCAAAGTGTAGTAGGTGGCGGTAATTCAACATTTATTGGATGCCAACTGCCGTTAAACCTCATCAAAGAAGAAGCTTTGATAATTTGAATCAAATTAAGGCAAAAACCAAAACGCGCATTCCTTGGGGTCCCAAGGACCGAATTTGGGAAATGCTGTGGGACAGTGAGAGTCTTGTTCCAGCAGTCGGTGTTGACGCACACCATGGGACCGTTCTGGCCTGCTTATGTGCTAATGTCATGTATGTGTGCATGTTGTCTCTCGAGGTAAGTTTTAACTTGTTTTGCACTAGGGCAAAGAAATACGAGGGGTGATAGGTCACTGATCATATGACCTAGGTACACAGGTGATGAGGAAGTGTTTGAACCAGAGGTTTGAACAGGTGAGAGGTGACTTGAAAACTTGAGCTTGAAAGCTTCAGCTTGAAAACTCTGTGGAGCGGTTCTTACCGTCTCACTAGAACAGCATGGCGCTTAACAAAATATATTTGAACTTTATATCCTATAACAAATGGAAACATCATCTAACTAAATCTACTGAAAGCAAATTCTACTTGGACGCATCATGAACTGTGAAAGTGGCGGGAATCGGCATTACACTGATGGCATTTTTGTTACAGCAATTGTTAGTCATTCATAACAGTTTTATATTCAAAACATTTAAATTACAGTCGCACATAAATGCTTAGGATAGCCTACATAAGGACTGGTTAGGCCTAGGCCGTTGCAATGTTGACATGTCACAGTATTAGGTCTCAGTAGGTTATATCACCTGATATTGAAGTAACTTAAGTCCTGACCCTGATAAAGTTGGTGAAAGAGAGAGGACATATTCGGAGGGTGCAAACCTTAGCTTGCATCCCAAATGGCACCATATTCCCTATGTAGTGTACTACTCTTGACTAGAGCCCCATTGGGGTGCATAGGGAATAGGGTGCCATTTGGGACTTACCCTCATTGTCAGCCAGGATGAGACAGGATAACACTGCGTCTGGAAGCGATTACAGAGTTTGGTGAGCAGAGCAGTGAGAAAAGGGTGGGGGCAGCAGGGAGTGTGTGTGTGTGTTTGTGTTTGTGTGTGTGTTATGTGTATGTAAACGTTCCTTCTGTGTGTGTATGTGAGCCTGCCTGTGTGGATGTCTGCTTTCATGTGCTTTCGTTCCTGTGTATGTGTTGGAGGAGGGCCAGTTATGCAAGCAGCAGTTCTCAGCATGCATGCTGACTGGAAGATGTGTGGCTCCTGTGGTTGGCTGTCCCCTGTGTCACTGCCGTTAAAAACCCGGTGCCAAAAGAACTGTCTTCTTTACAGGGGCCGGCTGCCAGACACTTCAGCGAGGAGAACGGATGGGACCAGAGAACTTTGACTTACTGATGAAAAAGGTGCTTACCATCAAATTCACACCCACTCAATGCACAGTCACACAGAGTTACACCAAAAGTGTCTTTGGTTACACACACTCCTGGGCAAGGCTCTCCTGCTTTGGAGTGTGTAGTCAATGATATGATACATTAAACATCTCCCACTGAGTCATTGCTGTGCTAGCGTCTTCTAGGGAAGTCAGTCACAGTATCACAATGTCTGATAATGATGTCAGAAATGTCAGATTAGGATGTCTAATGTTTGAGATGCCACGTGTATTAGGTGTTTAGGTGTGTGCTAGTGGTTGTGCAAAGGAGCTAGAAGGGTCAGGGTGGTTGTGTGTGTGCACTCACATGTGGGCATGAGCGTGCATGTGTCAGAGAGAGTGAGAGAGTGACACAGGAATGTGTCAGAGTTCCCGTAAGCCACCATTGCTCCTAAACTGCAGCAAATAAACATTCCTGTGCTGGTGTGTCAGAGCTGGGCCCTCTCCCACTATTGTTGTAATTAAAACCAAAAACACACCATTTTCCCTCTTTGTCTCTAGCTATATTCTGCAGCGGGTTGCATGTAGACAATGTACCACTGATATACTCATATTTGAATGTTCCCAGGCTTTGTGTGATCCCTGTTGATGCGGTAGGTTGTAGGTCGACACAGATCCACAGTTGGATAGACAGGTAGAGTACACATGCTATTTTGTCACATGGACTCTGCCCACTCAGTGCTCAGATTTAGCAAAGCTGCCAGTTGTTAAGATTTCTGCCAGATGTCCATGAACAATGCAAACACACGCACATGTATTCGCCTTCCATAACAGAAGATTAACATTGATGGCAGACCAGAGAATCTGTAGAATGTAGAGAGATGTTTTACTGTTGGAGGCTTAGTTGCTGTTTTTCACCACAAAGACGTCTGCAAATGGTCAATGTATAGAACATGCCTTTTTGATAGTTCCAATGACAATGCAGCATTTCATGTTTCGTATAGATATTTCATGTCTTACAATGTCGGGAACCCTCTCATCATTGCTTTGTCACTCCTGTCCTTGTACCAAACAATACTTAAAGCGGGGCCCCTATTCCACCCTATGAGCAGCGAGCATCAAGCCAGGCTGTGTGAAGTCTGTTCAGCGAGCATGGCTGTGTTGTCATTGAGGACTCTATCTCTGCAGCAGTCCTGTGGTTTAGAAGATGATTTAATCTGAATGAGATCCTAACAGGCCAACTGGGAAGGAGCAGCCCGTCCCGTCAAGCCAATAGAGATAATCAAGGGGTCATGGTTTGTATGTGTGGGGGCCGGTAATGCCCCATGAATTATTACAGCACACACAGGCATGCCAGACACACACACACACACCACAGAGTTCAACCAACCCTCCCTCCTACCTTAACTGCCCTACTCCTCGGTCCAGCTCTCTCCACCAGGGCCGAGGCACTGAGCCTGACCACAGACATCATACTGATTGCTCACAGTGGCCTAGCGGTCTGTCCACATTCCCACCCTGATTCACTGCGCACTGTAAACCCACACACAGGAAAAAGTGGTTATAGACACACACACACTCACGGGAAACAGTGGTTTCACAGAGTCTGTCTGGAGTGGTGAAGAGGACTGAATATCTGTCTTGCTTTCCCTCTGAATATGTCATTCCCCCAATAACACCATCCATATCTCATCCTCCGTGCCAGAGGTTATGGAGTGATGGAGATGTTACCAGGCAGGGGCCATTGTGATGTAGGGTGGCTGTTACTGCGGAGCTGCCATCTGCTGAAAGCCCAGTTGCTAGGGTGCAGTTCTTCTGGACTGTGTCTGCTTCCCAGCTGCCATCCCCACACACACACACAGACTGGCATGCATGTGCACACACAGAGAGGTACGCACAGACACACACAAGCACACACGCGCGCACACGCGCACACGCGCACACACGCACACACGCACGCACGCACGCACACACACACACACACACACACACACACACACACACACACACACACACACACACACACACACACACACACACACACACACACACCATACTTTAAGCCCCCCCTCTTGTAATATGACACCCTGCAGTGCATCAGCTCTCTTTCTCCACCACTCTTAGTCCGAGCCCCCCACAGTACCCCCACAGCATATTATTGGCTATCTTTGTCTGGGTCCCAAATGACACCCTATTCCGTATATAGTACACTACTTTGACCAGAGGCCTATGTGCACACACACATAGTCGCAGGGAGTACTTTGGGATTTGGCTATATCAGTCCTCTAATACAGGACAAGTAAAGGCCCAGTGCACTACTTTTGTGAAGAAAATCAGATTTTTCCACACTCCTACTTCCTGCAGCTATACACACACACACTCAAACACTTCAACAGTGGAGGTGCTCTGTTGGAAAATACTCCCTTCTCTTAAAAAGTGGCACTCAGTTAGTCCTTATTGGATGGTCCCACACCAGTGTGGTTTTGTCTTGGCCAATTATCAAGTTACTTAATTAGTGGCATTATTCAATTAACTTTATATGGCTCTTGGCCCTAGTGTTGTCGGTTAAGTTGTTCCCCGGAGCTAAGGGTCCTATAAAGGCGTTTTAGCGTATTGTTTGAATTAAGTTATTTTTAATGGATAAAAATGGGAAATAGATTAATTCAGTCAGGAAACACAGAGTCATTAGTTGACCTCAGGTATTGGGACACTAATTGAAGTGACAGTTTAAAAAGGAGTTAATTCCATCAAGAGGATTATGGGTAAATGTAAATTGCTCTGCTCTGCTACTCTCCTCTACCTTCCCCCCTCTATCCCTTCTCTATTCTCCTTTTTTCCTGTTACTCTCTCTTCTTTCTTCCTTTCTCCCAACTTCCTCTTCTTCTCTAACCTCTCCCTCTCTGTCCTGTCACCCCCTCTTCTTCTCTAACCTCTCCCTCTCTGTCCTATCACCTCCTCTTCTTCTCTAACCTCTCCCTCTCTGTCCTGTCACCTCCTCTTCTTCTCTAACCTCTCCCTCTCTGTCCTGTCACCTCCTCTTCTTCTCTAACCTCTCCCTCTCTGTCCTATCACCTCCTCTTCTTCTCTAACCTCTCCCTCTCTGTCCTGTCACTTCCTCTTCTTCTCTAACCTCTCCCTCTCTGTCCTGTCACCTCCTCTTCTTCTCTAACCTCTCCCTCTCTGTCCTATCACCTCCTCTTCTTCTCTAACCTCTCCCTCTCTGTCCTATCACTTCTTCTTCTTTCCTACCCTAGCTGCCTGGTCTGCTCTGTTCAGACGCTGCTGGATTTATATTGTGCAAGGAGCTGTTGAGCTGGGGTGTAATCATTATTGCACACTGTAGCAAACAGTTGCAAAACGTTTAGCAAAAAAACTTTTTGCAACAAAAACAAGAGTTTCTATTGGACAAATGCATGTACTGGAGGTCCCTCCCCGTTTCGTTCAGTTTTTTCTGTTTGCTTCTGTTTGGTTCCCAGTGAATACACTCCTGTTGTTGTTGTTTGCGCCTGAGCAGAGTGTTCGTTTCCCACCATGATCTTTCCCCGCCGCCCGCCTGGCAGAGCCCTGAGCCATGTGTCAAAGGTGGCGGCAGCAGAACAGACTGTGGGAACAGCCGTCTAGCCTCCTCCCGGTCCTCTGCTCCCCACCCAACCAGAGGGGCAGCCATCAATCCAAGACACTCTGAATAAAACACACACATACATGCATGCACATACGCATACACACACCGTGCACGCGCACGCACACATCCACAAACACAACACAAACTATCACCCCACAAACCTCACACCCTCTCCCCAATAATCCGCGGAAGCAATTTTATCTCGACTCGGGTGGCGGCCCATTGTCGCCAAACCCCTTCAATCTTTCCTTATTAACTCTCGCTTTGTCCCGCATCCAAGGCTCCTGGACTCATCTCTCCTGCATTCCAATCACTGCTGCTCCCAGCACTCCCAGGCAACCTCCCTCCATCCCCTAATCCAACCACTCCCCCTCCCAACCAGACCCATGGAAACACTTTTATTCACAACCTGCCGATCACCTACTTACAGAGAGTTAGGTAGAGGGCATTAACTCAATGTGTTTTCTGAAGGGGAGAGGGGTAGAGTGTTAGGGGGATGAGGAGGAGGAGAGGAGGGGGATGAGGAGGAGGAGGAGAGGAGGGGGATGAGGAGGAGGAGAGCCACAAAGTGACTCCAGCCCAGACAATTAGAACAATGGGTCGGGCCGGTAGGGGGCTAACTCGCTGCGTCACGCCTGGACGGTGGGGTATTTTGTCGGTTTAATGAATTGTCCGTCAGGCCGGGGCGGCATGGCAGGCGGCGCGGGGAGAGGCCAGCAGGGACCCAGACACTAAGTCGGTATTTATTACACTGCCTTTGTCACTAATTGAGCTAATTACCACTGACTCCTCAGCACTCCCACAATGACAGACCCCTTCACACCCCCCCACCCATACCCCACCTCACGTGTGACACTTGTCCCCCAACCCACCAGCCCCGTTACCACCGACTCCTCAGCACTCCCACGATGACAGACCCTTCTATTCCTCTCTCCCTTCACCCTCCGTCTCACTGACTCCTCAGCACTCCCACAATGACAGACCCCTTTACCCACCACCTCCCCTCAGGCAGTTTTCACCTCTCTCTCTCTCTCTCTCTCTCTCTCTCTCTCTCTCTCTCTCTCTCTCTCTCTCTCTCTCTCTCTCTCGCTCTCATTCTCTTATTCTCTTATTCTCTTATTCTCTCTCTCTCTTTCTCTCTCTCTCTCTCTCTCTCTCTCTCTCTCTCTCTCTCTCTCTCTCTCTCTCTCTCTCTCTCTCTCTCTCTCGCCTCATTCTCTCTCACTCTCTCTCTCTCTCTCTCTCTCTCTCTCTCTCTCTCTCTCTCTCTCTCTCTCTCTCTCTCTCTCTCTCCTTCTCTCTCTCTCTCTCTCCTCTCTCTCTCTCTCTATCGCTCTCTCTCTCTCTCCTTCTCATTCTCTTTCTCTCTCTCGCTCTCTCTCTCATTCTCGCTCTCTCTTTTATTCTCTCATACGATCTCATTCTCTCTCTTTCAATTCAATTCAATTTCAATTTAAGGGCTTTATTGGCATGGGAAACATATGTTAGCATTGCCAAAAGCAAGTGAACTAGATAATAAACAAAAGTGAAATAAACATGAACAGTAAACATTACACTAACAAAACAAAAGCATAAAGACATTCTTTCGCACTCATTCTCTCTGTCTTTTGTAGTCCCATACTCTCCTCACCTCATTCCAACGTGACCCTATGTTACCTTACTCTGTTGCTCTCCTCCTTCCCCTGTCTGTCTGTCTGTCTGTCTGTCTGTCTGTCTGTCTGTCTGTCCCTTCAGTAACACTGCCTGCGTTCCCATGGCTGGTCCTTTAGGGTGCGGGTGTGTGTTGTTGGACAGGACAGTTGAGTGTGTTTGGCGGGCGCCTGGCCTGGCTGACCCTCTAGCCCAATGCTGTGCTGCGGTGGGCTGGGTTAGGCTGGGGGAAACTATCAGGGTGCCTTCCAAGCTCTTGTGGTTAAGCTAAGGCCTGACTGCCAGGGGGCTGGGGAGCGTGGGGTGGAGGGGTGGGGAGCTTCTATTTCTTCTATTGTTTCATAATTTTCCCCCGACATTAAGTAAATTAAGCAAAACTTTTGGTGCTGTTTAAATCCTGTTTAATAGTTAAGCTATGTGACCTGGTCTCCAGGAATTGGGATCCTTAGAAGAGTTAGGGAGTTAGGGAGTAGATAGGCAGGGATGTATAGTTTGTGTGTGAGAGAGCTGATGCACTGCAGGGTTTGTTATTACAATAGGAGGGTTTTAAAGTGTGTGTCTGCGAGTCCGTGTGTGTGTGTGTGTGTGTGTGTGTGTGTGTGTGTGTGTGTGTGTGTGTGTGTGTGTGTGTGTGTGTGTGTGTGTGTGTGTGTGTGTGTGTGTGTGTGTACTGTCTGTGGGAAGGCTACTGCTGCGTTTTTTAAGTAATAGGATTAGTACTGGGACACCCAAGGATGGGCCTTTATTCTCACATATCATCCCAAGCACAGAAACCATATGACCAGCAAATGGCATCCATTGCCAAGGAGCAAAATACACCGATAGTGACATACAGGGGAGTCATGAAGTGATTTCCACGCCAACTTAATTGAAAATATAAACTTTATTGTTCTATTATACAATACAAAACAACGTAAAGCTAAATCTTTGAGGAACAAGATCTACAACTCTTTGTTTTACTCTTTTACTTCTCTCTCTATAACAGTATAAAACATCCACAGTAATAAATATTTTTGTATTTACATAAACCAGAATGGTAATATTCAGTGCATGACAAAAACAGGTGTTAAAGGCCAATTTTGCCACTATTCAACCTCCTATTCATTATCACCAGCATCCTACCAGTGTCTACATATGTGAAAACGGGGCATTTGTGAGATCTGTGCTTAAAAAAGATAAGCAGAAAGCTCCTAAAAAACCTGCTATGATTTTCTAGCCACGTCACCATGAATCTCATAGTGTTTGAAAATCACTGTTTTAAAATGTTTAACTTTTGATGATGTCATCAGGTAGAACTTTTTAACTCTATTTGTTTCTACAAAACGTAGGAAATCGCCGTTTTCCCATATATAGACATTGTTATTGTGCTGGAGATATTGAAAATTAGGTTGAAAAGTGATGGAATTGCCCTTTATTTGCAGGGAAGAAAGAAGAATGTTTCGGCAATTTTCTAACAAATTCTGTTTCCCGCCCTCGACAAATCTGCGTAATCTACATGAATGGAAATAAACAGATTAAGTTCAATAAAATCATGATCTGACATGACTAATGATGGCATATTTTCTCTCCTTCCATCCATTGGATTATAACAGGTGCATAAATCATTCTTCCCTCAAATTGCAAGTAACTTCAGCATAAATATATATTTCTATATATATTATTTACATTTTGGTTTTCTGAGCTGATATACAATACATTTCCCTTTGTAGTGGCCTTGTATTAAAGATGCACTATGCAGAAATCCCTCCGCCATTTCCTGGTTGCTAAAATTCTAATAGTTCGCCTAATTTCAGTTTATGTGACAAAGCAAGCAAGTACAGTCGTGGCCAAAAGTTTTGAGAATGACACAAATATTAATTTCCACAAAGTTTGCTGCTTCAGTGTCTTTAGATATTTTTGTCAGATGTCACTATGGAATACTGAAGTATAATTACAAGCATTTCATAAGTGTCAAAGGCTTTTATTGACAATTACATGAAGTTGATGCAAGGAGTCAATATTTGAAGGGTTGACCCTTCTTTCAAGACCTCTGCAATCCACTCTGGCATGCTATCAATTATTTTCTGGGCCACATCCTGACTGATGGCAGCCCATTCTTGCATAATCAATGCTTGGAGTTTGTCAGAATTTGTGTGTTTTTGTTTGTCAATCCTTGAGGATTGACCGCAAATTCTCAATGAGATTAAGGTCTGGGGATTTTCCTGGCCATGGACCCAAAATATCAATGTTTTGTTCCCCGAGCCACTTAGTTATCACTTTTGCCTTATGGCAAGGTGCTCCATCATGCTGGAAAAGGCATTGTTCGTCACCAAACTGTTCCTGGATGGTTGGGAGAAGTTGCTCTCTGAGGATGTGTTGGTACCATTCTTTATTCATGGCTGTGTCTTAGGCAAAATTGTGAGTGATCCCACTCCCTTGGCTGAGAAGCAACCCCACACATGAATGGTCTCAGGATGCTTTACTGTTGGCATGACACAGGACTGATGGTAGTGCTCATCTTGTCTTCTCCGGACAAGCTTTTTTCCGGATGCCCCAAACAATCGGAAAGGGGATTAATCATAGAAAATGACTTTACCCCAGTCCTCAGCAGTCCAATCCCTGTACCTTTTGCAGAATATCAGTCTGTCCCTGATGTTTTTCCTGGAGAGAAGAGGCTTCTTTGCTGCCCTTCTTGACACCAGGCCATCCTCCAAAAGTCTTTGCCTCACTATGCGTGCAGATGCTCTCACACCTGCCTGCTGCCATTCCTGAGCAAGCTCTGTACTGGTGGTGCCCCAATCCCGCAGCTGAATCAACTTTAGGAGACGGTCCTGGTGCTTTCTGGACTTTCTTGGGCACCCTGAAGCCTTCTTCACAACAATTGAACCGCTCTCCTTGAAGTTCTTGATGATCCGATAAATGGTTCATTTAGGTGCAATCTTACTGCCAGCAATATCCTTGCCTGTGAAGCCATTTTTTGTGCAAAGCAATGATGACGGCACGTGTTTCCTTGCAGGTAACCATGGTTGACAGAGGAAGAACAATGATTCCAAGCACCACCCTCCTTTTGAAGCTTCCAGTCTGTTATTCGAACTCAATCAGCATGAAAGAGTGATCTCCAGCCTTGTCCTCGTCAACACTCACACCTGTGTTAACGAGAGAATCACTGACATGATGTCAGCTGGTCCTTTTGTGGCAGGGCTGAAATGCAGTGGAAATGTTTTTTGGGGATTCAGTTCATTTGCATGGCAAAGAGGGACTTTGCAATTAATGCAATTCATCTGATCACTCTTCTTGACATTCTGGAGTATATTCAAATTGCCATTGTACAAACTGAGGCAGCAGACTTTGTGAAAATGTATATTTGTGTCATTCTCAAAACTTTCGGCCACGACTGTATAGTGTAGAGAAACATTGTACCATGTAAACCGCTGTGAAATATCTTTTACATAACCAACAATATAGTATTTTCAGCTGTTTGAAGCTGGTGAACAAACCCAAAAGTAAAAGATGCAAAAAATAATCACGGGAAGCAAAGAAATAGTGCACATAGAACAGCTCTACCGCTTCTTAGACTTGCTTTCAATGAGGATGACAGATCTATAACTCAAATTTCTATGTGGATTTGGTTGGGTTGCCCAAAAAGTGACATATTGCAGCTTTAAAGGTTTTCCCCTCAATTTCTGGTACACAGCTAGATGCAGGTCATATTGAATGGGGAAACCATTGTCTGTCCACTGTAAACTTGGACCGGAAGATATTGGATTATTTTACACATTTGTGTTGCCACAGCAGGGCAATGTCTTTAGTCTTTGTCAACATAGGTATACCTCCTAGGCTAACAGAATAGGTTGCAAGGTTGACTCCAGGTATCATTATTTGGCACTGGTTCCCATTTTATGGACAGGGTTGCCATACTGCAGGTCTCGCTATTTGGCAGGTCACCCCAGTTCTCTTGCAGTGCCACTATCTCCTACACTAATACATACATCTAGTTATACTCTCCAATATTCAGTGTATTGATACTACATAAAACTGTTCATACATATTATGATTTTCTTCCAGGTTGATATAACATTTTGTCGAACATTTTTCTGTTATCCTACAACGTCATTTGACGTCAGTTGCCGTGGTGCAGTAAATCACTGTGGTAACTCCGGGTTGAGGTGTAGCAGATTCCAGAGCAATCTGAACAAAGAGGGCATGTGTGGTGAGTTAGACAGGGAATCATAACGGCTTGGTTTGCGTCCAGGACCTAAGTACATAGCAATTGGGGGAGAGGACGGCACATGCCCGAGAGATAAACTTCACACAATTTTATGTGAGGAAAGTAGCTGTAGCAAAAGAAGGGGGAAAAACGGTGATGTTTAAAATGACCACCCTCTTGTTAAAGTTCTTCACCGGTTTATGAGAGACCATGCTTGTGTTTTTCCCGCCACAGAGACATCTGTCTGAAATTGTCCAGTAACTGTTACTCCTGTCCCCTCCTCACATCTCCCCTCCTCTCCCCTCACTTCTCTCTCCTCCTCTCCCATCACTCCTCTCTCCTATACCCACCCTCCTTGCTGTAGAGGGAAGAGGTGGAGAGAACAGAGAGACTAACTGTATTTTGTCAGGTCAGAGAGGGCAAAAGCCTTAAATCCCAGCGTCTGTCGGACTAATTTTGTTTGTTTATTTCTTGCCACAATTCTATTTCCTGTTTAACTACTTCCTTTTACCTAAGCTGCCTCTGGTCTTGTTACTCGTGCTGCGAAGCCATAGAGAGGATTGGTTTCCATTCCATTCTACATGGTTGGATAGCTACAGCATTTAAATACCCAGTAAGCACATTTACATACTCTCACGTTACCACAGTGTCAGTAGCAAGCACACGTAAGCACATGTTCACACACAACCCACCTGTCCTCTTTCTACACCCTGTAGTCATGGTTGTGCTTTTCTCTCTTCTATCTTCCTTTGATTAAAATCTAGTTCTTTGATTAAAATCTAGTACTCACGGTATTCACTTTTTTTCACCCCCCAATCGCCCCTTTATAGAGTTAGCCCTTCCCTTTTCTACCACACCAACCCACAGGACCCTATTCCTCTATCTACACACCACCTGCCCAAAGAACCAGTTCATCTTCACCTCCTCATCCCTGTCCTCCTGGTTCACCCTTGATCAGAGGCACTGGTGTAACGTCTGTGTGCTGGTGCAGTTGAGGCAGCTGACATGGCAGCACCAGTGGAACGTACAGTGACACCTCTCAGTAACCTTCTCAGTCTGGGTCTTGAACCCTCTACCGCAACACAGGAGCTCACACCCGTCCAGCGCCGGAGACGAACTGTTACAGTTCCTCCCAGAGGTACCGTGGGTACCCGTCTTGCCGTTGTAGGAGCAGAAGTTGGGCGACTTCTCAAAGTAGACCAGGTCTCTGGATGACGGGGGTTTGTGGGCAGGGTTCTCAGGTTCGAGATGGCGTGGGTCGGCGCGGTGAGAGGCACGGTTGGAGCCCTTGTTGGCGTAGACGACCCGGGAGGCTCCGTCGAAGCGGTCCTTCAGGAAGTCCCCCACGGCGCGGAAGCTGGGTAGACGCATCCAGCAGGTACGCACGACACATGACCCTGACATGCCATGGCACTTACACTCCTGCCGCATCTCTGACGACACTGTCTGGAGAGAGAAGACACAGGGGAGAGAGAAGACACAGGGGAGAGAGAAGACACAGGGGAGAGAGAAGACACAGGGGAGAGAGAAGACAGGGGAGAGAGAAGACACAGGGGAGAGAGAAGACACGGGGGATTAGCAATGGAGAATATAAAACATGGATGATGTGAACAGCTAAGAACATTTTGAAAAACGGTGAAGAGCGAAGAAAATGTGGAAGAATGTGAAGAGAAGAAATGTGAAGGAAAACATGACTGAAATACGGAATAATCTGTTTATACAGCAGGTACACAATCAACTGCTCCCTCACCATTCTCCCTGCCTCGTTGTTGTGTAGGTTGTTGAGGTATCTGAGATCCCTTCCTCTCTCGCTGGAGTCCACAAACTCCCGGCTGAACATCCGGCCAAAGTCCACGTTGTCGCTGCAGCCGCCCCAGTGCCAGTCAGGGCCCCCAGGCCCACGGCGACGGTAGTCACAAGTGCACGACTCAATGGCCCCCTCAGAGCAGGAGCGGGCCACCGCATGGGTCACCCCCGCACTCGTGATCGCAAACACAAACGCCGTCTCTCGGCAACCTGACACATCAACAGCAGAAATTCTCTTTAGCCATACAACCTTTTTTGGCAGTCGATAATAATGCAACTATGCACAATCTGGTCTGAATTATGATTTAAATGTCAGAATCTCAAGATATGTAAAGATAGGCTTTTATCTTCCCAAAGAGTCTACGAGAGAAACCAAGATTCCATGACATTCTGCGCCAAAAATGTCTACCAGTTGCCTTAGTGAGGAGGCCAGGAGGGACAACAGACAACTCACCACGGTTGACGATTTTGCCAAATATTGCCGGGCTGTGGGTGGTCGGGCAGTTCCAGCGGCGGTTCCTGAACTGCCATTTGCACTCCTGGATGGCAGTATGCAGGCCGGCTGCGATAGCGTGGAGGATCCCCGGGTTCTGGCGGATGAGTCTGCGCTGGCGACGGCTCAGCAGGGCCAAGCTGGGGTCCAGGACCAACTGGACGTTCTTGGAGTTGGTGAGGAGGTTGGCAGAGGAGGCCACATTCACAATCCCCCTAGCAGAGAGGACGAGAAGACAGGGTGGAATCAGTTAGTTACAGAGAAGCTCATACATTGGTTATTTAATTATATCTATTGACTTTAAAAAAAATTATTAGTTTCAAATGTATTTATTCATATAGGATTCTGATAAGAATTGGATAATGTAAACAGTTTAATTGGAACAACATCAATATACAACATCAATATATCAACAATCTACTTAATCGAAAGTGATTATGGCTGCCATTATTGACTACAACATGACTGCCATATTGCATTGTCATCTACTATATTTATGGTTTCAGTTACGTTCCTAATTGGTGTCTCCTGCAAACCGTTAGCAATCTGAAAGACGCATCGTTATTAATTGACTGATCAGCGCCAGACGGTAGTGCGCGGTCGGTCCAGGCTATGGAACGTTATTATCCCATCTTCAGATAAATATTTCAATCCAATTTTCTTCTCTTTCGTTTTGTATTTTCCTTATTTATTTTCTTGGCATATTGTAGTGATAAGGATTGGTTTCGATGTCAGACAGACCCTCCAGTGACTTTGCAAGGCTGTCCAAAATGTAACATTTATTTTTTATTTAACTAGGCAAGTCAGTTAAGAACAAATTCTTATTTACAATGAAGGCCTAGGAACAGTGGGTTAACTGCCTTGTTCAGGGGCAGAACGACAGATTTTTACCTTTTCAGCTCGGGGATTCCATCTATCAAAACAATTTTCACATCTTGGTTTGATAGTTTATAACAAATGTATGCAGACATTGGCATCCTACAGTTTATCCTGTATAGAGTGGAATGTTGAGAATACGACCTTGAATGGAACTGCTCTTTGCCATGAAATACATCCATTTTTAATTTATCCCACATTGGACAGAAAAATGTTGTCTCGCGTTCAAGCCACACTGTCAAAATGACTAGGGGGAGAGACGGAGAGGGAGACAGAAAGAGAGACGGAGAGAGAGGCTGACTTGAATAAATATGGGCTGCAACCGATCCCTAAATAAACGAAATCGTTATCATATTGAAACATAATACTTCCCTTTACATCAAATAATTTAATGGAGAAAGTTTATTCATTTCGATTGAAAACCGGCTAGATCTATTTAATTAGTTGCTCGCTCTAACTGGGAAGTGGTATCCAGATACCTTCAAATATGAATGGCTTGTGGTTGCTGCTTGGTTTTCTACCAGAAACGAACTGAAATGATGAATCGGTTGCCAACAATAACACATGATTATTTCGGGAATAAAATGTCTATCAATTTTGCTTTAGTGTTAATTCCGTTGGAGAAGAGCACAGCATCTTTCAGGCAATAAACCAATGTACCACTTAACTGACTCCTTTGCTGCACCCTCCGTCGAAATGAGCATAAGTCTTTAGGAGGCGCATTTAATTGAATGAATACATCACACATAAAGTCAACTACTCACCACCACCGGCCGCTATTGTTGACTGCTCCCGTGCCTGAGAGCGAGGAAACCAGCAGGATGCACGCGGCTTTCACCCCCAGAAGCAGTGTGAGGATCCTCATTGTGTCTTCAATTACAATGTGAAGAGAGAGCAGGCAAATGTCAAAGTTCCACATCTGAATTCCAGGCACTTTTTATACCTGGTTCTAATTATGATAACAATCATATTTTTAAGCACAAATAAATCTAGTAGATGGAATACGCAGGTGTTCACGCCATGGCCCATAAATAAAAAGATAATGAAAACAGGGCAGTTATTTTTACAATAAATAATTCGATTGCGATCTCGAATTACAGGATTCACTCTCATTATAAAAGTTAGGCTACCGGGTTATTCATCTCTCCGATTGCCTGTCATTCTCCAATGCAGGTTATCAAATTAGAGCAGGTAGCCTAACGCATCAAATTCCTACTCACCACACCACATTCCAAAGAGAGGGACTTTAGAGGTGAAAAAGCAACGAGTAGTCTGTCTTATAGCAATTGCCTGAAATGAATCTGGTGAGGAGCCAGTCAGACAGAGGAAACAGGTTGCTAAATGAGTCCTCCCATGTAGTGCTGAAGTGTCTTTTTAGTCTAGGCTGCTGGATGCTGCTGCTGCTGTTCTCTTCACGTGCTCTCTCTGTCTATCTCTGCTCTGCACAGCAGCGCATTGAGCGCGTGGGACAGTCCCGAAGACTTGATCCCCTCCGTGAGTGATAGGCGACACATTCTTCTCTTATTGAGCACTACAAGAGGAATAAAAAAGGGATTTGCTGCTCTCATCTCCCTCTGTTTTTTTCTGCACCCTTTTCAATAGGATTGGAAGGAGGGATAGTTAATTCTCTTCATAGGGCACAATGAATAAAGAAAACAAAACCGGACAGAACAGATGAGAAAGGAAAAAAAAAAAATTGCCAGGGCAATCCACCAGTGTAAATTGCACATATTACTAACGGAATCTCACGGTAATCAAAGAATCCATCGATTCCTTGGAAATTAGGGAAATTAATGCTGACTCATGCTCTGTCTTCCACATCCAGTTTGTCTTCCTGAATGAGGTCCCTCTCAAGTCAAAACACTGAGATGTGTGTGTCTGTGTGTGGAGATTTGCTGTGAGTGCGCACAGTGTGGTGTTCTCCGGCTATTCTGTACGCAAGAGGCTGGTCGGTGTCACCGTACAGTACAGTTACAGCGGAATATGAGCCATCTAAACTGCCCTTTTTACCCGCTGGTAGGATTACTCCCTTAACCGCGTCTCCTCCTTCTTTATCAAACTCTGTCCTATACATTCTCAAGATGTTTTTAGTGGCTTGAACCATTTCTCTGACTCTTCATTCCATCAGCTTAAACCATATACTTGTCTTATTTTTTTGTTATTAAATAATGCCAACCTAGAGACCTACATTTTGTGCCCAATTAAAATATAAAAAATAATTTGGGAGACTGTCTCACTCTTACCGAACTTTGCGCACGCCCCCCCCCCCCTACGCACACACACACACACAAAATCATCAAAAATAATGGCCTACATGATACATTCACATGATTAATGAATGAGTTGATGAATCATGATGATTCATCATATTGGGAAGAGGGTTTGCTTTCGAGGGGATGCTGTCATCATTTTAATTATTCACATTTGAGATGATGAATCCTATTTGTAATGATTTAGGTTTGATAAATGTCCCCAAAAAAGAAAAGCGAGGGAATTAGAAATAAATGAATTCCCAAAACATCTAGCGTGCAGACCTCCCTCAACGCATGGCTGGTGATCAGAGCAGCACACTGCAGCGTCTCCAACTCATCATCCACAGACTGTGGAGTCTGAGCAAATATCCCCCATAGACCTAGGGCTGGGAATTACCAAGGAACTCACGATATGATATTTGAACGATACTTTGGTGCAATATGATATGCATTGTAATTCTCACGATTCTCACGATTGTATATGTATTGCGATTCAGTGTTCCAAACATATTGCTCACCATATGTCTGCTGCAGAGGGACAAGAGAGAGCCATGAGAAAACATTCATGGAAATAAAAGTGCTGAAAACAAATTGCCTCCATATTTAAAAAGATGATGGAGAACATAAGCTATAAAGGAAAAATACTAGCGTTTTTGTGCAGGTGTAGGCACAGCTAATTAACGCAAAAATAATACTGGGATATTGTCAAAAAAGTATGAAATAGGGTCAAAAAGCATATCCCGATATGTAACCATCGATTTTTCCCCCATCACCACATAGACCCAGACAGACAATTAATTGAAATCAGGCTACTTGATGTCCTTAGCCTATATTTGTTCCTCTATATGATTGGAGTGGAATTTGTTGTTTAGGTATAGAATCAGCCTACGCGTACATCATCCATAATGGAATTATGGCATCTGATAATTAATTATCTTTCTCTCTCTCGTGGTTTAAAGACATGATAGCAGAAGGAAGTGATCTTTTGTCCAGCGTTTTTAATGAGTGCTATCCTACGTCGATTATACTCCCACTTCTTAAAGTTGCAGCTCAAACGGGCTTCCTGGGGCACTCATGCAACACCGAGAAGATTAGAGCCCCCAATCCGGATAAAGGGACGCCTTTTATATACAAATCAACTTCAAATCACTTTTTAAGCCACTTAGATATACACGCCAAGCTAGAATGCTAATGCACTTTTCATTGCCGGAGCTTAGGCAATAGGAGATTAAATGATGAATTGGTGTCACTATGCGAACCGGCGGCGTTTAAGGGGGATTTTAACTCAATTTTATGAAACTACATCACGCGTTTCCATGTTATAATTCCTTGTTATTTGAAGGAGAACAGGGATTAACGGGAATTGATACTTTATCTGAATGCACCTGTTGATAAAATGACTATTTTACTATAGACATATGCAAAATAACTACTTTTGCGCATGATAGAATATACACTCAGAAAAAAACGTGCTATCTAGAACCTAAAGGTTATTCGGCTGTCCCCATAGGAGAACCAGGTAGAACACTTTTGGGTTCGATGTTGAACCATTTCTACAGAGGGTTTTACGTGGAAGCAAAAAGGTTTCTACCTGGAACCAAAAAAGGTTATCCTATCTATAAGGACAGCCGAACAACCCTTCTGAAACCCCTTTTTTCTAAGAGTGTAGGCCTGTCTTTGTTCATTTTGACCTTGTGGTTGGCATAGCCTTGCACGGTCTCGTCATATCAACCATTCGAAACCTGCTGGGTGAGAACTTGATCAAGTCCTCAGTAGTATCTGATGCGGTTGTCGTTTTTGGGAAGCTACAGTCTCCAAAGGATGCATGGGAATACCCATGTCTGGCACATACTTGTTAAAGGCAAGATGCCAAACTTAAAAGGGCAGGGAGAAAACAATTTTGGTAGGCTATTGTGCAATACTTTTTTTATAGGAAACTGTATGCATTGAGACAATAACAGTTTATCAAAGAAATTGAAAACGGATGAATTATGGCAATAAACAATAACTTCTTCAAACTTTAAGAAATAAATAGTTCATTCAAACTTTGGCTACTTATTGAAAATGCCATAAAACATCCTCATTATTCCCTTCTGTCTGGAACGTTTTATTTCCTCTGAAAAGAAAAGAAGCAGATTGTTACGGAGTGAAGAAGTTGGTTCAAACACAATAATAAAGAACAGACGCGCTGATTGAGGTGGGAGGAAGGGGGGAGCGGGGGGAGGAAGAGGGGGAACAGATGACTGTGTACCCAAGTATTGTTGGAGAGCCAAGAGGAGAGCCGTGCGCCTGCCTGCTGCTGTCGTAGGCCTACATTGGAACCAGCAGCAGCAGCAACCAACCAACCAACCAACCCCCTTCCCCCAGCACTCTATAGTCATTTATTTCCTGGACATATAGAATGATTTTTCACTTGGGTTTCACCTGAATGCATGTTCGTTTTCTTTCAATAGTATCCAACAAAACAGGAAACATCCCTATCAGTGACGTTAAATGTTAATGCGTTTTCCATGATCTGTTCAGTGCAGTCAGAAATCCCTCTCACAATCGACCTGTTTTCATGCAAGAGATGATGCCGAGGGTGATGGTAAGGAAAATGGTACCAATATCTTTGGATACTGTGTTATAACACTTATTGACTGTCGGTCAAATTCACGTAACTGTTAGTCAACTGTTGATTCTTTTTTCATAAGGTCAATACTTTGAAAACAACCGCCTGCAGTGGCATCTCCACTCCCTTATTTTCTCTCCCCCTCCCCTTCACGTTCGCCCCAAACTATTCTGCTCCCTTTCTTCACTCCTCGTTCTTTTGGAGGCACATCGATAATCTACTCCACTCATCTTCTTTTCTTTGTTTAATCGATTATCACACCAGTGTTTTAATGTCACGTCAAGAAAGACGCTTACCAAAATGGAGATATCACATCAATTCCGTTGGGACCAAGTCCTGATTTTGGCAGCGACACTTATGTCACCTGCAATCACGTAAGTAGCGGGAGAGTGATGAGAAGTAGAGAGAGTAGGCTACTGATGTTCGATGAGCATTCCTGAGAAAAATAAATAATCAAAGCTAAAATTTCAATCGGAGAAAGATCCTGTCAGGCTACTCCATGAGTCTTATCCAGTGCTGTATTTTAGTGAAATAACTTGCTGCATATATTACAATGCGTTGATGTTTCCGTTCAGCTCGGTCTCACTAACTGACTATTGCTGCTGCTACTACCTCTGTCATCACAATTTCAAATGTTTTCTTGTTTCTGACCTGTAATTACACCACACAAACAAGCTAATCAGAACCAACAGTTGGAGGCCAGCATTATTATGGGCATTATTATTAGGCTACTCCAGCTTTCAACTGGCACACATGGTTGGTTTAGTAACAATGTCATCCATGTTTCTACTGCACAAGATTTTCCACTACTGCTCTTTAGGCCTACTGTAATTTGTTCAACTAAAACAAATAGTAAAGGTATGTAAATACTATAGATATGATGGTAAGCCTAGAGATATAATCACCATTCTATGTCCTTACAACTTTTCCCTGAACTTAAGCTATATCTTAAGTACTATGAGTTATATGTCTCAGCAAATACCAATCTCTGAATCTTAATTTCATTACATGATGCTTTTACTCTTAGATGAAGGGTCAAACCAGGCACCTCAGGGCCTCCTTCACAGATAGATATTGCTCTAGGACTTGATTTATGAACCCTTGGCCAACTCCTCTGTATCTCTCCCTCCCTCCTCAACGTATGTATCCCCTCCTCAGTGTGCTGTGTAATGACATCCTGGGTCTGAAGGTGGCAGGAGATCCGGTTCTGACCCCTAACTCTGTCTGCCTGCGGCTGGCGGGCCTGAGCAAGCGTCAGATTCGTCTGTGTGTGCAAAGCCCCGATGTGACGGCCTCTGCACTGCAGGGCATCCAGGTCATAGAGATATAGTATACAATTCACTTTTAAACATTTTTTTGTAACAATATTTAACCATATTTCATCAGGGTCTAAATGAAAGATGACCAAGATGGCCATCATTTTAGTCATGATACCAGGATGCCAATTTCCATTCTAGTGTTGCATTTCATTATATGATGCAGGTGGCCATCCACGAGTGCCAGCACCAGCTCAGAGACCAGCGGTGGAACTGTTCTGCTCTGGAGAGCCACAGCAAGCTGCCCCATCAGAGTGCCATCCTCAACAGAGGTGAGAGACACATAGAGGAGCGCAGCGAAAAAGGGTTGGGAATAGGGCCAGGAGTTTTTGGTGACTTGGTGATTTGATCAGGATAAACTCCAGACCCCAAACCCTGGTCAGGAGAATCTTTAGGGTCTAGGTGGGGATAGTAGACAAATGTATTGTTATGCTTATAGAATAAGAGTAATGACAGGATATGAAGTTTTTCTGTGATATTTAGATTACACCCAGTATGATGACATCTTGACTATGATGTGTCTGTCTGTCCTTGTCCACCAGGTTTCAGGGAGAGTGCCTTCTCTCTGTCCCTGCTGGCAGCGGGTGTGGCCCACTCCGTGGCTTCCGCCTGCAGCCTAGGCAAGCTCCGGGGCTGCGGCTGCGAGGCCAAGCGTCGCCTGGACGAAGATAAGATTCGCCTCAAACTCACCCAGCTGCAGCTACAGACCCTCCAGAGGGGAGGAGCCAGAGTGGGCATGGGAGTGGGTGGGGTAGGAGGTGCACACCCCCAGGAGATCAGAGATGTGCCAGCCAGCCTGCGTTCTGGTTCTACCCACCCCTCCTCCCTCCTCAAGCCCCCACCAGAGGACCTCAGCCCCCTGCAGGAGACCTGGGAGTGGGGGGGCTGTAGCCATGACGCCCGCTTCGGGGAGAGATTCTCCAGGGATTGGTTGGACTCCCGGGGCTCCCCACGGGATATCCACGCCCGCATGAGGATACACAACAACAGAGTTGGCCGACAGGTGAGCAGAGACTCTGATAGTCTTGTGTATTTTGTGTCAAGATGATAACTGCAGATAAGAGTCGGGCTCTCATTTGTTGAAGGTTTCCCAATGGAATTCATCAAGTTTTCTAACATTCCTGGAATTGGATATTAAATTGAACCAATAAGCTATAAATGTTTATAATAGATTTATAAACTATCTATAAACTACATGTATAAAACATTTTTAAATACATGTATAATTGTTACCCTACTACATTGTAATCAAAACCACTCTAGACTTGTATGGATAATGACATGATTGTTTCCCCCTGCACAGCTAGTGACTGACAACATGAAGAGGAAGTGTACATGCCACGGCACGTCAGGCAGCTGCCAGTTCAAGACCTGCTGGTACGTGTCCCCAGAGTTCAGACTGCTGGGGTCTCTGCTCAGGGACAAGTTCCTTTCCGCCATATTCATTAACTCCCAGAACAAGAACAACGGGGTGTTCAACCCACGGGTCGCAGCCGGGAATGGTGCCTCGAATGGGGTCAGGAATGGGGCAGAAGGGGGTACTGGGTCTGGGGGCGCGGGGAGCCCAAACAATGGGGGTCGGCGGAGGAGCGGTGTGTCACGTGAGCTGGTCTACTTTGAGAAGTCGCCAGACTTCTGTGAGCAGGAGCCGTCCCTGGACTCTCTGGGTACTCAGGGCCGTATCTGCAACAAGACCAGCCATAGCATGGACAGCTGCGGGTCGTTGTGCTGCGGAAGGGGACACAACATCCTGAAGCAGACACGTAGTGAGAGGTGCCACTGCCGCTTCCACTGGTGCTGCTACGTGCTCTGTGAGGAGTGCAGAGTCACAGAGTGGGTCAACGTCTGCAAGTAGATAGGTATATGACCTGCCAAGACTCCTATATGGACCCATCCAATAGGACGCAGCGTGGCACCCATTGACTCTCCAGTGTACTACACACAAACCCACACAACCAAACCTTTCATTTGGTACATGGGTAGACGATCCACTTCATCTACTAAAGCCTGACACTTAGTTACTTACTGGTAATCCTCTTCATACATTGGGACGCATGGGCATCCACAAGAGAGCCACTGTTTCTAGTCAGCAGGTTACTTGGTTAGCGTCCCACAGGCGAGGCCACACTCTTTCATGTCCTTCTTAACAGTCCTTCTCCAGGTTTCTCCTGGACATATCCAGGACACAGGATAGCAAAATGAAAAGCCACCCTTTAACTCTGTCCAATATACACACATCCACCCAACCAAACCTTTCATTTCAGACTCGGTGTTTGTTTTTCTATTTGCGTCGGCTAAAGTCTCCCACAGAATCTGTTTATCCCCCACGTCTCTCTCCTTTTTCTTTTTCCGTCATCTGGGATCTATTTTCCCTTTGTTGCCTGTCAAAATGCCAAGTCAGAGGTTGAAGACGAGGTGACTCATGTCATTTGTCTGTCTTTCCTCTGCCTGTTTAGATGCAGCCCTTTCAGCCATGAAAATCTGAATGTCCTGGACCCCATCTGGTGTTCTGTTCTGTTCTCCCCTGCTCTCTACTCGGAAACAAAGAACATCTCAGACAGCAGAAACACAATATTATTTAAACTAGGTAATGCCCAGGCTAGTATCACAGTGTACCGTTTTTGTTTACATGAAAAATGTACATTCATGTTTGTGTGAACTTATTTTGCCTTCCTTGCTTGGCATATGCTGTGTGGGACCATTTTATGAGAGGAACATATGAGGCCCAATGACTGAATGTTGCTCTGCTCAGGATGGTGAAGTTGAACTGAAGCTGTTATAGTCAACAAAGCCTCAACACAACAGTGAGACGCTGGAAAAGAGACGCCATGAGTTCTGATATGGAGTGTGGTAATGAACTCCAGAGGACGATTATACTCATTGGATATTTTGCACCTACGCCTCAAGACTACAGGGTTTAAATTCTTTAATGCCGGTTCTCTATTACAAGAACCAGGAAGAACTAACGAAACAGAACTAAAGAGAACCAGGCATGATGGTTCCTCAACGTGTTCCCATTGCCAATGGAATCAGAACTAGAGTGACTAGGAATCTAGTGGGGACAGTTTGTTCTGCCCATTGATTTCCTTGGATCCACTGGTGAAGAAAACCCATGTTTGAATCTTATTTGAAGCAATTTACCATTGATTTGATGGAATGCTGTCAATCCCTCTCAAAACTGAACTGCAGGTCATTTAGGTAATGCCTTAGAATTGTAACAGTCATTACCACAAACTGTATTATTGCTGTTTCTTTTGTTTTGTGAATCAATATAATTATTATGTCACAAATATGCCTATACTTATTTTTGCCGGCCGGAGTTCTCTCCATTGTGAGAGCAGAGGTTAGGTGTTTGCGTCCCTGAAATGTTCCAATGCTGTTAAATGTGTGATGAAGAGTGTACAAGTGTAGGATTGGAGGTATAGGACACAAGTCCATAGTTCTACTCTACACTCCACACAGGAGAGAGGTGGTGAGACTCCTTTTACGGCCACTTCCTTCATGCAGAGAGAGGTGGTTTTTATGGCAGCAGGATATTGTTTCCTGAACGAATGACTTTTGTTACTAGAGGAGAGAGGATTGAGGAGAGAGAGGGACGATTATACCAGTCTCTGTGTGTGTGTGTGTGTGTGTGTGTGTGTGTGTGTGTGTGTGTGTGTGTGTGTGTGAGCCTGGGATCATCTGTCCAGGGTTCACAGCCAAGGGAGACTCACTGCACAATGTGGTGCTGCTACTGAAGACACTGTGTCCCTGTCAGAGACAGACAAACAGAGAGACAGGGCTCTTGGGTGATTTACACACTCATCCCACATACCGTCCGGTGCCTGGCTAGATTAAAGATAAGAACATTCTTAGATCCACACATATGGGAGATATACAAACTTGATGGGATCCAGCTTGATCTTTGAGCAATCCAGCTTGTCTTAGGCCTTCAATGGTCAATATTGCTTTGTTCGTGTGAACATGAGTCCACGGACTGAAACACACTTTTGGTAGACTAAAAGTGACTGACTGTCCCAATATCTGGATCAAGCGTGCTCGCCCTGGTATTTAGTGAGAGAATAGGAGAGAGGGGGACACTGAGAGGGACTGCTATGGGATTGGAATGATAAGGGATAACTCAATCTCTGGTTTGCATTTCTTCATTCCTTTATCATTTCACCCTGGAGCTGCTGCTGCTGCTGCGAAGGGGAATTTCCTGTCACCGTTTCTCCCCATGTGTGAGACAGAGGTTGGACAGCCCTGGATCACTTTGTCGTCTCTTTCTCTCCCTCTGTCTGTGTCAGTCTCTCAGTCTCTGTCTCACTCGCTCTCTCTCCCACTCCCTCTTCTTCTCCTCTCTCCTTCTCTCCTCTCTCTGTCTCCTTGTCTCCCTCTTTCCTTCTCTACCCTTCTCTCTGTCTTCCTGTCTCCCTCTCTTCTCTATGCCCTCTCTCTGTCTCCCTGTTTCCCTCTCTCCTCTATCGCCCTCTCGCTTGCCCAATGGTGTGAAGTAAAAGTACTACTTATGTCGTTTTTTGGGGTTATCTGTACTTTATCTGTACTTTACTATTTATATTTTTGACAACTTTACTTTTACTTCACTACATTCCTAAAAAAAATACTTTTTACTACATACATTTTCCCTGACACCCAAAAGTACTCATTACATTTTGAAAATGGTCCAATTCAAGCACTTATCAAGAGAGAACCCCTGGTCATCCGTACTGCCTCTGATCTGACGGACTCACTAAACACACCTGCATCATTTCTAAATTATGTCTGAGTGTTGGAGTGTGCCCCTGGCTATACATACAATAAAAAAATAAGAAAATGGTGCCTTAATATAAGGAATTTGAAATTATTAATACTCTTACCTGTAATACTTAAGTATATTTTAGCAATTACATTTACTTGTGATACTTTAAAACGAAATACTTTTAGACTTTTACTCAAGTAGTATTTTACGGGTGACTTTGACTTTTACTTGAGTCATTTTCTATTACTGTATCTTTACTTTTACTCAAGTATGACAATTGGGTACTTTTTCCACCGGTGCGCTCGCCTACTCCCGCCCCCTTTCTTTCCCAGTCTCCCACCATGGCTGCAGCCTGCAGACACTGACACATGCACAGCAACACATTGACTGCCCCTATAGTAATGACAACCAGACCCAGCTGAATTAAAGGGAGAGCGAAGCGGGGAAGTTAGGAAAGATAAAAGTCCTCAACATTGACTGACAGGATGATTACACTGTATGTTTAACAGAAGATGATTCAATATGTTTAGCTAGATTGAAAGAAAGCCTAGATAGCTGCATACATACAAACATGAAGGCAAACTCTGCAAGAGAGGGAGAGAGCGAGAGAGAGGATTTATAAAGTATATTCTGTATAAATACATAGCTCAAAACATCTGCTTCTCGACTGACTCCCCTTTCGTTTTTGATGTGGGACATGCAGTGAGAGAGTCAGGCAGAGGGAGAAAACGCAAGGAGCCTGCTACCCAGAACATCAAAGCTCTCTGCTCCTCTGCCCTCAACATGCAAGCCCTCATTAGTTCTGCAAGCACAACCAACCTGACTTGTGATTGTGTTTGCTGGGGTGCACTCTGGCAAACACTTCAGAGGAATAGTAGGCTCCTTTAAATTATAACTCCAACCTCCCCAGTTCTCCCCACCACCACCACCCCTAGTCAGTCCCTACCCGTTGTACAGTAACCCCCATATAACCCCCTGCGCTCCCAACACACAAACACGGGCTACTGCACACTCCCCCTGCGTCCACTCCACCCCGTAGTCTGGTGTGCAGCTGCTAACATCTGCTTCACTCTTTTTTGTTGTTGCTTTTACCGCTGAACAAACACACCTATCTTGTATAGAGACACTGGCAGACAGACGTCCTGCACAGAGAGACACATTGGTTTATCAACACGGAAATAACTCACTCAATTAGTGTATATTGTAGGCCTTTACTGTATGTATAGTCAAAGCTAAGGATTAGGATGTCAAATCAACCCTTTTGACAGACCGGTGACTTATCTATGATGGTTAGAGTACTGGGTCTTTGAACCCACATTTGAATCTGAGCACATACGGCCTCACATGCAGGCCTGTATAAATCATATAACCCACATACAGCAGTTCACGCTTCAAAGTCATTTAAGGCTTGCTATGGCATTGCTTTTTGATGTGTTTGGTCTGGTATACATGTAATAAATAGAAAATCATGAGTAATGTATTTTAGCATTGTTTGATCCATGGTGATTCAACACAATTCAACAAAATCTAAATGTTGCCACAGCCCTGTAAGTGAGTGGCCTCTTGTGAGAGTGATTCAGTGTAGTCCAAATTCTCCTTCTTCTCAGCTCATTGTCCCTGCCACACTAACTCTGCCAAGAAGTATGCTTTGGCATCGTTTTAACAGTTCCCCACTTACTTATTTATTAAGGCGTTTCTAGGTTAAATAATTCATATAGGCTATGCTTTCCCCTAGTCAAAATGTTTTACTCTCTAGTCTTTTATAATATAAATTATAAAAAACGGTTCGAATCTCTAAACAGACAAAAAACTTTGACAGGCATTAATTGCATTATTGTACAGTAACAGAGCTACGTGTAATCTAAGTAGGGTATTTATCACGGGACACGCAAACAAAGAGCACACAAACTGTGTCAACTCAATCACCGACCAGAGAATATGTTATTTAAGTTCCAACTCAGAAGGCTATATAAAGAGCAATCAATGAATTACAAACACCCCATAAAAAAACAAATAGATAATTTTCTATCAAAACGGAATTGACCCCTAGCCGCCTCCAACTGGAAACAGTATAACTCAGACGTATTGGCAATGAAGGGGGCGCGTGATCGGCGCATGAAGTGATGGAGAGGTGTACTTGGTGAGCTCATCATCGCGAGATTTACGGAGCATCCTGTCTTTCTTTGCGGCTTCTCGCGAGAGACAAACTGCACTGCCCGAATCCAGCTGGTACGGCTAACAGAGGTAAGTGCGGGTGAGATGGACATTAGAAAATGATGGATAACGTAACACTGTAGAAATACAAGAATGCGGCATCGTGTCATGTCGTTGCAGAAATAAAAGGACTAGGTGTTTGTAGGGATTCTAGTGAATTAACGGCGTTCATACAGGCCACCTAAGCATCGCTTGTAGTCGTGACTGGAGGAGATAAGGTGAAAATCATAATTTGCCTATGGATGGAAATAAGAGTTGCCATGGAATTTGTGATATTTACAGTGTGTCTACATATTATATTTACCAATACTATTTAATTGAACCGGCATGTCGTGGTGCCAAATGTGCTGCAAAGATACAGGGTGTTCCAATCCACACACACAGGCGCACTGAGGTTGCTATACCATCATTGCGAGGGCTCTTGCACTATGACAGATGTGTTTCATAGTAGCATATGTGGTCACTGCGATGCAGTGATTGAAAAAATCACTTAATGAACACATTCATCCACGTATTTTTAAGCTATTTTAATATTTTTTTACTCAGAACAGAAGACAGTTGTTAAAATGCACATGTCACCCTAGAACGAATTGATGATCCTCGCTTTAGGGCTGTTATAGCAGATACAGAGGGCATATTACTGCTACAGTGGCACACACATATTTCTGTAGATTACAGAACATATTTCAATGTATAGATTAGAACTGCTATAAACTACATAAACCCATCTCAACAAAGGCCTACACCAAAGCAGCTCCTCTCACCAGTGTGCGGTCTTCCAGCCTACAGGCCTTCTGTCAGATCAGCTTCCTCAGCCCGCCTGTGGAGGTGTGAAGGAGACTATATTGGTTTGCCTCTGAGGTGGTTTGGAGCTGTTACGAGGTGTTAATGGCCTGAGTAGTGGTTGAAGGGCTACTGAGTGTCCTTCTGCATGTCTCTGTGGTTCTGACTCTGTGGATCTACTAGCGCACCGCCTGTTTAGCCGCTGGCTTGCCATTTAGGCTATAGGGGAATTAGCCTATTCCTAGGGCTCAGAGTTGTTCCTGAACTTGTGATTTGACCGGGCCTCCAGACTTTTGCCTTGGTCAGGTCAGGTAGTCAGGAAAACTCGGGGGCCATAGGAATAATTCTCCGTTAATGGAATGTAACTAGGGACCAGTTTTTCTTAGTTAAGTTACGAGGTCAGGAAAACTCTGGGTCCTGACATCCAGCTGCCCTTCAGCTCTGTAGCAGTGAGTTGAGGTCCAACCAGCCATCCGTCCAGCCAGCCAGCCGCCAGCCGGTCAACCATCCAGCCAGTCACCATGGGGAACATCTTTGGAAACCTGCTGAAGAGCCTTTTAGGGGAAGAAGGAGATGAGGATCCTGATGGTGGGGCTGGACGCTGCAGGGAAGACCACCATCCTATACAAACTGAAGCTGGGAGAGATAGTCACCACCATCCCCACAATCGGTATGGAACGTCTCACAATCTAACCACGAAAGACACTGGCTATAAAGGATTAGAACAAAATAAAATGCCATATCATTTTGACATTTTGACTCATCCTTAATCATCATACACCTACAACTGTCTATAAGGCATTTGTAACACACATACGGCTCTTTATGAGCGGTTTATAACACCGACAGCTGTTCAAAAGACATTTATAACACTCATTTCCTTTTCCCCTGCTCAGGGTTTAACGTGGAGACGGTTGAGTATAAGAACATCAGTTTCACGGTGTGGGACGTGGGTGGCCAGGACAAGATCAGGCCTCTGTGGAGACACTACTTCCAGAACACACAGGGTAAGTATAGGGAGAGCTAACAAGCTTCAGCTCAGCGGGCTAACACTCGTGTGACCTGTAAGCTGAGCAAGAGGGCTCTGGCTCTTAACTGGTCTGTGTAATGTAGGTGGTGCAATGAACCACACTCATGTGATGAGTAACTTTGCATTAGCTCCCCAGGCTGCTGATGCCTAGGCTTTAGCTCAATGTGCTAACTCAGTCTTGTGACATGCAGGAGCCCTGTGTCAGAACCCTGGTTGGTGACGCTATAGGGAAGGGGTATGCAAATCTTACCCTACGAGGCCCGAAGTACTGCTGGTTTTCTGTTCTACCTGATAATTAATTGCAAATGTAACAGGGGTCAGTGTGCAGCTAACTGCTTAGCTTCCTCGAACCTGTGATACTCTGCTTATCAACACACGTGACTGTCCTCATTGACAATTCCAACCGTATGAGATATAAAAAAAGGTACCAATTGGTATGTTCTTAACTCTGTTACACACACACCTGGTGTCCCAGGTCTACATCAGTCCCTGATTGGAAGAATGAAAAACATGTCTGTGGAACTGTCTTCAAGGTCCAGATATGAATTTGAGGGCTATAGGGCCTTGCTAGGACAAAGACTGCCCCTACAGGCCTATGATACATCCGGCACCATGATGTCACCCCCGACACCTGAAGCTATTGGGCTGACTCACGCACTCTAGTTATAGACATTTGCATACTGCATCAAGACCATGTCCTCTTCACATTTAAAGCATTTGATTTGTTTTGTATGAGGATTGTTATGTTTTTCTATACCATGCTCCAGCTGGAAGATGAGCCTGTTCATTCTGATAGAGGGGGATGCCTAGAGACAGAAAAAACCATTGTCATCAGTAGGTTTGTATAGCTTAATGACAAGCATGTCATGCTTCCTGACGAATGAGTCCTGTTGTGGTTCCAGGTTTGATCTTTGTGGTGGATAGTAACGACCGTGAGCGGGTGAACGAGGCTCGGGAGGAGCTGATGAGGATGCTGGCTGAGGACGAGCTACGAGACGCCGTGCTTCTCATCTTCGCTAATAAACAGGTATGGACAATTGCTATAGCCTCACTCAATTGGTATTTTTCTCTGCTCCCTTGTGCTTTTCATCGCTAACTATCATTCTATCTACCCGGGATTTCCTTCTAATCTTCTCTCTCATGTGCTTTTCTCCACACCTATCCTTTCGACTCTACCTCACGTCCTGTGAAGGACCTGCCCAATGCCATGAATGCAGCAGAGATCACAGACAAGCTGGGGCTCCACTCCCTACGTCACCGCAACTGGTACATACAGGCCACCTGCGCCACCAGTGGAGACGGCCTATACGAGGGCCTCGACTGGCTGGCCAATCAGCTGAAGAACAAGAAGTGAGTGGACCAATCAGAGGAGAGTGAAGAGAAACCTTAGTGTGAGCTCTTGAAACAAGAAGTGGTAGTTGGTTGTATTTGATCCATTAAGTGAAGAATCCTGACATGGTGGGAGTGAAATGTGATTGGTATGTACTGTAGGAAGGGGGCTTAAACTGTACCATTCCTTGAGGACATTTTCAACCTGATGTCAACTATTAAAATCAGTTATCACCTTTCAGACATGTGCCATCAATGTCAATACATGACATTTCATACATAATTATTAACCACATATTAATAAGCATCCCGTTTTTAGAAACACTATTATTTATTAATTAATTAATTAATACATTATTTATTTATGAATTCATTTAATTTCACTTATACATCAGAATGGATACTAGCAATGTTAGTTGGTTTTGGAACACAGTATTATGCATGGCCATACAGTAAAAGATCTCTTGGAAATGAATTTTGGAATTGTATCTGTCTAATGTTATCTATTTAGCCAGTCTTCTGACAGTATTCTCCTTTTACACTAAAATTGCTACTGCTGGTTGGAGCAATGCAGTAATGGTAGATATTAATGGACAGTGACATAAGTTTGTGTAAAACACATCCAATATGCAAGAGCATGCTTTTTCTATGTCAACTGTATATTACACATTTTACTTAACGAGTACAAACATATACCTGAAAAAATATACCTGAAATATACCTGAAGGAGTTATCGTGGTTGATATGTTCAATTGTAGTTATCGGGATTTGTGTATGGACTGATATATATCGATATAAAGATGGAATCCGCATTAGGGGATACAGCGCCATTGTTCACCCCCCAGCGCCTTTGTTATTGTTTTGGTTTTGTTGACTAAATGTAGGTGAGGAGAACCCAAACGGAGGTGAGCAGCTTGGTAAAAAATAGTAATCATAATAATAATAATTTGCAGTACATTTTCTATCGTGTGTGCAATGCTGTCGGAGGGGGAAAACAGTGTTCGTTGTTTGCAGTAACTTCTTTGTTGTTGTAATATCCCAAATGGACTCAAAAGGATTCCAGCTTTAACATTACAGCTTGTGCATTACATTTCCTACATTGGGTTCAGTTTGGTGCAGCAGTTGTTTTTGTGGCCTTATACCGCTAGTGTTGAAAACCCTTTATTCGGATGATGGTTTGTGTGTAAAGTTTCACATCAAGTGGGACCACAGTTGTGGCAAAATGTATCAATTCATGTCTTGATTTTTCCCTCCTTTAACTCAGTTGAGTCTGTGCAAGATATAAAAAAAAGTCATGTTATATTACTGTAATAATGTAATTACTTAACATTCCAGTTAATAATGTGTATTAAAAATAATTGAAACAGGGTTTATTTATTGATGTTACCAGACAAAAAAAAGTTTGACGATTAAAACCTAGTTAAGAGTACATATGTATTGGTGAGGATGTGTCCAGTGATATCAGTTTACCTGTTAACTGCACTGGTAAGTCAATAAAAAATACCTACATTCATTCATTAGTTTCCATGTCTTCATATTGTGTTAGGACTCTTCTTGAGTTTTGGGATGTGTGTGAAATATTTTCACAGCTTGGCCCGCAATTTAGTTCAGTGATTCAGAGGTCCATATTGGCACCATCCCCAGCCCATGCGCTATCCCCGCAACAGCCCTGTGTCTCCAGCCCTCCAGCCTCCATCCCACCCCACTCCCCCAGCACTAGCACTGGCCCCCACCCTAGCCCCAGGCCCAATCTGCCCCGACCCTCCATCCCCAGTGCTGTGTCTCCAGGGGTGTGACAGCAGTATGTGGGTCAGATAGAGCTGCTCCCTGGGCTCCCGGGCCCCCGGGGCCCCCTGCAGGCCTGCCACAATAGCGGCCCCAGGGTGGGTGCCATATCTGGGATTCTCTTCCGTAACCGGGACGCCCCTCGCCCAGGGCACAGACACACTGGCAGCAACCCCACAATCAATTCATCAATCTGTTGAAGGGACTGGCTACCAGGCAGAATGTAAAAGCCATGCAGAGGACTTGGGACTGGAACATCAACCTGCCCCCACACACGGCCTGGCCCCGGACAGACAGTCAGACAGGCTAGGACCGCTAGGGATGATGATGATACTCTGGTGAAGAATCTGAGGATGTCTGGCGACAGCAGCCATAACCACTAGAACTGGGTCAATCATGGAGCCATCATCGTACTCTGTCATGGAGCCATCCCACTCACAGTAGTCTGTCTATAACAATAGTCTGTAGACTGTTGATAGAACATCAGATCACAGATTCAGGACTGGCTGACACATGTAGACACCTAAATACTGTCTTTACTGTAAAGGAAGGCTGTTCTTTCCCTTGGTTTTATCTGTTTCTGATTTAAGAGTTGACCCTAGGAATTGAAAAGTCAGAAAAACTCCTAGAAAGTAATAGAAATTGAGTATTGTGTTCTTATGCAACATTCATTATAACAGTTAGAGATGGGGGTGGATTTTGTTTATGTTTTTACATTAAAGGCTAAATGTGTAGAGGCCTATTACACGCTAAACGTGCAACATTTGCTGTGTTCAGCTAATATACTTCAGTGGCAGACAACTCAGAGCCCTGGCTTCTGTCTCCCCCTGCTGCATATAAAGGGTATGACATGGAATCACAGAACAGCTAGGGGATGTATATGCACATAAATTAGGTACTGCCTGAAGGACCCGACTACAACCCGAGTTGAGCACGGTAAACGAAACGTAATACCCTTTATTCGTTTGGGGTGGAGATTGAATAAATGAAGGTGTGGCGGAGGTGTGTCTACAGATACGCCCTATTCTGACCTTGACTCAATTCCCTAGTAATTCCACCACCTTTACGCAGGAGGAAACCATTAATGAGTTGTAGAGAACCTACCGGTTCCATGAGGAAAAATAATCTATTCATTTTTTCCGATAGAAATAACACCATTCTCTATGCACTGTAATTTACAACTTGATATGAGCTATTGATAAGAGCTAGGTTAATGAGTAATCAAGTTGAATAAGGGAACTATAAATATAAATGACACTTGTTTAAAATATATTTTACCTCATAATCGCTGGAGACAAATGTGAAACCAGTCACATGGCAGCAAACTGAAGCATATCGACATTTTAACTTTCCCACAGTAAAGTTTATGAAATGCAGAATTTTCATTGTAAGGCCTTTTAACTTGCAGGGATGGGCCCTAGGGAATGTCTTAATTATAGGCTACCCCAACTTCTCTGTTTCCTATTTCTATCATGTTAAATTACCCACTAACAATCAGTATCAACCGTCAGTAGGCCTAATAACCACACATATGCAAGAGACAATTTACTGTTATTTCCCTTCAGTTGGTATAACCTGAATTATGATTCCATTTAATTACATTGTTTTGTTAACCTTCATTTGCTTCCCCTGTAAACGCTGTCACAGTCATGTGGTTGTTGCTGAGGAAAAGAGTTGATTATATAAAAAAAGACAGGTTAATTCAATTGTTATGGAGTGGTGTTCCCGAGTGGCACAGCGGTTCCAGGCTGTATCACCACCAGCTGTGATTGGGAGTCCCATAGGGTAGTGCACAATTGGTCCGGGGTAGGCTGTCATTGTAAATAAGAATTTGTTCTTAACTGACTTGCCTAGTTAAATAAATAAAGGCCATGGCAGTTTGAACCTGATGCAAGGCACAATACTTGGCTGTGTCAACACACAGTTAGTGCAGGCAATAGGGTTAAGCCTACTATTGTACACTATTCTTCCTACTTTAATTCTATATATACTAATCTTCCAACATTACCATGGGTTAAAGAATGGGGACATTTTCAGAATGAATCAAAACACTGTTTTCTTTTGTGGGTAAAGGCTCTCCAAACCTGTTTTTTATGATTAATTTATACTTTCCTAACCCTAAATAATCTATAAATTCAGGGTATTTTTTAAATCTACCAATTGGTGCTGAAACAGAGACGGATAGGCATATATTTAGATGGCTTTCTTTCATTGTTCCCTAATATTCTGAACCATTGTCTCGATATATTCTATTAAGTCCATCGAACAAAATTCTAACTAAAAGGTACACCGTATTTAAAGGGATGGCTTAAGATAAATGTACTGAAAACCAATGGCGACAAGCATTTAGCTACACTCGCATTAACATCTGCTAACCATGTGTATGTGACCAATACATTTGATTTGGTTGGTGACGTTTTAGAGGGAGGACGATTTTAATTGTAATTGTATTATAATTGGGCTATAACGAATGGACAACAACACTTAGGCTTCTACTTCCAGCTTATACAGTGTATTTGGAAAGTATTCAGACCACTTGACTTTTTCCACATTGGTGCAGCTGGCGTCCGGGTTAAGTGAGCAGTGTGTCAAGAAGCAGTGCGGCTTGGCAGGGTCGTGTTTCGGGGGACGCATGGCTCTTGACTTTTGCCTCTCCCAAGTCCGTCCGGGAGTTGTAGCGATGGGACAAGACTGTAACTACCAATTGGGGAGAAAAAGGGGTACCATTTAACATTTTTTGGTACCCTTCCCCAGATCAGTGCCTTGACACAATCTCGGAGCTCTACGGACAATTCTTTCGACCTCATGGCTTGGTTTTTGCTCTGACATGCACCTTATATAGACAGGTGTGTGCCTTTCCAAATCATGTCCAATCAATTGAACTCCAATCAAGTTGTAGAAACATCTCAAGCATGATCTATGGAAACAGGAAGCACCTGAGCTCATAGCAACTGGTCTGAATACTTATGTAAATAAGGTATTTCTATTTTGTATTTTTAATAGATTTGCCAACATTTCTAAAAACCTGTTTTTGCTTTGTCATTATGGAGTATTTTGTGTAGATTAATGAGGAAAATAATCAATTTAATCCATTTTACAATAAGTCTGTAACGTAACGAAATGTGGAAAAAGTCAAGGGGTCTAAATATTAATTTCCCGAATGCACTGTACAGTGCCTTGCAAAAGTATTCATCCCCCTTGGCGTTTTTCCTATTTTGTTGCATTACAACCTGTAATTTAAGTAGATTTTTACTTGGATTTCATGTGATGGACATACACAAAATAGTCCAAATTGGTGAAGTGAAATGAAATAAATTACTTGTTTCAAAAAAGTAAAAAAATATATACACTGCTCAAAAAAATAAAGGGAACACTTAAACAACACAATGTAACTCCAAGTCAATCACACTTCTGTGAAATCAAACTGTCCACTTAGGAAGCAACACTGATTGACAATAAATTTCACATGCTGTTGTGCAAATGGAATAGACAACAGGTGTAAATTATAGGCAATTAGCAAGACACCCCCAATAAAGGAGTGGTTCTGCAGGTGGTGACCACAGACCACTTCTCAGATCCTATGCTTCCTGGCTGATGTTTTGGTCACTTTTGAATGCTGGCGGTGCTTTCACTCTAGTGGTAGCATGTGACGGAGTCTACAACCCACACAAGTGGCTCAGGTAGTGCAGCTCATCCAGGATGGCACATCAATGCGAGCTGTGGCAAGAAGGTTTGCTGTGTCTGTCAGCGTAGTGTCCAGAGCATGGATTCGCTACCAGGAGACAGGCCAGTACATCAGGAGATGTGGAGGAGGCCGTAGGAGGGCAACAACCCAGCAGCAGGACCGCTACCTCCGCCTTTGTGCAAGGAGAAGCAGGAGGAGCACTGCCAGAGCCCTGCAAAATGACCTCCAGCAGGCCACAAATGTGCATGTGTCTGCTCAAACGGTCAGAAACAGACTCCATGAGGGTGGTATGAGGGCCCGACGTCCACAGGTGGGGGTTGTGCTTACAGCCCAACACCGTGCAGGACATTTGGCATTTGCCAGAGAACACCAAATTCGCCATTGGCGCCCTGTGCTCTTCACAGATGAAAGCAGGTTCACACTGAGCACATGTGACAGACGTGACAGAGTCTGGAGACGCCGTGGAGAACGTTCTGCTGCCTGCAACATCCTCCAGCATGACCGGTTTGGCGGTGGGTCAGTCATGGTGTGGGGTGGCATTTCTTTGGGGGGCCGCACAGCCCTCCATGTGCTCGCCAGAGGTAGCCTGACTGCCATTAGGTACCGAGATGAGATCCTCAGACCCCTTGTGAGACCATATGCTGGTGCGGTTGGCCCTGGGTTCCTCCTAATGCAAGACAATGCTAGACCTCTTGTGGCTGGAGTGTGTCAGCAGTTCCTGCAAGAGGAAGGCATTGATGCTATGGACTGGCCCGCCCGTTCCCCAGACCTGAATCCAATTGAGCACATCTGGGACATCATGTCTCGCTCCATCCACCAACGCCACGTTGCACCACAGATTGTCCAGGAGTTGGCGGATGCTTTAGTCCAGGTCTGGGAGGAGATCCCTCAGGAGACCATCCGCCACCTCATCAGGAGCATGCCCAGGCGTTGTAGGGAGGTCATACAGGCACGTGGAGGCCACACACACTATTGAGCCTCATTTTGACTTGTTTTAAGGACATTACATCAAAGTTGGATCAGCCTGTAGTGTGGTTTTCCACTTTAATTTTGAGTGTGACTCCAAATCCAGACCTCCATGGGTTGATACATTTGATTTCCATTGATAATTTTTGTGTAATTTTGTTGTCAGCACATTCAACTATGTAAAGAAAAAAGTATTGAATAAGATTATTTCATTCATTCAGATCTAGGATGTGTTATTTTAGTGTTCCCTTTATTGTTTTGAGCAGTGTATATTAAGTGGTGCGTGCATATGTATTCACCCCCTTTGCTATGAAGCCTCTAAATAAGATCTGGTGCAACCAATTACCTTCAGAAGTCACATAATAAGTTAAATAAAGTCCACCTGTGTGCAATCTAAGTGTCACATAATCTGTCAAATGATCTCAGTATATATACACCTGTTCTGAAAGGCCCCAGAGTCTGCATCACCACTAAGCAATGGGCACCACCAAGCAAGCGGCACCATGAACACCAAGGCGCTCTCCAAACAGGTCAGGGACAAAGTTGTGGATAAGTACACAATATACACGGAGCAAGGAGGGCATTAATCAGAAGCAACAAAGAGACCAATGATAACCCTAAAGGAGCTGCAAAGCTCCACAGCGGAGATTGGAGTATTTGTCCATAGGACCCCTTTAAGCCGTACACTCCAACAGAGCTGGGCTTTACGGAAGAGTGGCCAGAAAAAAAAGCCATTGCTTAAAGAAAAAAATAAGCAAACACGTTTGGTGTTCGCCAAAAGGCATGTGGGAGACTACCCAACCATATGGAAAAAGGTACTCTGGTCAGATGAGACTAAAAATTTGCTTTTTTGTCTGGCGCTAAACCATTACCTCTCATCACTCAGCATTATGCTGTGGGATGTTTTTCGTCGGCAGGGACTGGGTCAGAATTGAAGGAATGGTGGATGGCGCTAAATACAGGGACATTCTTGAGGGAAACCTGTTTCAGTCTTCCAGAGATTTGAGTCTGGGACAGAGGTTCACCTTCCAGCAGGACAATGACCCTAAGCATACTTTTAAAGCAACACTCGAGTGGTTTAAGGGGAAACATTTAAATGTCTTGGAATGGCCTAGTCAAAGCCCAGACCTCAATCCAATTGAGAATCTGTTGTATGAATTAAGATTGCTGTACACCAGCGGAACCCATCCAACTTGAAGGAGCTGTAGCAGTTTTGCCTTGAAGAATGGGCAAAAATCCCAGTGGCTAGATGTGCCAAGCTTATAAACCATACCCCAAGAGACTTGCAGCTGTAAATGCTGCAAAAGGTGGCTCTACAAAAGGTGGCTCTACTTTTTGGCTTATTTCTTGTGTGTTTCACCCCCCAAAATATTTTGCATCTTCAAAGTGGTAGGCATGTTGTGTAAATCCACTTTAATTCCAGGTTGTAAGTCAACAAAATAGGAAAAATGCCAAGGGGGGTGAATACTTTTGCAAGCCACTGTACATACGACAGTATAAACATTTTAAGGACACTGTCACACCCTGATCTGTTTCACCTGTCCTTGTGATTGTCTCCACCCCCCTCCAGTTGTCGCCCATCTTCTCCATTATCCCCGGTGTATTCATACTTGTGTTCTCTGTTTGTCCATTGCCAGTTTGTCTTGTTTGTCAAGTCAACCAGCGTTTTTGTTGTCAGCTCCTGCTTTTCCCAGTCTCTCTTTTTCTCGCCCTCCATTTCGATTTCAGGAGAGTACTTGGAATCAAGAGGCACTATTCGATATGTTCCTGCACGGCGTCTCGGAGGAGGTCAAGGACGAGCTTGCGGCCTGGGAGTTACCTACGGAGCTTGATGCCCTCATCGCTTTGACCATCCGTATCGATGGCCGATTACGGGAACGACAGAGGGAGAGGAAATTGGATTTCGCTCGTGTAGGTGAAAATTCATGAATATGGTTGATTTTATGTAACCTATACTGTTCTCTTTGAAGTAGAAAGAAGAATCGATATTAGTTTAAACATTAGACATGTGTAAGCAGAATGAAGACTGAGCCCATGTGAGTGTACAAAGCTAGATCAACATCGAATTGACCATTGGACATGTAAAAAACAGAACGTAAGCAGAATCTGTGTGGATGAGGCAAGGTAAACCAACAAGACATGTCTGGTCTGGGCCATATCTGACATTGTGAAGGCTACTGTACACGTACATGGGTTAAGCATACATAGACAAACATCAGCCTGAACTTGTGAAGATCTTTGGACAGGAACATTAGCTAATCAGTGATAGGCACCAGTAGGAGTGTGCATGTCACATCACCAAAATAATCTATGCCCCAATGTCTGAGCCAATAAGAGAATGTAAACTAAGTAAGACAACATGATTCGTAAAGAGGAGTGACGATGTTATGTAAGGGTAAGACTGTATAAAAGCCAAGCACTAAGAATGAAGATTCAGTTCTTTCCATGGAAATGCTCGGCTTCTGTTACTTGTGTAATCAAAGTCTAATTGAATTTACAAGCTCTGGTATCTGAGAAGTATTTGACTTCATATTTTTCCACAACACTCGCACGCCCAGGGATCCCACCTTGCCTCCGAGTCATCCTGGAAGCTCCCGACGGTCTCGTTGCCGAGAGAACCCGAGGCTTCGCAACCTGCCCTGATGGCTACCGAAGACGGCTGAGTCGCCACTTCCTGAGCCTATGCCACTAGGCAGAGTTTTGCTGTCGCCAGCGGAAAGGCAATACAGGAGCGACACGAAGAGTTGTCTGTATTATGGGACTCTTTGTCATTTCAAGTCCTCTTGTCCTTAAAAAAAAACAGTCTCACCAGTAGTAGCGAGTACTCTGGTGGGCCATATGGAGAACGTTCCTGCTTCCCTTCTCGCACCTCTTTTCATGCCATTCTGCTGTGGTGAGACCAGTCCAAATCTCTCCGGGTTCAAATTGACTCTGGGGCCGACGAGAGCTTTTTGGACGCTACCCTGGCGTCCAAGCTGAACATCCCCACTCAGCCCCTCTCCAATCCCATGGGCGTTAGAGTGCTGGATGGACGCTCTATAGGCTGAGTCACCCACAACACCACTCCCATCAACCTACGTGTGTCAGGGAAACACAGCGAGCACAGGGTTCTTCTTTGTGGAGAAGAAGGTCTAGACCTGTGCATCAACTACCGGGGTCTCAACGACATAACGGTGAAGAACCGCTACCCGCTACCACTCATCTACACGGCCTTCGAGCCGCTCCAGGGGGCCACCGTGTTTTCCAAGCTGTGGATCCATGGAACGCCTACCACCTGGTGCGGATACGGGAAGGGGACGAGTGGAAGACCGCCTTCAACACGGCCAGCAGTCACAACGAGTATCTGGTCATGCCATTTGGCGTTACCAACACCCCTGCTGTGTTCCAGGCACTGGTCAATGATCTCCGCAACATGTTGAACCGGTTCGCCTTCGTCTACCTAGATAACATCTTCATCTTCTCCCGTTCCACCCAAGAACGTGCTCGACGTCCGACAGGTTCTCCAATGCCTCCTGGAGAAGCAGCAGAGAAGTGCGAGTTCCATCGTTTCATCATCCCTTTTCTGGGTTTCATCATTGCCGCAGGGAGTGTGCAAATGAATCCCGGGAAGGTGAGAGCGGTGGTGGATTGTCCCCAGCATACTTCCAGGGTGCAGCTGCAACGCTTCCTGGGGTTTGCCAACTTCTATCGCCACTTTATCCGGGGTTACAGCACCCTGGCTTCCTCCCTATTCTCACTCACCTCGCCCAAAGTTCCGTTCATGTGGTCTCCAGCTGCTGACCAGCTGCTGACCGGTGTTCCGGGACCTCAAACATCGCTTCACCACAGCTCCCTTCTTGGTTCCTCCGGACCCTTCCTGTCAGTTCGTGGTGGAGGCCGATGCTTCTGATGTCGGAGTGGTGGCAGTCCTGTCCCAGCGTTCTACCCTGGACCTCAAGCTACATCCCTGCGCCTTCTTCTCCCACCGCCTCAACGCCGTGTGGACCAACCACAAGAACCTGGAGTATCTCCGCACCGCCAAGCTCCTCAACTCCAGGCAAGCCAGATGGGCCCTGCTGTTCACACGGTTCAACTTCTCCCTTTCGTACCGGCCGGGATCCAATAATGTCAAGCCTGATGCACTGTCCCATCGCTATAGCGCCACGGGTACCACCCTGGAGCCCGAGACCATCCTTCCCACCTCGTGCCTGGTGACGGCACTCAACTGGGGTATAGGGAAACAGGTTCGGGAGGTGCAGCGGTCCCAGACAAATCCTGGTGGGGGCCCTGATAATCAAATGTTTGTGCCTGGCACTGTCCGCTCTGCGGTCCTGGAGTGGGCCCATTCCTCCAGGCTTGCCTGCCACCCGGGCTCCCGTCAGACCCTGGCCTTCGTGCGACAATGCTTTTGGTGGCCTACGATGGTTCCGGATGTCGTCGCGTTTGTCTCCGCCTGCACGGTCTGTGTTCAGAATAAGACTCCTCTGCAAGCTCCGGCTGGTCTTCTGCAACCACTGCCTGTCCCTCACCGTCCCTGGGGTCACATATCCCTGGATTTTTTCACGGGTCTCCCCCCGTCTGAGGGCAATACTGCCATCCTGACTGTGGTCGACCGGTTTTCCAAGGACGCTCACTTCATTCCTCTCCCCAAACTACCCTGGGCCAAGGAGACGGCCCAGCTCATGGTGCAGCACGTCTTTCCGGATCCCGACCGGGGGCCTCAGTTCTCGTCCGGGTTCTGGAAGGCATTCTGTGGCCTCATTGTGTTGTCAGGCCAGCCTGTCCTCTTGGTTCCACCCCCAGTCCAATGGCCAGTCGGAGCGAGCCAACCAAGATCTTGAGACTACTCTGCGCTGCCTGGTCTCCGCCAACCCCACCTCCTGGAAACAGCACCCTTCCCTGCTCTGCCACGGGCCTATCTCCATTTGAGTGTTCCCTGGGGTATCAGCCCCCGCTCTTCCCTGAGCCGGAGGAAGAGGTCGGCGTACCTTCTGCCCAGATGTTTGTCTGCCGCTGTCGTCATGCCTGGAGGAGAGCCTGGTCGGCCCTCCTCAAGACCACCTCCAGGTATCGACCACAAGCGGATCGCCATCGGACCCCGGCTCCCCTGTATCGTCTCGGGCAGAAGGTATGGCTATTGTTACGCACGTCTCTTGGAAGAGGGAATGCAACAGCTTGCTACACTCAACTCCCCGTGGAGTGAAAGAGGTATATGACTGCAGGTGCGGGTAAGGATGACAGAGGCAGAGAATTTTACCGTTAACAGGGAATTTATTCTTCCTTCATATGGTAAAGTGGGGAAAAGGGGCTGGATGGAAATTTAAGCAAAGAAAGTAAAAGTTAAAGAGCACCATCTCCTACCTTACCTACCTACCCATCTTAGCACCACCTGGCGCACTAACCAAAATACAGGGGGTAGTACGCCCAGGTCTTACCTAGTGTGCATAGGCAGAGTACATACTACGGGTATATATATATGCCCGCAGGCCTCTTGCCTAAGCACTCCCAAGGTGCCTTCCCCTTCCCCCCTGGGAACAAAAACAGAATAATTACAACCGTAAAGTGAACAATTTCAATAATCACAAACACAGTCCTTTTGGCATACACATACTTCAGCAGGACCGGCGACAAAATACTTAACAAAAATGTATACAGACCAACAACGAAACACAGGACATACCAAGAAGCTCAATGTGATGGTCTAGGGGTGCGTTGGTGGTGGTAAAGTTGTAGATTTGTACAGGGTAAAAAGGGATCTTGAAGAAGGAAGGCTATCACTTCAATTTGCAACGCCATGCCATATCTTGTGGACGGCGCTTAATTGGAGCCATTTTCCTCCTACAACAGGACAATGGCCCAAAGCACAGCTCCAAACTATGCAAGAACTACTTAGGGAAGAGGCAGTCAGCTGGTATTCTGTCTAAAATGGTGTGGCCAGCACAGTCACCGGATCTCAACCCTATTGAGCTGTTGCGGGAGCAGCTTGACCGTATGGTACGTAAGAAGTGCCCACCAAGCCAATCCAACTTGTGGGAGGTGCTTCAGGAAGCATGGGGTGAAATCTCTTCAGATTACCTCAACAAATTGACAACTAGAATGCCAAAGGTCTGCAAGGCTGTAAGTGCTGCAAGTGGAGGATTCTTTGACAAAAAGAAAGTTTGGAAGACACAATTATTATTTCAATTAAAAATCATTATTTATAACCTTGTCTACATCTTGACTATATTTCCTATTAATTTTGCAACTAATTTCATGTATGTTTTCATGGAAAACAAGGACATTTCTAAGTGACCCCAAACTTTTGAACGGTAGTGTATATGTGTAATATGAGTATCATAAGTTTCTATAACTAATGTACACCAGTCAAATGCCACTGCTCCTACACATTTTCAACCTACTATGCTTTGTCTAAGCGTGTGATTATATCTTTACATCAGCTCATCTATAGTCCCTCATTATGGAAACGGAAATAACAACACTGTGCTACATATTCATCACAACCAGCTATTTATTTCCTGTAAAGTTAGCTGCTCTCTTTTCAGTGTCACATGCCATGGAATGTTGGCCCTGTTATGTGTTCTGTGTTGTGTGTTCTGTGTTCCCTTCTGTAGCATAGATTCTATGTTCTGGGTTTGGGATCAGATGTCACTTGACCATTTGACAATGATGCCATTGTGACAGGCTACTCCATACGTATCAAAGCAGCACTGATTAACCAGTTGACAGGGCTGGAGAACAATACTGCCCTTCACTGCATAGAGACAGCACAGCCACTCAGACCCTAACCCTGACCCTGAATGAAAGTTACACTGGTCCCATCCCAAATATTCCACATGGAACAAAAATACCCACATTTAGGATTATGCTAAATACAGTTCTTATATAGTTTCGGAAGCCTCCTAAGCTTTTCTTACGATGTATTTTCATGGATAAGCAAGTATGTTGTTATTAGCCTACACTTGTTATTATTCTCACCAATTTGAGTAACTGAATGTCTGTGTAGGCCTAATAATTTTAACTACAGGATTCACCCAAGCAATAACCAGATTAAAAAACGGATTCTATCAACTGGTTTATTCCATTACTATAATAAGCTTATTTACTGTGGTCTGACTTACCCATTTGTCTAGATATGGTTTTTTTCATATAATTGTATATCAAATTAATCCTTGACCTTTTATTCGTTGCAAATATTCTGGTAAAGTATTACAGTAGCCTCATGAAAATGATTTTCTCAGCGCTCAGAAGGACCGACCTCTGATCGGTAAAACAAACTTATCTGGCCAATCAAGTGAGCTGTCTGGTGTGGATCACCACTAGGGAGTGAGAGCTGAGCGTAAAAAAATAGTTCACGTTGGCCAAACTGCGAAATTGACGCACCAAATCAGAACTGTATAAAAAAAAAATCTGAATCGTTTACACTTGTTGTTGTTGTTTCAAGATATTGCAACATTGTAAATTACCTTTAGGCTAAGTTTTGCAGTGAAAGCTGAAGTCACCGTGATACTGAAACTTGGACCTATCATCAACTGAAAGTGGACTTGAGTCTTCTGAAAATCTATCTTGAAGTCGTAATTTGCCGATCTTTATTGCCTTTAAAAACAAACGTCTCATGAACAAATCGAGGACATCTTGGGGATTAAACCGACCTGCTCGACCCGGTCATGGTTATTATTGGACTGGTTTGGACCTAAGCATGGACTGTTGGCAGGTGTCCGTTCTGTGTGTTATATTTACATCATGTCTACAGCACACGTTGTCTCAAACACAGGAAGGTAGGTGATTTTATAAATGGTGATGTGTCACTAAATCAAATAGCCCAAAAATCGAATACAAACTTTGCATATAGAGTTGTAAACCAGGAAATCAATTCAGTGTGTATGGGCTGTACATACTCTTTTAATCAAGCATTCCTGAATTGTTGTTATTATTTCCATGAGATTGTATCACACACACACGTTTGTTTTACTATCCTTGATTCCCATTCAAAATCCTATTTTCCATAACCCCTAACCCTAAACCTTAACCGAACACTAACCTTAACCTTAAAACTAAAACTAAACCTAACTTCTAACCCTAATTGTAACTCTAAACCTAACCCCTAAGCCTAAAATAGCAATTTTCGTTGTGGGGACCAGCAAAATGTCCCCACTGGTCCAATTTTTCCTTGTTTTACAATCCTAGGACTTCTGGTACCCACAAGGATAGTAAAACCAAACCACACATACACACACATACAAACACACACACAAAGTCTATTTCTCAAGAGGTTGCATTCCTGTTCCCAAAGTTTGGTTTGGTTTATTCGGATCCCCAATATCTTTTGCCGAAGCAGCAGCTATTCTTTCTGGGGCCCACACAAAAACATAAAACACCACAAGTAACAAAACACTGATACACTGTTTACTGTTATTTTCCCGTTTCACGTGAGAGGATGTGTTGGTCTATCTCCTGGTCTTGGTGACTGTAGAGGAATCACCTGTTTGCACTCTGAGTCACAGTAGAGCAGAACAGTAGAGCAGAGCAGAACACCTGAACACAGCACAGCTACCTGTGGCCCTGACAGTGACAGGTCAGCATCTCCAACACTAGAACAAGTATCAGTCAAGGCTTTTGTCAGGTTGTTGTGGTGGACTCAGATGATGATACACATAAGTGTTTTATGTGCTGTTTCATCCACTTGAAAGTGTGAAACCTCTGGTTGGTTTAATGGAACTCATGGGACGTTTTGTGGGACAAGAACATGTAGACTCAATAAAGGTAGACAATGTCCTATTGTGTGTGGACTATAACAAGGTTGCTCCTCTTGGGTGTTCAGTTGACTGTTTCAATGATTAACCAAAACCTTCTATATCCTTCTTTCTATCTTTCTTTCTTCATTCTCACTCTCCTGTTCTTGTTCTTTCTGTCTACCTCTCTCTCTCTCTGTCTCTCTCCCTCTCCCTCGCACTAGCTCTCTCTCAATCTCTCCCCTATCTCTCTCCCTCTCTCTCTCTTTAGCTCTCACTCCCCCTTCTGTCTATTTTAGAGATCAGATAGCTGCTCTGTTCTTCTCTCAGAGGAGGGAACTTTTGCTACACCCATTACCACACTGTAATAAGCCTTTCTGATTGCAGTAATATGTCAGCCATTTAGCCAGTGCTGGCAATGTGCCACGCACACAGAGCTGATATCCTGTGTCAGGGGACACAAGTGACTGAGAGTCTATTGCCCCTGTTGTAAAGGACACTGGAGGTCAATTGGCTCATTCAAATTGAAGACACTTGTTGCTTTGAGTGACTGTTGGCGGTTGTTTACCAGTGACGAGCGCTGAGTTGGGTGTATACAATATTTGGTTGTAGTTTGTGTATTTTGTAGTTCATGTTGGAGTAGTTATTAACGTGACATCCCAATTCTCTGGTAGATAAGAGATCATTTCAGTGGCGCATGCTTCAACACTTTCAGCAAAATAGGAATATGTACTTGTGTGCACGTGCATCCGTCTATATTTTACTTCTTGATGGATTTTTCTTCACTCTCTCTTTTTTCTGTCCAGTCCACTCCCATCTATGTGTTTGCAGAGGACTAAAACTGCCCTTTGAGCCCGAATCAGTGTGTGCTGTGGCTGGATTAGATGCTTTGTGTTGTCCTTTCTAACTCCACTCCTCTTCTGGGACAATATTTGCTCAGGAGTATGTGTGAATGAACGCGTGTACAACGATATGGATTACCCATAGGATGTGTGTGTGTGTGTGTTTGTGTGTGTGTGTGCGTGTGTGCGTAAGTACGTGCCTATGTACGTACGTGCGCATGCACACGTCCTTCTATGCAAGTGCGCATGCCTCTCAGACTTCTCAACATTTGAAGAGCCATCCGTGTCCACCTACACCATTCCATGTATTAGTCATCCTCTGATACCATTCACTCACTACTGATAAGATCACTTGAGCAGCTGAAGTTCAGATGTAGTGATAAGGTGTTCCCATTCAATTGTGAGCTACAGCTGCAAACACAATCGAGACAGTTGAAGGTAATGACTAATGTATTAATAAGGAAGAACAGTTTCATTTCATTGTGTCCAGTCACACATGCAACTGCTCGGGTTGAATAGCTATGGAATAGATTTAGATGACGGGACTGTATAGTAGATTTGTTTTGTCTCCTGTGGATTGTCGAACTTTGGTGGAAGGATATCCTTCTCAACTATTGCATATATGCAGATGCACAATGTGCATGCATAACGTAGCCAAAATATGATAGAATGTGTCAATACAGTGTTGTGTATTTTGATGCTGTTTCAATCGGAGGAGCCTTCCCTACACATAGAGCATATGATTATCCGCCATTAATGTGTCTGCACAATATAGAGAGATGTCACGGTGAATGTGTAGCGCTTACACTGCACAATATCTGTAAATGTGACTTATCGAAGTGGTAAATAGGAGATGGTCTGCATGTCTCCTTCCTGCCTCACTATCTCCCCTCCTTTGGCCAGACTGGAGTTCTCTTCTCACACATGGTCTTTTGTCCCATTACCATGATCTCAGCACTGTGGGTCCTCTATCACACACACACACACACACACACACACACACACACACCACACTATCTGTCACTGTATCACTCATCACTCTTACTTGGAGTCTGACTGGGACACACTGTCCACATTTATAGCTCAGACCTTTACAATGCTATTCTTTGTTTGGCAAGTCCATGTTCCCCCCACCCACCCGCTATCAGCCTCAGGCCTGGTCCACTAAATGTAGAGGGGTTATGGCCTGCACTGCTTCAAACACTGCTCCAGACACGTTTCAGACATATCAACAGATATAACATCAAACACAGCTCCAGACACTGCTCCAGACACGTTTCAGACATATCAACAGATATAATATCAAACACAGCTACAGACACTGCTCCAGACACGTTTCAGACATATCAACAGATATAACATCAAACACTGCTCCAGACACTGCTCCAGACACCTTTCAGACATATCAACAGATATAACATCAAACACTGCTCCAGACACTGCTCCAGACATATCAACAGATATAACATCAAACACTGCTCCAGACACTGCTCCAGACACGTTTCAGACATATCAACAGATATAACATCAAACACTGCTCCAGACACTGCTCCAGACACGTTTCAGACATATCAACAGATATAACATCAAACACTGCTCCAGACACTGCTCCAGACACGTTTCAGACATATCAACAGATATAACATCAAACACTGCTCCAGACACTGCTCCAGACACGTTTCAGACATATCAACAGATATAACATCAAACACAGCTACAGACACTGCTCCAGACACATTTCAGACATATCAACAGATATAACATCAAACACAGCTCCAGACACTGCTCCAGACACGTTTCAGACATATCAACAGATATAACATTAAACACAGCTCCAGACACTGCTCCAGACCCGTTTCAGACATATCAACAGATATAACATCAAATACAGCTCCAGACACGTCAACAGATATAACATCAAACACAGCTCCAGACACTGCTCCAGACACATCAACAGATATAACATCAAACACAGCTATAGACACTGCTCCAGACCCGTTTTTGACTTATCAACAGATATAACATCAAACACAGCTCCAGACACTGCTCCAGACACGTTTCAGACATATCAACAGGTATAACATCAAACACAGCTACAGACACTGCTCCAGACACGTTTCAGACATATCAACAGATATAACATCAAACACAGCTCCAGACACTGCTCCAGACACATCAACAGATATAACATCAAACACAGCTACAGACACTGCTCCAGACATGTTTCTGACTTATCAACAGATATAACATCAAACACTGCTCCAGACACTGCTCCAGACACGTTTCAGACATATCAACAGATATAACATCAAACACAGCTCCAGACACTGCTCCAGACACTGCTCCAGACACGTTTCAGACATATCAACAGATATAACATCAAACACAACTCCAGACACGTTTCAGACATACCAACAGATATGACATCAAACACAGCTCCAGACACTGCTCCAGACACGTTTCAGACCGTCAACAGATATAACATCAAACACAGCTCCAGACACTTTTCAGACATATCAACAGATATAACATCACACTGCTCCAGACACGTTTCAGACACCTTTCTGACATATCAACAGATATAACATCAAATACAGCTCCAGACACTGCTCCAGACACGTTTCAGACATATCAACAGATATAACATCAAACACTGCTCCAGACATGTTTCAGACATATCAACAGATATAACATCAAACACAGCTCCAGACACGTTTCAGACATATCAACAGATATAACATCAAATACAGCTCCAGACACTGCTCCAGACACGTTTCAGACATATCAACAGATATAACATCAAATACAGCTCCAGACACTGCTCCAGACACGTTTCAGACATATCAACAGATATAACATCAAACACAGCTACAGACACTGCTCCAGACACGTTTCAGACATATCAACAGATATAACATCACACTGCTCCAGACACGTTTCAGACACCTTTCTGACATATCAACAGATATAACATCAAATACAGCTCCAGACACTGCTCCAGACACACTTTTCAGACATATCAAAAGATATAAAATCAAATACAGCTACAGACACTGCTCCAGACATATCAACAGATATAACAAACACAGCTACAGACACTGCTCCAGACACATCAACAGATATAACATCAAACACAGCTATAGACACTGCTCCAGACCCGTTTTTGACTTATCAACAGATATAACATCAAACACAGCTCCAGACACTGCTCCAGACACGTTTCAGACATATCAACAGGTATAACATCAAACACAGCTACAGACACTGCTCCAGACACGTTTCAGACATATCAACAGATATAACATCAAACACAGCTCCAGACACTGCTCCAGACACATCAACAGATATAACATCAAACACAGCTACAGACACTGCTCCAGACATGTTTCTGACTTATCAACAGATATAACATCAAACACTGCTCCAGACACTGCTCCAGACACGTTTCAGACATATCAACAGATATAACATCAAACACAGCTCCAGACACTGCTCCAGACACTGCTCCAGACACGTTTCAGACATATCAACAGATATAACATCAAACACAACTCCAGACACGTTTCAGACATACCAACAGATATGACATCAAACACAGCTCCAGACACTGCTCCAGACACGTTTCAGACCGTCAACAGATATAACATCAAACACAGCTCCAGACACTTTTCAGACATATCAACAGATATAACATCACACTGCTCCAGACACTGCTTCAGACACCTTTCTGACATATCAACAGATATAACATCAAATACAGCTCCAGACACTGCTCCAGACACGTTTCAGACATATCAACAGATATAAAATCAAATACAGCTCCAGACACTGCTCCAGACATGTTTCAGACATATCAACAGATATAACATCAAACACTGCTCCAGACATGTTTCAGACATATCAACAGATATAACATCAAACACAGCTCCAGACACGTTTCAGACATATCAACAGATATAACATCAAATACAGCTCCAGACACTGCTCCAGACACGTTTCAGACATATCAACAGATATAACATCAAATACAGCTCCAGACACTGCTCCAGACACGTTTCAGACATATCAACAGATATAACATCAAACACAGCTACAGACACTGCTCCAGACCCGTTTTTGACTTATCAACAGATATAACATCAAACACAGCTCCAGACACTGCTCCAGACACGTTTCAGACATATCAACAGGTATAACATCAAACACAGCTACAGACACTGCTCCAGACACGTTTCAGACATATCAACAGATATAACATCAAACACAGCTCCAGACACTGCTCCAGACACATCAACAGATATAACATCAAACACAGCTACAGACACTGCTCCAGACATGTTTCTGACTTATCAACAGATATAACATCAAACACTGCTCCAGACACTGCTCCAGACACGTTTCAGACATATCAACAGATATAACATCAAACACAGCTCCAGACACTGCTCCAGACACTGCTCCAGACACGTTTCAGACATATCAACAGATATAACATCAAACACAACTCCAGACACGTTTCAGACATACCAACAGATATGACATCAAACACAGCTCCAGACACTGCTCCAGACACGTTTCAGACCGTCAACAGATATAACATCAAACACAGCTCCAGACACTTTTCAGACATATCAACAGATATAACATCACACTGCTCCAGACACGTTTCAGACACCTTTCTGACATATCAACAGATATAACATCAAATACAGCTCCAGACACTGCTCCAGACACGTTTCAGACATATCAACAGATATAAAATCAAATACAGCTCCAGACACTGCTCCAGACATGTTTCAGACATATCAACAGATATAACATCAAACACTGCTCCAGACATGTTTCAGACATATCAACAGATATAACATCAAACACAGCTCCAGACACGTTTCAGACATATCAACAGATATAACATCAAATACAGCTCCAGACACTGCTCCAGACACGTTTCAGACATATCAACAGATATAACATCAAATACAGCTCCAGACACTGCTCCAGACACGTTTCAGACATATCAACAGATATAACATCAAACACAGCTACAGACACTGCTCCAGACACGTTTCAGACATATCAACAGATATAACATCACACTGCTCCAGACACGTTTCAGACACCTTTCTGACATATCAACAGATATAACATCAAATACAGCTCCAGACACTGCTCCAGACACACTTTTCAGACATATCAAAAGATATAAAATCAAATACAGCTACAGACACTGCTCCAGACATATCAACAGATATAACAAACACAGCTACAGACACTGCTCCAGACACGTTTCAGACATATCAACAGATATAACATCAAACACAGCTCCAGACACTGCTCCAGACATGTTTCAGACATATCAACAGATATAACATCAAACACAGCTCCAGACACGTTTCAGACATATCAACAGATATAACATCAAATACAGCTCCAGACACTGCTCCAGACACGTTTCAGACATATCAACAGATATAACATCAAATACAGCTCCAGACACTGCTCCAGACCCGTTTCAGACATATCAACAGATATAACATCAAATACAGCTCCAGACACTGCTCCAGACACGTCAACAGATATAACATCAAACACAGCTCCAGACACATCAGATATAACATCAAACACAGCTATAGACACTGCTCCAAAAACGTTTCTGACTTATCAACAGATATAACATCAAACACTGCTCCAGACACGTTTCAGACATATCAACAGATATAACATCAAACACAGCTACAGACACTGCTCCAGACACGTTTCAGACATATCAACAGATATAACATCAAACACAGCTCCAGACACTGCTCCAGACACATCAACAGATATAACATCAAACACAGCTACAGACACTGCTCCAGCAATGTTTCTGACTTATCAACAGATATAACATCAAACACTGCTCCAGACACGTTTCAGACATATCAACAGATATAACATCAAACACTGCTCCAGATTCTGCTCCAGACACTTTTCAGACATATCAACAGATATAACATAAAAAAAACAGCTACAGACACTGCTCCAGACACGTTTCAGACACGTTTCAGACATATCAACAGATATAACATCAAACACAGCTCCAGACACTGCTCCAGACACGTTTCAGACATATCAACAGATATAACATCAAACACAGCTCCAGACACTTTTCAGACATATCAACAGATATAACATCACACTGCTCCAGACACGTTTCAGACATATCAACAGATATAACATCAAATAAAGCTCCAGACACTGCTCCAGACACGTTTCAGACATATCAACAGATATAACATCAAACACAGCTCCAGACACTGCTCCAGACACGTTTCAGACATATCAACAGATATAAAATCAAATACAGCTCCAGACACTGCTCCAGACACGTTTCAGACATATCAACAGATATAAAATCAAATACAGCTCCAGACACTGCTCCAGACACATCAACAGATATAACATCAAACACAGCTCCAGACACTGCTCCAGACATGTTTCAGACATATCAACAGATATAACATCAAATACAGCTCCAGACACTGCTCCAGACACGTTTCAGACATATCAACAGATATAACATCAAATACAGCTCCAGACACTGCTCCAGACACGTTTCAGACATATCAACAGATATAACATCACACTGCTCCAGACACGTTTCAGACACCTTTCTGACATATCAACAGATATAACATCAAATACAGCTCCAGACACTGCTCCAGACACGTTTCAGACACGTTTCAGACATATCAACAGATATAACATCACACACAGCTCAAGACACGTTTCAGACATATCAACAGATATAACATCAAACACAGCTCCAGACACTGCTCCAGACACGTTTCAGACATATCAACAGATATAACATCAAACACAGCTACAGACACTGCTCCAGACATGTTTCAGACATATCAACAGATATAACATAAAACACAGCTACACACACTGCTCCAGACACGTTTCTGACTTATAAACAGAAATAACATCACACTGCTCCAGACACGTTTCAGACATATCAACAGATATAACATCAAACACAGCTACAGACACTGCTCCAGACATGTTTCAGACATATCAACAGATATAACATAAAACACAGCTCCAGACACTGCTCCAGACACGTTTCAGACACGTTTCAGACATATCAACAGATATAACATCACACTGCTCCAGACACGTTTCAGACACGTTTCAGACATATCAACAGATATAAAATCAAATACAGCTCCAGACACTGCTCCAGACACGTTTCAGACATATCAACAGATATAACATCAAACACAGCTACAGACACTGCTCCAGACACGTTTCAGACATATCAACAGATATAACATCAAACACAGCTCCAGACACTGCTCCAGACACATCAACAGATATAACATCAAACACAGCTACAGACACTGCTCCAGACATGTTTCAGACATATCAACAGATATAACATAAAACACAGCTACACACACTGCTCCAGACACGTTTCAGACATATCAACAAATATAACATAAAACACAATTCCAGACACTGCTCCAGACACGTTTCAGACATATCAACAGATAACATCAAACACAGCTACAGACACTGCTCCAGACACGTTTCAGACATATCAACTGAAATTACAAACACAGCTACAGACACTACTCCAGAAACATTTAAGACATATCAACAGATATAACATCAAATACAGCTCCAGACACTGCTCCAGACACGTTTCAGACATATCAACAGATATAACATCAAACACTGCTCCAGACACTGCTCCAGACATGTTTCAGACATATCAACAGATATAACATCAAACACAGCTCCAGACACTGCTCCAGACACGTTTCAGACATATCAACAGATATAACATCAAATACAGCTCCAGACACTGCTCCAGACACGTTTCAGACATATCAACAGATATAACATCAAATACAGCTCCAGACACTTCTCCAGACACGTTTCAGACATATCAACAGATATAACATCAAATACAGCTCCAGACACTGCTCCAGACACGTTTCAGACATATCAACAGATATAACATCAAACACTGCTCCAGACACTGCTCCAGACACGTTTCAGACATATCAACAGATATAACATCAAACACTGCTCCAGACACTTTTCAGACATATCAACAGATATAACATCATTCACTGCTCCAGACACTGCTCCAGACACGTTTCAGACATATCAACAGATATAACATCAAACACTGCTCCACTCACTGCTCCAGACACTTTTCAGACATATCAACAGATATAACATCAGACACTGCTCCAGACACGTTTCAGACATATCAACAGATATATTATCAAACACAGCTCCAGACACTGCTCCAGACACGTTTCAGACATATCAACAGATAACATCAAACACTGCTCCAGACATGTTTCAGACATATCAACAGATATAACATCAAACACAGCTCCAGACACTGCTCCAAACATGTTTAGACATATCAACAGATATAACATCACACACAGCTCAAGACACGTTTCAGACATATCAACAGATATAACATCAAACACAGCTCCAGACACTGCTCCAGACACGTTTCAGACATATCAACAGATATAACATCAGACACTGCTCCAGACACGTTTCAGACATATCAACAGATATATTATCAAACACAGCTCCAGACACTGCTCCAGACACGTTTCAGACATATCAACAGATAACATCAAACACTGCTCCAGACATGTTTCAGACATATCAACAGATATAACATCAAACACAGCTCCAGACACTGCTCCAGACACGTTTCAGACGTATCAACAGATATAAAATCAAATACAGCTACATACACTGCTCCAGACATATCAACAGATATAACAAACACAGCTCCAGACACTGCTCCAGACACGTTTCAGACATATCAACAGGTATAACATCAAACACAGCTCCAGACACTGCTCCAGACACGTTTCAGACATATCAACAGATATAACATCAAACACAGCTCCAGACACTGCTCCAGACACATCAACAGATATAACATCAAACACAGCTACAGACACTGCTCCATTCACGTTTCTGACTTATCAACAGATAACATCAAACACAGCTATAGACACTGCTCCAGACACGTTTTAGACATATCAACAGATATAACATCAAACACAGCTCCAGACACTGCTCCAGACACGTTTCAGACATATCAACAGATATAACATCAAACACTGCTCCAGACACTGCTCCAGACACCTTTCAGACATATCAACAGATATAACATCAAACACTGCTCCAGACACTGCTCCAGACACGTATCAGACATATCAACAGATATAACATCAAACACTGCTCCAGACACTGCTCCAGACACGTTTCAGACATATCAACAGATATAACATCAAACACTGCTCCAGACACTGCTCCAGACACGTTTCAGACATATCAACAGATATAACATCAAACACTGCTCCAGACACTGCTCCAGACACGTTTCAGACATATCAACAGATATAACATTAAACACAGCTCCAGACACTGCTCCAGACATGTTTCAGACATATCAACAGATATAACATCAAACACTGCTCCAGACACGTTTTTGACTTATCAACAGATATAACATCAAACACAGCTCCAGACACTGCTCCAGACACATCAACAGATATAACATCAAACACAGCTACAGACACTGCTCCAGACATGTTTCTGACTTATCAACAGATATAACATCAAACACTGCTCCAGACACTGCTCCAGACACGTTTCAGACATACCAACAGATATAACATCAAACACTGCTCCAGACACGTTTCAGACATATCAACAGATATAACATCAAACACTGCTCCAGACACTGCTCCAGACACGTTTCAGACATATCAAACAGATATAACATCAAACACTGCTCCAGACACTGCTCCAGACATATCAACAGATATAACATTAAACACAGCTACAGACACTGCTCCAGACACGTTTCAGACATATCAACAGATAACATCAAACACTGCTCCAGACACGTTTCAGACATACCAACAGATATAACATCAAACACTGCTCCAGACACGTTTCAGACATATCAACAGATATAACATCAAACACAGCTCCAGACACTGCTCCAGACACGTTTTAGACACGTTTCAGACATATCAACAGATATAACATCAAACAGAGCTACAGACACTGCTCCAGACACGTTTCTGACTTCTCAACAGATATCAAACACAGCTATAGACACTGCTCCAGACACGTTTCAGACATATCAACAGATATCAAACACAGCTCCAGACACTGCTCCAGACACATCAACAGATATAACATCAAACACAGCTATAGACACTGCTCCAGACACGTTTTAGACATATCAACAGATATAACATCAAACACAGCTCCAGACACTGCTCCAGACACGTTTCAGACATATCAACAGATATAACATCAAACACTGCTCCAGACACTGCTCCAGACACGTTTCAGACATATCAACAGATATAACATCAAACACTTCTCCAGACACTGCTCCAGAACCTTTTCAGACATATCAACAGATATAACATCAAACACAACTCCAGACACGTTTCAGACATATCAACAGATATAATATCAAACACAGCTACAGACACTGCTCCAGACACGTTTCAGACATATCAACAGATATAACATCAAACACTGCTCCAGACACTGCTCCAGACACCTTTCAGACATATCAACAGATATAACATCAAACACTGCTCCAGACACTGCTCCAGACACTGCTCCAGACATATCAACAGATATAACATCAAACACTGCTCCAGACACGTTTCAGACATATCAACAGATATAACATCAAACACTGCTCCAGACACTGCTCCAGACACGTTTCAGACATATCAACAGATATATCAAACACTGCTCCAGACACTGCTCCAGACACGTATCAGACATATCAACAGATATAACATCAAACACTGCTCCAGACACTGCTCCAGACACGTTTCAGACATATCAACAGATATAACATCAAACACTGCTCCAGACACTGCTCCAGACACGTTTCAGACATATCAACAGATATAACATCAAACACTGCTCCAGACATGTTTCAGACATATCAACAGATATAACATCAAACACAGCTCCAGACACGTTTCAGACATATCAACAGATATAACATCAAACACAGCTACAGACACTGCTCCAGACACGTTTCAGACATATCAACAGATATAACATCAATCACAGCTACAGACACTGCTCCAGACACTGCTCCAGACACGTTTCAGACACGTCTCAGACATATCAACAGATATAACATCACACACAGCTCAAGACACGTTTCAGACATATCAACAGATATAACATCAAACACAACTCCAGACACGTTTCAGACATACCAACAGATATGACATCAAACACAGCTCCAGACACTGCTCCAGACACGTTTCAGACATATCAACAGATATAACATCAAACACAACTCCAGACACGTTTCAGACATACCAACAGATATGACATCAAACACAGCTCCAGACACTGCTCCAGACACGTTTCAGACACCTTTCTGACATATCAACAGATATAACATCAAATACAGCTCCAGACACTGCTCCAGACACGTTTCAGACATATCAACAGATATAAAATCAAATACAGCTCCAGACACTGCTCCAGACACATCAACAGATATAACATCAAACACTGCTCCAGACACTGCTCCAGACACGTATCAGACATATCAACAGATATAACATCAAACACTGCTCCAGACACTGCTCCAGACACGTTTCAGACATATCAACAGATATAACATCAAACACAGCTCCAGACACGTTTCTGATTTATCAACAGATATAACATCAAACACAGCTCCAGACACGTTACAGACATATCAACAGATATAACATCAAACACAGCTCCAGACACTTTTCAGACGTATCAACAGATATAACATCAAACACAGCTCCAGACACTGCTCCAGACACGTTACAGACATATCAACAGATATAACATCACACTGCTCCAGACACGTTTCAGACACCTTTCTGACATATCAACAGATATAACATCAAACACAGCTCCAGACACTTTTCAGACGTATCAACAGATATAACATCAAATACAGCTCCAGACACTGCTCCAGACATATCAACAGATATAACAAACACAGCTACAGACACTGCTCCAGACACGTTTCAGACATATCAACAGATATAACATCAAACACAGCTCCAGACACTGCTCCAGACACGTTTCAGACATATCAACAGATATAACATCAAATACAGCTCCAGACCCGTTTCAGACATATCAACAGATATAACATCAAACACAGCTCCAGACACTGCTCCAGACACATCAACAGATATAACATCAAACACAGCTATAGACACTGCTCCAAAAACGTTTCTGACTTATCAACAGATATAACATCAAACACAGCTCAGAGCGGCTGCTCAGACCGCGTTTCAGACATATCAACAGATATAACATCAAACACAGCTTCACAGACACTGCTCCAGACACGTTTCAGACATATCAACAGATATAACATCAAACACAGCTCCAGACACTGCTCCAGACACATCAACAGATATAACATCAAACACTGCTCCAGACACTGTTCCAGACACGTTTCAGACATACCAACAGATATAACATCAAACACTGCTCCAGACACGTTTCAGACATATCAACAGATATAACATAAAAAAAACAGCTACAGACACTGCTCCAGACACGTTTCAGACACATTTCAGACATATCAACAGATATAACATCAAACACAACTCCAGACACGTTTCAGACATATCAACAGATATAACATAAAATACAGCTCCAGACACTGCTCCAGACACGTTTCAGACATATCAACAGATATAACATCAAACACAGCTCCAGACACTGCTCCAGACATGTTTCAGACATATCAACAGATATAACATCCAAACACTGCTCAGACCACGTTTCAGACATATCAACAGATATAACATCAAATACAGCTCCAGACACTGCTCCAGACACGTTTCAGACATATCAACAGATATAACATCAAATACAGCTCCAGACATTTCTCCAGACACATTTCAGACATATCAACAGATATAACATCAAATACAGCTCCAGACACTGCTCCAGACACGTCAACAGATATAACATCAAATACAGCTCCAGACACTGCTCCAGACACGTTTCAGACACGTTTCAGACATATCAACAGATATAACATCACACACAGCTCCAGACACTGCTCCAGACACGTTTCAGACATATCAACAGATATAACATCAAACACAATTCCAGACACTGCTCCAGACATGTTTCAGACATATCAACAGATATAACATAAAACACAGCTGCAGACACTGCTCCAGACACGTTTCAGACATATCAACAGATATAACATCAAACACAGCTACAGACACTGCTCCTGACACATTTAAGACATATCAACAGATATAACATCAAACACAGCTCCAGACACTGCTCCAGACATATCAACAGATATAACATCAAACACAGCTCCAGACACTGCTCCAGACACGTTTCAGACATATCAACAGATATAACATCAAACACTGCTCCAGACATGTTTAGACATATCAACAGATAAAACATCAACACAGCTCCAGACACTGCTCCAGACACGTTTCAGACACATCAACAGATATAACATCAAACACAGCTCCAGACACTGCTCCAGACACATCAACAGATATAACATCAAACACAGCTACAGACACTGCTCCAGACATGTTTCAGACATATCAACAGATATAACATAAAACACAGCTGCAGACACTGCTCCAGACACGTTTCTGACATATCAACAGAAATTACAAACACAGCTACAGACACTGCTCCAGACACATTTAAGACATATCAACAGATATAACATCAAACACTGTTCCAGACACTGCTCCAGACACGTTTCAGACATATCAACAGATATAACATCAAATACAGCTCCAGACACTGCTCCAGACACGTTTCTGACTTATAAACAGATATAACATCAAACACAGCTCCAGACACTGCTTCAGAAACGTTTCAGACACGTTTCAGACATATCAACAGATATAACATCAAATACAGCTCCAGACATGTTTCAGACACATCAACAGATATAACATCAAACACAGCTCCAGACACTGCTCCAGACACATCAACAGATATAACATCAAACACAGCTACAGACACTGCTCCAGACACGTTTCTGACTTATCAACAGATATAACATCAAACACAGCTCCAGACACTGCTCCAGACACGTTTCAGACATATCAACAGATATAACATCAAACACAGCTACAGACACTGCTCCAGACACGTTTCAGACATAACAGATATAACATCAAACACAGCTCCAGACACTGCTCCAGACACATCAACAGATATAACATCAAACACAGCTACAGACACTGCTCCAGACATGTTTCAGACATATCAACAGATATAACATAAAACACAGCTACACACACTGCTCCAGACACGTTTCAGACATAACAACAAATATAACATAAAACACAATTCCAGACACTGCTCCAGACACGTTTCAGACATATCAACAGATAACATCAAACACAGCTACAGACACTGCTCCAGACACGTTTCAGACATATCAACTGAAATGACAAACACAGCTCCAGACACTGCTCCAGACATGTTTCAGACATATCAACAGATATAACATCAAACACAGCTCCAGGCACGTTTCAGACACGTTTCAGGCATATCAACAGATATAACATCAAATACAGCTCCAGACACTTCTCCAGACACGTTTCAGACATATCAACAGATATAACATCAAACGCAGCTCCAGACACGTTTAAGACATATCAACAGATATAACATCAAACACTGCTCCAGACACTGCTCCAGACACGTTTCAGACATATCAACAGATATAACATCAAACACTGCTCCACACACTGCTCCAGACACTTTTCAGACATATCAACAGATATAACATCAAACGCAGCTCCAGACACGTTTCAGACATATCAACAGATATAACATCAAACACAGCTACAGACACTGCTCCAGACACGTTTCAGACATATCAACAGATATAACATCAAACACAGCTCCAGACACTGCTCCAGACACGTTTTAGGCACATTTCAAACATATCAACAGATATTACATCAGACACTGCTCCAGACACGTTTCAGACATATCAACAGATATAACATCAAACACAGCTCAAGACACTGCTCCAGACACGTTTCAGACATATCAACAGATATAACATCAAACACTGCTCCAGACATGTTTTAGACATATCAACAGATATAACATCAAACACAGCTCCAGACACTGCTCCAGACACGTTTCAGACACGTTTCAGACATATCAACAGATATAACATCACACTGCTCCAGACACGTTTGAGACACGTTTCAGACATATCAACAGATATAAAATCAAATACAGCTACATACACTGCTCCAGACATGTTTCAGACATATCAACAGGTATAACATCAAACACAGCTCCAGACACTGCTCCAGACACATCAACAGATATAACAAACAGAGCTACAGACACTGCTCCAGACACGTTTCTGACTTCTCAACAGATATAACATCAAACACAGCTCCAGACACTGCTCCAGACACGTTTCAGACATATCAACAGATATAACATCAAACACAGCTACAGACACTGCTCCATTCATGTTTCTGACTTATCAACAGATATAACATCCAACATTGCTCCAGACACTGCTCCAGACACGTTTCAGACATATCAACAGGTATAACATCAAACACAGCTCCAGACACTGCTCCAGACACGTTTCAGACATATCAACAGATATAACATCACACACAGCTCAAGACACGTTTCAGACATATCAACAGATAACATCAAACACAGCTACAGACACTGCTCCAGACACGTTTTAGACATATCAACAGATATAACATCCAACATTGCTCCAGACACTGCTCCAGACACGTTTCAGACATATCAACAGGTATAACATCAAACACAGCTCCAGACACTGCTCCAGACACGTTTCAGACATATCAACAGATATAACATCACACACAGCTCAAGACACGTTTCAGACATATCAACAGATTACATCAAACACAGCTCCAGACACTGCTCCAGACACGTTTCAGACACTTTTCAGACATATCAACAGATATAACATCAAACACAGCTCCAGACACTGCTCCAGACACGTTTTAGACACGTTTCAGACATATCAACAGATAACATCAAACACAGCTCCAGACACTGCTCCAGACACGTTTCAGACACTTTTCAGACATATCAACAGATATAACATCAAACACAGCTCAAGACACTGCTCCAGACACGTTTCAGACATATCAACAGATATAACATCAAACACAGCTCAAGACACTGCTCCAGACACGTTTCAGACATATCAACAGATAACATCAAACACTGCTCCAGACATGTTTTAGACATATCAACAGATATAACATCAAACACTGCTCCAGACACGTTTCAGACATATCAACAGATAACATCAAACACAGCTCCAGACACTGCTCCAGACACATCAACAGATATAACATCAAACAGAGCTACAGACACTGCTCCAGACATGTTTCAGACATATCAACAGATATAACATCAAACACTGCTCCAGACACGTTTCAGACACGTTTCAGACATATCAACAGATATAACATCACACTGCTCCAGACACGTTTCAGACATATCAACAGATATAAAATCAAATACAGCTACATACACTGCTCCAAACATGTTTCAGACATATCAACAGATATAACATCAAACACTGCTCCAGACACGTTTCAGACATATCAACAGATATAACATCCAACACTGCTCCAGACACTGCTCCAGACACGTTTCAGACATATCAACAGGTATAACATCAAACACAGCTCCAGACACGTTTTAGACACGTTTCAGACATATCAACAGATATAACATCAGACACAGCTCCAGACGCTGCTCCAGACACTTTTCAGACATATCAACAGATATAACATCAAACACAGCTCCAGACACTGCTCCAGACACGTTTTAGACACGTTTCAGACATATCAACAGATATAACATCAAATACAGCTACATACACTGCTCCAGACATATCAACAGATATAACAAACACAGCTACAGACACTGCTCCTGACACATCAACAGATATAACATCAAACAGAGCTACAGACACTGCTCCAGACACGTTTCTGACTTATCAACAGATATAACATCACACACAACTCAAGACACATTTCAGACATATCAACAGGTATAACATCAAACACGGCTCCAGAAACTGCTCCTGACACATCAACAGATATAACATCAAACACAGCTCCAGACACTGCTCCAGACACTGCTCCAGACACATTTAAGACATATCAACAGATACAGTGGGGAAAAAAAGTATTTAGTCAGCCACCAATTGTGCAAGTTCTCTCACTTAAAAAGATGAGAGAGGCCTGTAATTTTCATCATAGGTACACTTCAACTATGACAGACAAAATGAGGAAAACAAATCCAAAAAATCACATTGTAGGATTTTTAATGAATTTATTTGCAAATTATGGTGGAAAATAAGTATTTGGTCAATAACAAAAGTTTATCTCAATACTTTGTTATATACCCTTTGTTGGCAATGACAGAGGTCAAACGTTTTCTGTAAGTCTTCACAATGTTTTCACACACTGTTGCTGGTATTTTGGCCCATTCCTCCATGCAGATCTCCTCTAGAGCAGTGATGTTTTGGGGCTGTCGCTGGGCAACACAGACTTTCAACTCCCGCCAAAGATTTTCTATGGGGTTGAGATCTGGAGACTGGCTAAGCCCTCCAGGACCTTGAAATGCTTCTTACGAAGCCACTCCTTCGTTGCCCAGGCGGTGTGTTTGGGATCATTGTCATGCTGAAAAGACCCAGCCACGTTTCATCTTCAATGCCCTTGCTGATGGAAGGAGGTTTTCACTCAAAATCTCACGATACATGGCCCCATTCATTCTTTCCTTTACACGGATCAAGTCGTCCTGGTCCCTTTGCAGAAAAAACAGCCCCCAAAGCATGATGTTTCCACCCCCATGCTTCACAGTAGGTATGGTGTTCTTTGGATGCAACTCAGCATTCTTTGTCCTCCAAACCACGGCAGAGTTGAGTTTTTACCAAAAAGTTCTATTTTGGTTTCATCTGACCATATGACATTCTCCCAATCCTCATCTGGATCATCCAAATGCTCTCTAGCAAACTTCACACAGGCCTGAACATGTACTGGCTTAAGCAGGGGACACGTCTGGCACTGCAGGATTTGAGTCCTGGCGGCGTAGTGTGTTACTGATGGTAGGCTTTGTTACTTTGGTCCCAGCTCTCTGCAGGTCATTCACTAGGTCCCCCGTGTGGTTCTGGGATTTTTGCTCACCGTTCTTGTGATCATTTTGACTTACAGGTGAGATCTTGCGTGGAGCCCTAGATCGAGGAAGATTATCAGTGGTCTTCCATTTCCTAATAATTGCTCCCACAGTTGATTTCTTCAAACCAAGCTGCTTACCTATTGCAGATTCAGTCTTCTAACCTGGTGCAGGTCTACAATTTTGTTTCTGGTGTCCTTTGACAGCTCTTTGGTCTTGGCCGCCATAGTGGGTTTGGAGTGTGACTGTTTGAGGTTGTGGACAGGTGTCTTTTATACTGATAACAAGTTCAAACAGGTGCCATTAATACAGGTAACGGAGTGGAGGACAGAGAGCCTCTTAAAGAAAGAGGGGTTACAGGTCTGCCCAGAGGCCAGAAATCTTGCTTGTGTGTATGTGACCAAATACTTATTTTCCACCATAATTTGCAAATAAATTCATTAAAAATCCTACAATGTGATTTTCTGGATTTTGTTTCCTCATTTTGTCTGTCATAGTTGAAGTGTGCCTATGATGGAAATTACAGGCCTCTCTCATCTTTTTAAGTGAGAGAACTTGCACAATTGGTGGCTGACTAAATACTTTTTTTCCCCACTGTATAACATAAAACACAGCTACAGACACTGCTACAGACACATTTCAGACATTACAAACAGATATAACATAAAACACAGCTCCAGACACTGCTCCAGACACGTTTCTGACATATCAACAGATATAACATCAAACACAGTTACAAACACTGCTCCAGACACTTTTCAGACATATCAACAGAAATAACAAACACAGCTACAGACACTGCTCCAGACACGTTTCAGACATATCAACAGATATAACATCAAACTCAGCTACAGACACTGCTCCAGACACGTTTCAGACATATCAACAGAAATAACAAACACAGTTACAGACACTGCTCCAGACACGTTTCAGACATATCAAAGGAAATAACATCAAACACAGCTACAGACACTGCTCCAGACACATTTCAGACATATCAACAGAAATTACAAACACAGCTACAGACACTGCTCCAGACATTTTTAAGACATATCAAAGGATATAACATCAAACACTGTTTCAGACACTGCTCCAGACACATTTAAGACATATCAACAGATATAACATCAAACACAGTTACAGACACTGCTCCAGACACGTTTCAGACATATCAACAGAAATAACAAACACAGCTACAGACACTGCTCCAGACATATCAAAGGAAATAACATCAAACACAGCTACAGACACTGCTCCAGACACGTTTCAGACATATCAACAGATATAACATCAAACACTGCTACAGACACTGCTCCAGACACGTTTCAGACATATCAACAGATATAACATCAAACACAGCTCCAGACACTGCTCCAGACACGTTTCAGACATATCAACAGATATAACATCAAACACTGCTACAGACACTGCTCCAGACACGTTTCAGACATATCAACAGATATAACATCAAACACAGCTCCAGACACTGCTCCAGACACGTTTCAGACATATCAACAGATATAACATCAAACACTGCTCCAGACACGTTTCAGACATATCAACAGATATAACATCAAACACAGCTACAGACACTGCTCCAAACATGTTTCAGACACGTTTCAGACATATCAACAGATATAACATCAAACACTGCTCCAGACACTTTTCAGACATATCAACAGATATAACATCAAACACAGCTACAGACACTGCTCCAAACATGTTTCAGACACGTTTCAGACATATCAACAGATATAACATCACACACAGCTCAAGACACGTTTCAGACACATCAACAGATATAACATCAAACACAGCTCCAGACACTGCTCCATACACATCAACAGATATAACATCAAACACAGCTCCAGACACTGCTCCAGACACGTTTCAGACATATCAACAGATATAACATCAAACACAGCTCCAGACACTGCTCCAGACACTTTTCAGACATATCAACAAATATAACATCAAACACAGCTCCAGACACGTTTCAGACTTATCAACAGATATAACATCAAACACTGCTCCAGACACTGCTCCAGACACATTTCAGACATATCAACAGATATAACATCAAACTCAGCTACAGACACTGCTCCAGACACGTTTCAGACATAAACAGAAATAACAAACACAGCTACAGACACTGCTCCAGACACGTTTCTGACATATCAACAGATATAACATCAAACACAGCTACAGACACTGCTCCAGACACGTTTCAGACATATCAAAGGAAATAACATCAAACACAGCTACAGACACTGCTCCAGACACATTTCAGACATATAAACAGAAATTACAAACACAGCTACAGACACTGCTCCAGACATTTTTAAGACATATCAAAGGATATAACATCAAACACTGTTTCAGACACTGCTCCAGACACATTTAAGACATATCAACAGATATAACATCAAACACAGTTACAGACACTGCTCCAGACGACACGTTTCAGACATATCAACAGAAATAACAAACACAGCTACAGACACTGCTCCAGACAGGTTTCAGACATATCAAAGGAAATAACATCAAACACAGCTACAGACACTGCTCCAGACACATTTAAGACATATCAACAGATATAACATAAAACACAGCTACAGACACTGCTCCAGACACATTTCAGACATTACAAACAGATATAACATAAAACACAGCTCCAGACACTGCTCCAGACACGTTTCTGACATATCAACAGATATAACATAAAACACAGCTACAGACACTGCTCCAGACACATTTCAGACATATCAACAGAAATTACAAACACAGCTACAGACACTGCTCCAGACATTTTTAAGACATATCAAAGGATATGACATCAAACACTATTTCAGACACTGCTCCAGACACATTTAAGACATATCAACAGATATAACGCTAAAACACAGCTCAGACACTGCTCAGACACGTTTCAGACATATCAACAGATATAACATCAAACACAGCTACAGACACGTTTCAGACATATCAACAGATATAACATCAAACACTGCTCCAGACACTGCTCCAGACACGTTTCAGACATATCAACAGATATAACATCAAACACAGGTCAGACACTGCTCCAGACACTTTTCAGACATATCAACAGATATAACATCAAACACAGCTACAGACACTGCTCCAAACATGTTTCAGACACGCATTCAGACATATCAACAGATATAACATCACACACAGCTCAAGACACGTTTCAGACACATCAACAGATATAACATCAAACACAGCTCCAGACACTGCTCCAGGCACGTTTTAGACACGTTTCAGACATATCAACAGATATAACATCAGACACTGCTCCAGACACGTTTCAGACATATCAACAGATATAACATCAAACACAGCTCAGACACTGCTCCATTGCACATCAACAGATATAACATCAAACACAGCTCCAGACACTGCTCCAGACACGTTTCAGACATATCAACAGATATAACATCAAACACAGCTCCAGACACTGCTCCAGACACTTTTCAGACATATCAACAAATATAACATCAAACACAGTTCCAGACACGTTTCAGACATATCAACAGATATAACATCACACACAGCTCAAGACACGTTTCAGACATATCAACAGATATAACATCAAACTCAGCTACAGACACTGCTCCAGACACGTTTCAGACATAAACAGAAATAACAAACACAGCTACACACACTGCTCCAGACATGTTTCAGACATATCAACAGAAATTACAAACACAGCTACAGACACTGCTCCAGACATTTTTAAGACATTTCAAAGGATATAACATCACACACTGTTTCAGACACTTCTCCAGACACATTTAAGACATATCAACAGATATAACATAAAAACACAGCCTGTACTATGCTTGCCCAGGCCTGGGTTTTCAGGCTGGAAGCGCTTTGGGGTTCATTTTTGGTTTAGGGGTTTTCACACAGTTCTATGGTGTCTAGTTCTATGTTGGACAAGTTAATGGCTCCCAATTAGAGGCAGCTGAGTCTCAGTTGTCTCTAATTGGGAACCATTTATATGTTTGGGAATTGCACCTTAGTTTCGTGGGTTATTGTATGTTCATGTCAGGTTCATCATGTTCAGTCGGGTTCTTGTCTAGTTAGGTTTTTCATGCCGTTCGAGGTTTAGTTAGGTTTCTTCCGTCGTGGTTAGGTTTAGTTCTCTTTGTGTATAGTTTAGCATTTAGCGTTAGGGCTCACGTCTTGTTTCTTCGTTTATTGTTTTGTTTTCGTTCTGTCCCGTGTATTATCATTAAATCATGTATTCTGGCTACATCGCTGCGTCTTGGTCTGTCCCCTCAGAAGAGAATCGTGACAGAATAACCCACCAACAAAAGACCAAGCAGCGAGAGACCGGGAGCTTAGCTCTTGGGAAAGGAGCAGCGCAGGTGTGCGAGGACTGAGCGTGGGAGCTATGAGGACTTATATGGCGTATGGACCCCGGAGAGAGAAAAGTTCATTGGAACTCGCCTGGCACGGAAGCCCGTAAGGCAGCCCCAAGAAACTTTTGGGGGGGGGGGTGCACACGAGGGGGTTGGCCGGTTCAGGAGGGACTCCTGAGCCAACTCCTCGTGCTTTATGGAGAGAGCGTAGGGGAGAGCGTCGCAGCGAAGGGAGGCCGTGCTATGCAGTGTTGCGCACGGTTTCCCCTATAGGGATTCAGAGGCCGGTACGAGTGATTCCCGCTCCACTCATCAGTCGGGGGAAAATAAGGGTGCAGCCAGAAAGAGTGGTGCCATCGCTGCGCACTAAGTCCCGGTACGTCTCCTGGGACCCGGATATCCTGCTCCAGTTCCGTGTGCGGTGTCTCCGGTACGTGTCCGCAGCCCAGTGCGAGAGATCCCAGCGCCACTCATTGGTCGGGCCGAGGTCTGTGTGCTACCTGGGAGAGTGGTGCCAGCTCTGCGAGCCAGGCCTCCAGTGCGCCTTTTGGGTCCATGTTATCCTGTGGTCCTACGGGCAGAATCTCCGGTACGAATCCACAGCCCAGTCCGAGAGATTCCAGCTCCACTCACCCATGAGGCCAGGGTTAGTGAGCTGGCTGGAGGTATGGTGTCGGCTCTCGTATCAGGTCCCAGGTCCGGGTGGAGGTTTCTCCACGTTCCAAGATCCCGGTTCCACGTTCCAAGATCCGGTTCCACGTTCCAAGATCCGGTTCCACGTTCCAAGATCCCGGTTCCACGTTCCAAGATCCCGGTTCCACGTTCCAAGATCCCGGTTCCACGTTCCAAGATCCGGTTCCACGTTCCAAGATCCGGTTCCACGTTCCAAGATCCCGGTTCCACGTTCCAAGATTCCGGTTCCACGTTCCAAGATCCCAGTCCGTGTAGTGGTTTCTACACGTCCAGTCCCTGCTCCGCGCGCAGCTCCCGTGCGCTCGAGAGTCCAGCACGTCCTGCTCCGCGCACCCAGCTCCCGTGCGCTCCGAGAGTCCAGCACGTCCTGTCCCGGCTCCGGCGCGCAAGTTCCTGTGCGCTCAGAGAGTCCAGCACGTCCTGTTCGGCTCCGCGCGCAAGCTCCCGTGGCTCAGAGAGCCCAGTTCGGCCTGTTCCGCTCCACGCACCAGAGTTCCAGTGAGCATCACGAGTCCGGCACTGCCAGTGCCCGCTCCACGCACCAGAGTTCCAGTGAGCATCACGAGTCCGGCACTGCCAGTTCCCGCTCCACGCACCAGAGTCCCAGTGAGCATCACGAGTCCAGTGCGACCAGTTCCTGCTCCACGCACCAGAGTCCCAGTGAGCATCACGAGTCCAGTACTGCCAGTTCCTGCTCCACGCACCAGAGTTCCAGTGAGCATCACGAGGTCCAGTGCGACCAGTTCCTGCTCCACGCACCAGAGTTCCAGTGAGCATCACAAGTCCAGTACTGCCAGTTCCTGCTCCACGCACCAGAGTTCCAGTGAGCATCACAAGTCCAGTACTGCCAGTTCCTGCTCCACGCACCAGAGTTCCAGTGAGCATCACGAGTCCAGTACTGCCAGTTCCTGCTCCACGCACCAGAGTCCCAGTGAGCATCACGAGTCCGGTAGGGCCAGCTTCTGCTCCACGCGCAGAGTTCCAAGAAAGGGTCCAGGGCCTCCGGTGCGTGACATCAGACCAGCACGGCCAGCACCGGAGCCCACCTGGGACAAAAGGAACCCACCCTAGATCCCCCCACAGACTTTTGGGGCGCGTCCGAGTCCGCGCCTTTGGAGAGTACTGTAACGCCCAGGCCTGGGTTTTCAGGCTGGAGCGCTTTGGGTTCATTTTGGTTTAGGGGTTTTCACAGTTCTATGGTGTCTAGTTCTATGTTGGGTTAATGGCTCCCAATTAGAGGCAGCTGAGTCTCGTTGTCTCTAATTGGGAACCATTTATATGTTTGGGAATTGCACCTTAGTTTCGTGGGTTATTGTATGTTCATGTCAGGTTCATCATGTTCAGTCGGGTTCTTGTCTAGTTAGGTTTCGCCGTTCGAGGTTTAGTTAGGTTTCTTCCGTCGTGGTTAGGTTTAGTTCTCTTTGTGTATAGTTTAGCATTTAGCGTTAGGGCTCACGTCTTGTTTCTTCGTTTATTGTTTTGTTTTCGTTCTGTCCCGTGTATTATCATTAAATCATGTATTCTGGCTACATCGCTGCGTCTTGGTCTGTCCCCTCAGAAGAGAATCGTGACAGCTACAGACACTGCTCCAGACACGTTTCAGACATATCAACAGATATAACATCAAACTCAGCTACAGACACTGCTCCAGACACATTTCAGACATAAACAGAAATAACAAACACAGCTACAGACACTGCTCCAGACACGTTTCTGACATATCAACAGATATAACATCAAACACAGTTACAGACACTGCTCCAGACACGTTTCAGACATATCAACAGAAATAACAAACACAGCTACAGACACTGCTCCAGACACGTTTCAGACATATCAAAGGAAATAACATCAAACACAGCTACAGACACTGCTCCAGACACATTTCAGACATATCAACAGAAATTACAAACACAGCTACAGACACTGCTCCAGACATTTTTAAGACATATCAAAGGATATAACATCAAACACTGTTTCAGACACTGCTCCAGACACATTTAAGACATATCAACAGATATAACATCAAACACAGCTACAGACACTGCTCCAGACACGTTTCAGACATATCAACAGAAATAACAAACACAGCTACAGACACTGCTCCAGACACGTTTCTGACATATCAACAGATATAACATCAAACACAGTTACAGACACTGCTCCAGACACGTTTCAGACATATCAACAGAAATAACAAACACAGCTACAGACACTGCTCCAGACACGTTTCAGACATATCAAAGGAAATAACATCAAACACAGCTACAGACACTGCTCCAGACACATTTCAGACATATCAACAGAAATTACAAACACAGCTACAGACACTGCTCCAGACATTTTTAAGACATATCAAAGGATATAACATCAAACACTGTTTCAGACACTGCTCCAGACACATTTAAGACATATCAACAGATATAACATCAAACACAGCTACAGACACTGCTCCAGACACGTTTCAGACATATCAACAGAAATAACAAACACAGCTACAGACACTGCTCCAGACACGTTTCAGACATATCAAAGGAAATAACATCAAACACAGCTACAGACACTGCTCCAGACACATTTCAGACATATCAACAGATATAACATAAAACACAGCTACAGACACTGCTCCAGACACATTTCAGACATTACAAACAGATATAACATAAAACACAGCTCCAGACACTGCTCCAGACACGTTTCTGACATATCAACAGATATAACATAAAACACAGCTACAGACACTGCTCCAGACACATTTCAGACATATCAACAGATATAACATCAAACACAGTTACAGACACTGCTCCAGACACGTTTCAGACATATCAACAGAAATAACAAACACAGCTACAGACACTGCTCCAGACACGTTTCAGACATATCAAAGGAAATAACATCAAACACAGCTACAGACACTGCTCCAGACACATTTCAGACATATCAACAGAAATTACAAACACAGCTACAGACACTGCTCCAGACATTTTTAAGACATATCAAAGGATATAACATCAAACACTGTTTCAGACACTGCTCCAGACACATTTAAGACATATCAACAGATATAACATCAAACACAGTTACAGACACTGCTCCAGACACGTTTCAGACATATCAACAGAAATAACAAACACAGCTACAGACACTGCTCCAGACACGTTTCAGACATATCAAAGGAAATAACATCAAACACAGCTACAGACACTGCTCCAGACACATTTCAGACATATCAACAGATATAACATAAAACACAGCTACAGACACTGCTCCAGACACATTTCAGACATTACAAACAGATATAACATAAAACACAGCTCCAGACACTGCTCCAGACACGTTTCTGACATATCAACAGATATAACATAAAACACAGCTACAGACACTGCTCCAGACACATTTCAGACATATCAACAGAAATTACAACCACAGCTACAGACACTGCTCCAGACATTTTTAAGACATATCAAAGGATATAACATCAAACACTGTTTCAGACACTGCTCCAGACACATTTAAGACATATCAACAGATATAACATAAAACACAGCTACAGACACTGCTCCAGACACATTTCAGACATTACAAACAGATATAACATCAAACACAGCTCCAGACACTGCTCCAGACACGTTTCTGACATATCAACAGATATAACATCAAACACAGTTACAGACACTGCTCCAGACACGTTTCAGACATATCAACAGAAATAACAAACACAGCTACAGACACTGCTCCAGACACGTTTCAGACATATCAACAGATATAACATCAAACACAGTTACAGACCCTGCTCCAGACACGTTTCAGACATATCAACAGAAATAACAAACACAGCTACAGACACTGCTCCAGACACGTTTCAGACATATCAAAGGAAATAACATCAAACACAGCTACAGACACTGCTCCAGACACATTTAAGACATATCAACAGATATAACATAAATCACAGCTACAGACACTGCTCCAGACACTTTTCAGACATATCAACAGATATAACATCAAACACAGCTACAGACACTGCTCCAAACATGTTTCAGACACGTTTCAGACATATCAACAGATATAACATCACACACAGCTCAAGACACGTTTCAGACATATCAACAGATATAACATCAAACACAGCTCCAGACACTGCTCCAGACACGTTTTAGACACGTTTCAGACATATCAACAGATATAACATCACACACAGCTCAAGACACGTTTCAGACATATCAACAGATATAACATCAAACACAGCTCCAGACACTGCTCCAGACACATCAACAGATATAACATCAAACACAGCTCCTGACACTGCTCCAGACACGTTTCAGACATATCAACAGATATAACATCAAACACAGCTCCAGACACTGCTCCAGACACTTTTCAGACATATCAACAAATATAACATCAAACACAGCTCCAGACACGTTTCAGACATATCAACAGATATAACATCACACACAGCTCAAGACACGTTTCAGACATATCAACAGATATAACATCAATCTCAGCTACAGACACTGCTCCAGACACGTTTCAGACATATCAACAGATATAACATCAAACACAGGTCCAGACACTGCTCCAGACACTTTTCAGACATATCAACAGATATAACATCAAACACAGCTACAGACACTGCTCCAAACATGTTTCAGACACGTTTCAGACATATCAACAGATATAACATCACACACAGCTCAAGACACGTTTCAGACATATCAACAGATATAACATCAAACACAGCTCCAGACACTGCTCCATACACATCAACAGATATAACATCAAACACAGCTCCAGACACTGCTCCAGACACGTTTCAGACATATCAACAGATATAACATCAAACACAGCTCCAGACACTGCTCCAGACACTTTTCAGACATATCAACAAATATAACATCAAACACAGCTCCAGACATGTTTCAGACATATCAACAGATATAACATCACACACAGCTCAAGACACGTTTCAGACATATCAACAGATATAACATCAAACTCAGCTACAGACACTGCTCCAGACACGTTTCAGACATAAACTGCTCCAGACATGTTTCAGACATATCAACAGAAATTACAAACACAGCTACAGACACTGCTCCAGACATTTTTAAGACATTTCAAAGGATATAACATCACACACTGTTTCAGACACTGCTCCAGACACATTTAAGACATATCAACAGATATAACATAAAACACAGCTACAGACACTGCTCCAGACACATTTCAGACATTACAAACAGATATAACATACAACACAGCTCCAGACACTGCTCCAGACACGTTTCTGACATATCAACAGAAATAACAAACACAGCTACAGACACTGCTCCAGACACGTTTCAGACATATCAACAGAAATAACAAACACAGCTACAGACACTGCTCCGGACATTTTTAAGACATATCAACAGAAATAACAAACACAGCTACAGACACTGCTCCAGACACGTTTCAGACATATCAACAGAAATAACAAACACAGCTACAGACACTGCTCCGGACATTTTTAAGACATATCAACAGATATAACATCAAAGACAGTTACAGACACTGCTCCAGACACGTTTCAGACATATCAACAGAAATAACAAACACAGCTACAGACACTGCTCCAGACACGTTTCAGACATATCAACAGAAATAACAAACACAGCTACAGACACTGCTCCGGACATTTTTAAGACATATCAACAGAAATAACAAACACAGCTACAGACACTGCTCCAGACACGTTTCAGACATATCAACAGAAATAACAAACACAGCTACAGACACTGCTCCGGACATTTTTAAGACATATCAACAGATATAACATCAAACACAGCTACAGACCCTGCTCCAGACATATCAACAGATATAACATCAAACACAGCTACAGACACTGCTCCAGACATATTTAAGACATATCAACAGAAATAACATCAAACACAGCTACAGTCGTGGATAAAAGTTTTGAGAATGACACAAATATTAATTTCCAAAGTTTGCTGCTTCAGTGTCTTTTGATGTTTTTGTCAGATTTTGCTATGGAATACTGAAGTATAATTACAAGCATTTCATAGGTGTCAAAGGCTTTTATCGACAATTACATGAAGTTGATGCAAAGAATCAATATTTGCAGTGTTTACCCTTTTTTTTCAAGACCTGTGCAATCCGCCCTGGCATGCTGTCAATTATCTTCTGGGCCACATCCTGACTGATGGCAGCCCATTCTTGCATAATCAATGCTTGGAGTTTGTCAGAATTTGTGGGGTTTTCTTTGTCCACTCGCCTCTTGAGGATTGACCACAAGTTCTCAATGGGATTAAGGTCTGGGGATTTTCCTGGCCATGGACCCAAAATGTCAATGTTTTGTTCCCCGAGTCACTTAGTTATCACTTTTGCCTTATGGCAAGGTGCTCCATCATGCTGGAAAAGGCACTGTTCGTCACCAAACTGTTCCTGGATGGTTGGGGGAAGTTGCTCTCGGAGGATGTGTTGGTACCATTCTTTATTCATGGCTGTGTTCTTAGGCAAAATTGTGAGTGAGCCCACTCCCTTGGCTGAGAAGCAACCCCACACATGAATGGTCTCAGGATGCTTTACTGTTGGCATGACACAGGACTGATGGTAGCGCTCACCTTGTCTTCTCCGGACAAGCTTTTTTCCGGATGCCCCAAACAATCGGAAAGGGGATTCAGAGAAAATGACTTTACCCCAGTCCTCAGCAGTCCAATCCCTGTACCTTTTGCAGAATATCAGTCTGTCCCTGATGTTTTTCCTGGAGAGAAGTGGCTTCTTTTTTTTGCCCTTCTTGACACCAGGCCATCCAAAAGTCTTCGCCTCACTGTGCGTTCAGATGCACTCACACCTGCCTGCTGCCATTCCAGAGCAAGCTCTGTACTGGTGGTGTCCCGATCCCGCAGCTGAATCAACTTTAGGAGACGGTCCTGGCGCTTGCTGGACTTTCTTGGGTGGCCTGAAGCCTTCTTCACAACAATTGAACCGCTCTCCTTGAAGTTCTTGATGATCCAATAAATGGTTAATTTAGGTGCAATCTTACTGCCAGCAATATCCTTGCCTGTGAAGCCATTTTTGTGCAAAGCAATGATGACGGCACGTGTTTCCTTGCAGGTAACCATGGCTGACAGAGGAAGAACAATGATTCCAAGCACCACCCTCCTTTTGAAGCTTCCAGTCTGTTATTCGAACTCAATCAGCATGACAGAGTGATCTCCAGCCTTGTCCTCGTCAACACTCACACCTGTGTTAACAAGAGAATCACTGACATGATGTCAGCTGGTCCTTTTATGGCAGGGCTGAAATGCAATGGAAACGTTTTTGGGGGATTCAGTTAATTTGCATGGCGAAGAGGGACTTTGCAATTAATTGCAATTCATCTGATCACTCTACATGACATTCTGGAGTATATGCAAATTGCCATCATACAAACTGAGGCAGCAGACTTTGTGAACATTTATATTTGTGTCATTCTCAAAACCTTCGGCCACGACTGTTCAGACACTGCTCCAGACATGTTTCAGACATATCAACAGATATAACATCAAACACAGCTACAGACACTGCTCCAGACACGTTTCAGACATATCAATAGATATAACATCAAACACAGCTCTAGACACTACTCCAGACACGTTTCAGACATATCAACAGATATAACATCAAACACAGCTCCAGACACTGCTCCAGACACGTTTCAGACATATCAACAGATATAACATCAGACATAGTGTTACAAGTGCCAATAGTTTATTCATCACAATTATTGATCACTCATCAACATGATGAATCCAAATGTCCAGGTACACTAAGTCTGTTGAGCACATTGTGACATAAGTATTTGTAGAAAAGTTCCATGAAACTGACTGATTCATTATATGAACAACTCTGACAACAAACTCTGTGGTGTGATTCCCCTTCTTCCCTGTGTGTGTGTCCTCAGTGGTGTGTCCTGGTACCCAGAATGGGCTGAGCTCCACAGGATCTCAGGAGAACCAGTACAACTTGATCAAGGACCGCTACACAGGCTGCGAGATCATCATGGGTAACCTGGAGATCACCCAGATAGAAAGTGACTGGGACTTCTCCTTCCTAGGGGTGAGAGAGCAGCCATTTTGTTCTATTCTCTGTTCTTGTTCTTGTTTTTGTTGTTGTTGTTGTTGTTGTTGTCGTCATCTTCTTCTTCTAGTCCATGAGACATGTCCATGAGGCCGCCACTGGTAATCGAGGTAATCTGTTAATGTGACCGTCTCTAACCTTATTCTAACTCCTGTCCCTCCAGACCATCAGAGAGGTAACAGGCTACATCCTAATCGCCATGAACCACTTCAGACAGCTGCCTCTGGAACAGCTGCGTGTGATCCGTGGTAACAGCCTGTATGACCGGGGCTTCGCCCTCTCTGTGTTCCTCAACTACCCCAAGCAGGGCTCCAATGGACTGCAGCACCTGGGACTCACACACCTCACCGGTGAGGAGAGGAGAGGGAGGAAGGGGTGGAGGAGAGGGGGAGAGGGGGAGGGAGTGGGTAGAGGAAGATGAGAGTGAGAGAGGAGAGTACAGAAGGAAAGAGTAGAGGTGAGAAGAAGGGATAGTGGATAAATTGAACCGGTGCTACCCTGGGTCAAAGAGAGAGCCAGGCAGAGTGAAGCTCCAGTACCATACGGGTCCAAAGAGGACAAGGATTTAAAGTAGGATACAAATCAAATGAAATCAAACGTTATTTATCAGATGCACCGAATACAACTGGTGTAGACTTTACAGTGGAATGCCTAACTACGAACCTTTCCTAACAATGCTACATTTTTTTAAAGAATTATGAAAAATAAATTGTAACTAGGAATAAAATAAAATACTCAAGAATGGAGCTATATACATGGAGTACCAGTACCAGACCAATGTGGAGCTATATACAGGGAGTACCAGTACCAGATCAATGTGGAGCTATATACAGGGAGTACCAGTACCAGATCAATGTGGAGCTATATACATGGAGAACCAGTACCAGACCAATGTGGAGCTATATACAGGGAGTACCAGTACCAGACCAATGTGGAGCTATATACATGGAGTACCAGTACCAGACCAATGTGGAGCTATATACAGGGAGTACCAGTACCAGATCAATGTGGAGCTATATACAGGGAGTACCAGTACCAGATCAATGTGGAGCTATATACAGGGAGTACCAGTACCAGACCAATGTGGAGCTATATACAGGGAGTACCAGTACCAGATCAATGTGGAGCTATATGCAGGGAGTACCAGTACCAGATCAATGTGGAGCTATATACAGGGAGTACCAGTACCAGATCAATGTGGAGCTATATACAGGGAGTACCAGTACCAGACCAATGTGGAGCTATATACAGGGAGTACCAGTACCAGATCAATGTGGAGCTATATGCAGGGAGTACCAGTACCAGATCAATGTGGAGCTATATACAGGGAGTACCAGTAACAGATCAATGTGGAGCTATATACAGGGAGTACCAGAACCAGATCAATGTGAAGCTATATACAGGGAGTACCAGTAACAGATCAATGTGGAGATATATGCAGGGAGTACCAGTAACAGATTAATGTGCAGAGGTAGGAGGTATTGAGGTAGATATGTACATGAAGGCAGGGTAAAGTGACTAGGCATCAGGATAGATAATAAGAAGGTATTTGAGGTATATATGTACATGAAGGCAGGGTAAAGTGACTAGGCATCAGCCCTGTTCAACCCTAGCCCCAACCACAACCATAACCGTAACCCTAATCTTAGAGAGAGAACTAAAAGAATACCAATTAAATGAGGAAAAACAAAAGAGGGTGGACGGAGGAGAAATGATAGAGAAAACATAAGAGAAGATGATAGAGTCCAGACAAGGAGGACAAACAATGTAATATGTGTAATGTGTTTGCTCTTACCAATGTGGAAAGTGGAATACTTGAGAAGGCACATGTGGTGTATAGAGTGTGTGGGAGGCAGTAGCTAGGAATCTCTTGGGGTTACTGTAATACACCACACCCTCAGTGTGCAGACAGGTGTGTAGTGTAGCATGGCGGGGTGAGGGGGTGAGGAGGGGGGGTGAAGTGGGGGAATGAGGGAGGATTGATGGTGAAGACCTGATTAATGACTCTATGGGTGCATCCCAAATGGCAACCTAATTCCCTTTATAAAGCATAGGCTCTGTTCGAAAGTAGTGCACCATAGGCATATAGGGAATCATTCGCCATTTGAGACGCTGCCTATACTGTGAAAGCAGAGTTTCCAGTATAACCAACAACACAGGGTTTCACCTTAAATTGTATCTGTGTGTTTGTGTATGTGTGTCTAACATCTTACACAAACTCTCCAGCTTCCCAGAGAAGAGCAGGTTCGTCCTACATGCTCCAGCAAGTCTGGGTTATTGTTTAATGTAAGGAGAGTCAAATTGGAACTGTCTCCCTGTAAAATTCCTGCCAACCGATTTCTCTCTCTCTCTCTCCTCTCTCCTCTCCCTCTCCCTCTCTCTCTCTCTCTCTCTCTCTCTCACTTTCTCTGTCAATCTCTCTTACTCGTTCTCTCTACAGAGATTCTGGAGGGAGGCGTCCAGATCGTCCACAACAGGTTCCTGAGATATGGTCCCTGGGTGAACTGGGATGATATTGTGAGGGACAGGGATAGGGCCAAGGCTCCCATTGATATCCAGTTGAACGGCGAGAGAGGTCAGTGTCTGTCCATTAGAATAGGACAAGAAGTTACAGCTATGACCCAAGTCATAGACTGTTCTCTCTGCTACCGCATGGCAAGTGGTAGCGGAACGCCAAGTCTAGGACCAAAAGGCTCCTTAACAGCTTCTACCCCCAAGCCATAAGACTGCTGAACAATAAATCAAATGGCCACCCAGACTATTTATATGGACCCTACACCTGTTGTATTCGGCGCATGTGACGAATAACATTTGATTTGATTTTGATTTGATTAGAGCCTGATCTGATGTATTTGGAAAATAAAAAAAGAGATCAGGATTCCGGTTGAGATTCCGAACTCTGGCTAGAGAATGAACTTTGACCTCTTTGACTGCTATTCCTGTGTCAGCCATTGGCTGCTATATCTGACTGATAATGATGTTCCATTATCTGTAGGGCCTTGTCACCCCTCCTGTGGGGAGAACTGCTGGGGGCCTGGTGAAGTGCACTGCCAGATCTGTAAGTTGATCTCTGCCTGCTCTGCCTCTGGATGGTCTCTGAATGGTCTCTGAATGGTCTCTGGAGGGTCTCTGAATGGTCTCTGAATGGTCTCTGGATGGTCTCTGGATGGTCTCTGAATGGTATCTGAATGGTCTCTGAATGGTCTCTGGATGGTCTCTGAATGGTCTCTGAATGGTCTCTGGATGGTCTCTGAATGGTCTCTTGATGGTCTCTGAATGGTCTCTGGATGGTCTCTGAATGGTCTATGAATGGTCTCTGAATGGTCTCTGAATGGTCTCTGGATGCTCTCTGAATGGTCTCTGGATGCTCTCTGAATGGTCTCTGAATGGTCTCTGGATGCTCTCTGAATGGTCTCTGAATGGTCTCTGGATGCTCTCTGAATGGTCTCTGAATGGTCTCTGGATGCTCTCTGAATGGTCTCTGAATGGTCTCTGAATGGTCTCTGAATGGTCTCTGGATGGTCTCTGAATGGTCTCTGGATGGTCTCTGAATGGTCTCTGAATTGTCTCTGGATGCTCTCTGAATGGTCTCTGAATGGTCTCTGGATAGTCTCTGGATGGTCTCTGGATGGTCTCTGAATGGTCTCTGGATGGTCTCTGAATGGTCTCTGAACGGTCTCTGAACGGTCTCTGGATGGTCTCTGAATGGTCTCTGGATGGTCTGTGGATGGTCTGTAGATGGTCATTCTCAATCTCTCTCTCTCTTCTCCTCTATCTATCCCTCACTCTATTTCCAGCTCGCTCACTCACACTGTCTACTTTCTCCACACTCTCTCTCTTTGTGGTTTGTGATATGTTGTTGGCCATACTGTCCCCTCACTAACCCTCCTCTGTCCCCCTCAGTGACTAAGACAGTGTGCGCCCCTCAGTGTAACGGCCGTTGTTTCGGGACCAGCCCCAGGGACTGCTGTCACATAGAGTGTGCAGGGGGCTGTAACGGACCTCAGGATATTGACTGCTTTGTGAGTGATGAGAACTGCTTCTGTCTCTCTGTCTCTCTCGCTGTCTCTCTCTCTCTCTCTCTGTCTCTCTCTCTCTCTGTCTCTCTCTCTCTCTCTCGATCTAAACAGTTTTTGGTGGAGTAGCCCTTTTAAGCCTAATAAGATTGCTACAGTAAAGCAGTTTGTGATTCATTCCTGTATATGTGTTTGTGTGTGTGCGCACCCATGTGAATGTGCGTGTGTGTCTACCACCCTACTCCCAGGCGTGTGGCCACTTCAACGACTCCAGGTCCTGTGTGCCCCAGTGTCCCCAGACTCTGATCTACAACAAGCAGACGTTTCAGATGGAGACGAACCCCAACGCCAAGTATCAGTACGGATCCATCTGTGTCTCCCACTGCCCCAGTGAGTACCCTCCCTGTGTGTGTGTGTGTGTATTCCATTGATATTATAATATTCTTAATTTTGAGTTGTATATGTCTTACCTCCTTCCCTCCTTCCCCCGTGCAGCCCACTTCGTGGTGGACGGCAGCTCCTGTGTGAGTGGCTGTCCTCCAGACAAGAAGGAGGTGGAGAGGAGTGGTCAGAGGCAGTGTGAGCTCTGTGGAGGACTGTGCCCTAAAGGTAGATCCAGCAATCAATTACACACACCAGGACTCCATTCACTTTCAATGGCTGTTGATTTACTGCTGCTAGAGTATGCTGGTAGTTTGTGCAAGGATTGCATGTGGTTATTTCTATCGTTTTTGGTCTGGTATGCGCATATTGATACAATACAGTATGCTCAATGATACATGTATGCACTGCTGGTCTTTGGGGTTATGGTATTGAAACATGGGTTAGTTACGAAGATCCATGATAACAGTTTTCCCATGACTAAAGAGGAGAATCTCTCCCTGTCTCATAATCTAGCCTGTGAGGGCACAGGTCCTGAGCACAGACAGACGGTGGACTCCAGTAACATCGACAGCTTCATCAACTGCACCAAGATACAGGGCAGCCTGCACTTCCTGGTCACAGGGATTCTTGGGTAAGTGAGTTCATTAAACACAGAGCATTGGGGTTCCACTGATTGTTTCGTTGGTCCTCATCGTTGGTATATGTGTGTACTGTGGAGTAGAACTGCTCTGTGTTTTCCAGTGATGACTATAAGAATATCCCACCTCTGGACCCTAAGAAGCTGGAGGTCTTCCGCTCTGTCCAGGAGATAACAGGTAAGTGTGTGTGTGTGTGTTATCTAGGTGCATATATTTGCATGAATGTAAACTATGGTTGCTTGACCATTGTATGTGTGTTTGCTGTCCAGATATCCTATCCATCCAGTCGTGGCCTAAAGAGCTGTCAGACCTGTCAGTGTTCTCTAATCTTACCACCATACAGGGAAGATCTCTTCACAAGTAAGGCTGTGTGTGTGTGTTTTCTTGCTTGCGTGCACGTGCGTGTGTGTGTTTGCGTGCGTGCCTATGTGTGCGTGTGCACGTGTGACTGCATGTGGGTGTCAGAGGAGGCTGGTGGGAGGAGCTATAGGAGGACGGGCTCATAGTAATGGCTGGAATTGAATATATGGAATTGAAAACACATGTTTGATACCGTTCCACTTATTCCATTCCAGCCATTACAATGAGCCCGTCCTCCTATAGCTCCTCCCACCAGCCTCCCCTGGTGTGTCAGGATGTGAGAAAGTCCATATTTCTATATAACTCAAATCTCATGATGTGATGTCATGTAACCCGATCCTGTCATTCCATGTTTGCTTTAATAATACCAGAAGCGGCTTTTTGTGTGAACAGCCCATGCCAAGCCCCCTGTCATGCATGTCACAGGTGTATGTAATCCCTCTATCTCTCTCTTTGTGTCTCACCCTCCTGTCCCCTCTGCTCCCGATGTCCCTCTCCAGCGCAAAGAGGTATGGCCTGTGCTCGTCTACCTTTTTCCTAAACCAAAGCATAGCCTTAAGGCTGACTAACGCAGATAGTTTGTGACTGTGCTGTTGCGCTATCTTGTGTTTCATTGAATTGAATGGTTGTTTCCTTTTGAGGTTTAGGATGCTCTTCAAAAGTGTTAATTTGATGATATTAGAGATGGTTTTACTTCCCTTTTCCCCTTGCCAATCTCAAACACGGATGCTCTCCTCTCATCCAGGCGTTTCTCCCTGATGGTCATGCATGTTCCGTCCATCACCGCTCTGGGTCTGCGTTCCCTGAGAGAGATCAGTGACGGCAACGTGTACCTCAGTAATAACGCCAATCTGTGTTACCACCACACAGTCAACTGGACACGCCTGTTCACCGGGCACGCCACGCGCCTCAACGACATCAAGGACAACAGGCCTCTGACAGAGTGTGGTGAGGCTGGGCTTCAAAATGACATGAGAGAGGCATCTCAGCTACTGGCTGTTTTAATCTTGGAGGGCCGTATTCTGACCTGAGATCTGCACCCTGAATTCCATTTTTACGTTGCCGTCAATTATGATTGAAGTGAAAGTCAGAGTTGCACGTACTCTGAATAAGGCCTGCAGTTAGCATACAACATGAGAAACTGCTGTTTAGAAGTTAATTTAACCATAATCTGATCATAATCATTTTACAGACCGTTCTGTGTTAGCAGTTTTGTGACATTCATGTATTGATGTATGTTGTTGATGTATGTTGTTTACAGTTGAGGAGGGCCACGTGTGTGACCCACTGTGTTCAGACTCAGGCTGTTGGGGCCCGGGGCCCGAACAGTGTCTCTCCTGCAGGAACCACAGCCGAGACTCTACCTGTGTGGCACACTGCAACTTCTACACAGGGTCAGTGTGACTGAGAGAGAGAGACAAAGAGAGAGAGAGAGAGAAGAAAAGAGTCCCCTCATTCAGCTGGTCCTGGGGCTGAGTTCACTAACCTGTTCTACTAACACACTGAAGCCTCAGGACCAGAACATCCAATCAATCAGAATAAAACAAATTACATCACAATTAAAACAAAACTACATTTCTCATTGGGAACCACAAGCACAAGCACAAAGCAAAATGCAGTGCTATCTGGCCCTAAATCGGCAGTACACCGTGGCAAACTATTTGACCATGGTTACTGATCAAAACCTTAGAAAAACCTTGACAAAGTACAGGCTCAGTGAGCACAGCCTTGCCATTGAGAAGGGTCAACACAGGAAAACCTGGCTCCCTGTAGAGGAAAGGCTGTGCAACCACTGCACCACAGCAGAACCTGAGACAGAGATGCATTTCCTGACAACATGTCAAAAATATAAAACAATTAGAGAGTGTCATTTCCCCAAATTTGAAACCCTTATTCAATGTTTCAAAGACCTCTCTGATGAGAATAGGCTACCCATCCTGTTGGGGGAGGAAGCAGAAAGCTGTGGGTTGGCAGCGCACTACATCGCTGCCTGCCATAAGATGAGGGACAGTGTCTGACAGACCAATCAACCTGCACATGTCTTCTACTATATGCTTATTGTTGTTGTTCAATGTGGTTATTTTGGTTATTGTTGTTACTGTTGTCCTGTTGACAATTTTGATTATTAATTATGTTCATATTATAAACAGACAGAGATACAGAGACAGAAAGAGAGAGAGAGAGAGAGAGAGAGAGAGAGAGAGAGAGAGAGAGAGAGAGAGAGAGAGAGAGAGAGAGAGAGAGAGAGAGAGAGAGAGAGAGAGAGAGAGAGAGAGAGAGAGAGAGTTACAGTTGAAGCGGGTAGTGGGCTGGCTTTGGTGTGTGCGTGTGTTTGTGAGTCTGCTGTGTGTTTAACCATCACTCTGTTGTGTCTCTCTTACCCACCAGTCAGCCTAGAGAGTTTGCTGGGCCTAAGGGGGACTGTGTCACCTGTCATCCAGAGTGTCAGCCGCAGGAAGGGAGGGACAGCTGTACTGGACCGGTACACACTTTCTTTTTCTCACTATCTTTCTCTCCCTCTATTCCCCCTCTCTCTCTCTCAAATTCAGATTGCTTTATTGGCAAAATATTGCCAAAGCATCAATGTATACAATATACAATGTACACAGAGATACTATTATTAGGTCGGACACCCCTTTGCCTCGGGGAATGGATTCTACAAGGTGTGGTGTTCAAACGTTGCTTAGTTGGTATCGAGGGACCTAACGTGTGCCAGGAAAACATTCCCCACACCATAGCACCACCGCCACCAGCCTGTACCGTTGACACCAGGCAGGATTGGGCCATGGACTCATGCTGCTTACGCCAAATCCTGACTCTGCCGTCAGCATGATGCAACAGGAACCGGGATTCAATGTTTTTCCACTCCTCAATTGCCCAGTTTTGGTGATCACATGCCCACTGGAGCCGCTTGTTGTTTTTAGCTGATAGGAGTGGAACCCGGTGTGGTCGTCTGCTGCAATAGCCCATCCGTGACAAGGACCGACGAGTTGTGCTTTCTGAGATGCCGTTCAGCACACCACTATTGTACTGCGCCGTTATTTGGCTGTTTGTGGCCCGCCTGTTAGCTTGCACGATTCTTGCTATTCTCCTTTGACCTCTGTCGTCAACGAGCTGTTTTCACCCACAGGACTGCCGCTGACTGGATGTGTTTTCTGTTTGTTGTACCATTCTCTGTAAACCCTAGACACTGTTGTGCGTGAAAAGCCCTGGAGGCTGGCGGTTTCTGAGAAACTGGACCCTGCACGCCTGGCACTGACAATCATACCACTGCACCACGCTCAAAGTCGCTTAGGTCACTCGGTTGCCCATGCTAACGTTCAATCCAACAGTAATTGAATGCCTCGGTGCCTGTCTTCCTGCTTTATATAGCAAGCCATGGCCACGTGACTCTGTCTGTAGGAGCGAACCATTTTCGTGAATGCGGGGGTGTACCTAATAAACATTGATGAAAAATTCATAAAATAGTACATAATAATCTATTAAAATAGAAATAATAATATTTGTTGAAATAACAACAATAGAATGACAACAGTGTATAGTAATAGAAAAATAGGATAAATAATGGAACAATAATAGGCTAAACATCTCTCTCTCTCTCTCTCTCTCTCTCTCTCTCTCTCTCTCTCTCTGTCTCTCTCTCTCTCTCTCTCTCTCTCTCTCTCTCTCTCTCTCTCTCTCTCTCTCTCTCTCTCTCTCTCTCTCTCTCTCTCTCTCTCTCTCTCTCTCTCTCTCTCTCTCTCTCTCTCTCTCTCTCATCCTCTCGATCTCTCTCTCAATCTCTCTCTCAATCTCCCTAGCAACTAACCCTCACTGCTACCTTCACCCATACAGTTTATATGTTAAAGGATGGAAATGATTACGGCCCAGGTCGAATATTTTGACGCTGTTCTTGGCTTTTCATTCTCTCGTTCCTCAGATGATTTGGTGTCTGACTCATTTTGTTACGGTGGTAGTGAACTCAGTCATGATACCATGTCCTCCCACTCTCACTTGGTTTACACAGTGGTCTGTTGTGTTTTCTGTGATCTTCCTGTTGCTTAGGACATACTGTTATGTGATAGGCATTTGTTTGCTTTTGGCTTATCAGTATTTCTCCCTAATCGTATGTGACATTGTATTTTAACTCTAAACGGTGATGACTCATTTGGTAGTTAACCCACACACACCTTTCCACATCGCATGCCCTGTGCATGACGTCATGTACCGCAATATAATGGGAATAACGCCAGGCCAAACAGGGTGGACTAGTTCTTCCTCCTTCCATTTACTTATTTGAAATCAACTCTGCAGTATATTGCCCATTAGATATCACAAAACACATCAGCTTCTATTTCTTGATTTGACTGAGTGTCTAAGAATTAATTATACCGAGACACATTTGCAGAAAGAGTGCCGTAATGTTTCACTGTTCATCAACATAGTAGCTTGTATGCCCTCTCTTCTCATGTTGGTAACGAATTTCTCTCTCTCCTTCTTTCTCTCCCCCCTTCCCCTCTCTATCCTTCTTTCTCCATCTCTCTTGTTTCTCCCTCCCTCCCCATCTCTCAGGGGTCTGATGAGTGTGTGATGTGTGCCAGTCTGAGAGACGGTCCTCACTGTGTGCCCTCCTGCCCCAGTGGGGTGAACGGAGAGAACGGGCAGTTCATCTACAAATACCCCAACAAGGACAGCTACTGTGAGCCCTGCCATGTTAACTGCACACAGGGGTGAGTGTGTGTGTGTGTGTGTGTGTGTGTGTGTGTGTGTGTGTGTGTGTGTGTGTGTGTGTGTGTGTGTGTGTGTGTGTGTGTGTGTGTGTGTGTGTGTGTGTGTGTGTGTGTGTGTGTGTGTGTGTGTGTGTGTGTGTGTGTGTGTGTGTGTGTGGGTGGGTGGGTGGGTGGGTGGGTGCGTGCGTGCGTGTGCTGCAGAGTAAAGCTGTGCCTCTTGTTGCAGGTGTTCAGGTCCAGGATTGAGTGACTGCATAGACAACACTAGACACTCCACTAGGTGAGTGTCTCCCCCTGCTGGAGGTTATATGAACCCCCACTCAAATCAAATCGAATTGTATTTGTCACATGCGCCAAATACAACAGGTGTAGACTTTACAGTGAAATGCTTACTTACGAGCCCATTCCCAACATTGCAGGGTTAAAAAGTAAGACAAATATTTGCTAAATAACACAATCAAAACAATAATGAGGCTATATACAAGGAGTACCAGTACGGAGTCAATGTGCAGGGGTACGAGGTAGTTGGGGTAGTTGAGGTAATACAGTATGCACATCTGGGTAGTGGTAAAAGTGACTAGGAAATCAGTAAATATATAATAGTGTGTGTGTGTGTGTGTGTGTGTGTGTGTGTGTGTGTGTGTGTGTGTGTGTGTGTGTGTGTGTGTGTGTGTGTGTGTGTGTGTGTGTGTGTGTGTGTGTGTTGGAGTGTCAGTGTAGTATGTGTGAGTGTGTGGGTAGAGTCTAGTGAGTGTACATAGAGCCAGTGCAAAAAAATGACGATAAAGAAATAAATGCCAATTTTTCTACTGTAGCCCTCAGATCACAGGGATAGCATTGGGAGTGCCGGCTGCCCTCATAGTCTGCCTGGCATTGTTTGTGTTGGGCATGCTGTACCACCGTGGCCTGGCCATCCACAGGAAGAGAGCCATGAGGAGGTACCTGGAAAGTGGAGAGGTGAACTCCTTAAGGAACTACAGCAACTTAACTAACAGTCATTTCTGCAGAGCTGAAATGCTAATATAGACCCATTGTATCCAATGCACTTGTGCATTCATGTAATGCGAACGAGTGTGTTTGTGTGCTAATGTACTTGTGTCTCTGTGTGTGTGTGTGTGTGTGTGTGTGTTGCCAGAGTTTTGAGCCGCTGGGGCCAGGAGAGAAGGGAGCCAAGGTTCATGCCCGGATCCTGAGGGCCCCAGAGCTGAAAAAGGTCAAAGTCCTGGGCTCTGGAGTGTTTGGCACCGTACACAAAGGCCTGTGGATCCCTGAGGGAGACTCAGTGAAGATTCCTGTAGCCATAAAGACCATCCAGGACCGCACAGGCAGACAGACCTTCACTGAGATCACTGATGTAAGAACCACACACTCTTAACACACCGAGTAACTATGCTAACCTCTAGACGGAATACACTAGAATCCCTTGTCACCAGATCTGTTTGTGTAACGGAGGTGGGTTTTATTTTCTCTCATTCTGTGTGTGCTCCCGTGCAGCACATGTTGTCCATGGGCAGTCTGGACCACCCCTACATCGTCAGGCTCTTAGGTGTCTGCCCAGGTGCCAGTCTCCAGCTGGTCACCCAGCTCAGCAGCCAGGGGTCCTTACTGGAGCACATCAGGCAACACAAAGACAGCCTGGACCCGCAGAGACTGCTCAACTGGTGTGTGCAGATAGCTAAGGTAAGGTCACAGGGTCACGATCAATAAACAGTAGAACCCTTTTTGGTTCCAGGTCCTGTTCACCTCAAAGAACCCTTAATGAACCCCTTTAAAAACCCTTTGGGGAAAACGTTCTACCTGGAACCAAAAGTTGTATCTTACTATGGTACAGCAGAGAAAAAAACATGATGGTTCTATTATCTCTACTTCCTTTTTTACTGTTATTATCAGGTCTCTATAATGAAATGTTTGTGTGTCTTCTCTTCAGGGCATGTACTACCTAGAGGAGCACTGTATGGTGCACAGGAATCTGGCTGCGAGGAACGTGATGCTGAAAAGTGATTATTTTGTCCAGATTTCTGACTTTGGTGTGGCTGACCTGCTCTATCCCGATGACAAGAAATATGTCTACAGTGACAGTAACAAGGTAATCAGGATTCAGGACTCATGAATCCTGAGTCCACTGCTCCATTCTCCATAATGAATCTATCAAGATATAATATTTCACAACTTGTTGTCCAATACCAAATACCAAATAAAAAGCAAAATGATAATGTGTTTCCATCGCATTTTCAACTCAACCTGAAAGTTTTGTCACAAAAACTGTTGCGTTAAATAGAAAATGTGCCTATTCTATTCTTGGGACGTTCGCTCTAGCCAACAGCTTGCAGATACAGTGCAGGTAGGGTTCTCTACATGATGAGATTATTACGAATAAGAGCGAGAATCATTTTATTGGTCAAACGGCAGTCAAGCATCAATCCTCATGTCACCAGAATAAAACCCTAGATATTTATAGGAAAGGAGCATGAGGATCACCGTGCACTTTCACCACCCTGTGAAGTTCGTCATAACTTATTTCACCTGTAGCCTAACAAACTGCATGGATTCCCGAGTCGTAGGGGGAGGACCACACACCATATCATCGCATGACTCTAAATTTACTTCAATGTGATGGTTATAATATCAATATTTGCACATAAAGCCATTTCCACCGCCATTTCTCGTATCATACATTTTACCTACACAGAAAGATCCCACCATGTAGAACCAACAAATAATCTGTCTGTCTTTATAAATTGTATCGAAACATTGTGTTTCCATCACAGCTGTCGTGATTTATTTTCATATGGTATGGAAACGTGGTTTATGTTACTTCCAGACTCCCATAAACATAAAATGGATGGCCCTGGAGAGTATCCTGTTCCGAAGATACACTCATCAGAGTGATGTCTGGAGTTATGGTAATACAGCATGATCGTCATTTCATAACATGTTTGTTTGTATGTACAGTACGTCTGTCTGTCCGTCCGCCTGTCCATCCCTCTGCTGTCCGTCCGTCTGTCATCATTATGCATCACCTCTCCCCTCTCCAGGAGTGACAGTGTGGGAGATGATGTCATTTGGGGCAGAGCCCTACGCCTCCATGCAGCCACAGGACGTGCCCAGTCTACTGGAGAAGGGAGAGCGTCTGTCCCAGCCCCACATCTGTACCATAGACGTGTACATGGTCATGGTTAAGTGTGAGTAACCATACAAAGTAATGCACACACTATGCGCATCCAACGACCAACACAACTGCCATGGGATACGAGGAAAAATACCAGCACACTTTTGAAATTCTCCTAACTTTATTAGCAAGGTTTTGACCACAAACGATCTCGTCAGGAAATTAATAGTTGAAATGCTGTTATTAAAATGATGTGTTTTCCTTATTTTCCATTGGGTGACTAACACACAACATACCTCTCACTCGGTGCTCTTTGACACACGCAAACAATCTCATACTATTACAGTATATGCATGGTGCCAGCCGCTGCACCCAGTAACCTTGGACATTAAAAATCCTATTGTTTTCTATTACCAGGCTGGATGATTGACGAGAATATTCGACCAACCTTCAAAGAACTGGCCAATGACTTTATTCGCATGGCAAGAGACCCGCCTCGCTACCTTGTCATCAAGGTAAGGAAAAGATTACAGTACTATATTACTTTCCTGTCTATACGCTATGAAAGTGATGTAGCATTTTCCAGGAAGTAGCCTTGTAGTTTTTAACTTTTGTAGGCTTTTTGAATGGTCTTTAAATGGGCAAAAATGTAGCCCAACGATCTTCAGGGCAAATACTTAGAAGTAAAGTCATCCACAAACACTAATATAATTGAATTGTACATATACAGTGGGATCTGGAGTTATTGGATCATTTGATAAAGATGAGCAAAAAAGACTGAATAGAATAAAGTATACAAATACTGAGTTATATATTGTATGCTCAGAAAATTTTGAAAATGATATCATTTTATACTAATCTAATTGCTCAGAGAAAGAGATTTGGTTTCACAAGTAGTAGAGAGGCGAAGGTCAAGTCATTCATTCTCCCGAAACATGACCCACCAAACCGCGCTTCTTAACACCCGCTCGCTTAACCCGGAAGCCAGCTGCAACAATGTGTCGGAGGAAACACTGATCAACTGATAACCGAAGTCAGCCTGAAGGCACCCGGCAACAAGGTTTTTGGATAAAATGGCCTGGTACTGGGTAAAGTTCATGATGGCGTTGACCTTTACAAGGGCCCCAGGATCAGTGGAAGCAAAATATCCGCATAACATCAAAGATCCACCACCACATTTTACAGTAGGGATGAGGAACATTACATGACCAAAGGTATGTGGACACCTGCTTGTTGAACATCTCATTCCAAAATCTTGGGCATTAATATGGAGTTGGTCCCCCCTCTGCTGCTATAACAGCCTCCACTCTTCTGGGAAGGCTTTCCTCTAGATGTTGGAACATTGCTGCAGGGACTTGCTTCCATTCAGCCACAAGAGCATTGAGGTCGGACACTGATGTTGGGCGATTAGGCCTGGCTCGCAGTCAGCGTTCCCAATTCATCCCAAAGGTGTTCAATGGGGTTGAGGTCAGGGCTCTGTGCACGCCAGTCAAGTTCATCCACACCGATCTCGACAAACCATTGCTTTGTGCACGAGGGCATTGTAATGCTGAAACAGGAAAGAGCCATCCCCAAAATGTTGCCACAAAGTTTGAAGCACAGAATCGTCTAGAATGTCATTGTATGCTGTAGTGTTAAGATTTCCCTCACTGGAACTAAGGGGCCTAGCCCGAACCATGAAAAACAGCCAGACACCATTATTCCTCCTTCACCAAACTTTACAGTTGGCACTATGCATTGGGGCAGGTAGCGTTCTCCTGGCATCCGCCAAATGATGGCATCCGCCAAGCCAGATGGTGAAACGTGATTCATCACTCCTGAGAACGCGTTTCCACTGCTCCAGAGTACAATTGCTGCGAGCTTTACACCACTCCAGCCAATGCTTGGCATTAAGCATTGTGATCTTAGGCTTGTGTGCGGTTGCTTGGCCACGGAAACCCTTTTCATGAAGCTCTCGACGAACAGTTCTTGTGCTTACGTTGCTTCCAGAGGCAGTTTGAAGTGTTGCAACTGAGGACAGACGATTTTTACGTGCTACACGGCGGTCCCCGTTCTGTGAGCTTGTGTGGCCTACGACTTCGCAACTGAGCCATTGTTGCTCCTAGACGTTAGAAACGTGGCATCCTATGACGGTGCTGCGTTGAAAGTCACTGAGCTCTTCAGTAAGGATATTCGACTGCCAATGTTTGTCTATGGAGCTTGCATGGCTGTCTGCTCGGTTTTATACACCTGTCAGCAATGGGTGTGCCTGAAGTAGCCGAATCCACTAATTTGAAGGCGTGTCCACATACTTTTGCATATATAGTTTATTTTCTGCATATGTATTGTTCTTCAAGGCCAAACCCATCATTGGTGTGTGGTCAAAGACCTCTATTTTCATGTCATCATAACACCGCCTGGAGTTTTAAATGGCATTGGCACTTGGATTGGAACCGGTGCTATAGTCAACTGCATTGAAAGATAAATACAGTATAGGCTACACAGGCTTATATTTAAATCATATTGAAATAAATGTCATGTTAAATCAATTGAACTCTATTTTACTTTTATTTAACTAGGCAAGTCAGTTAAGAACAAATTCTTATTTACAATGACGTCCTACCACGGCCAAACCCTAACCCAGACAGCACTGGGCCAATTTTGCGCCGCCCTATGGGTCTCCCAATCACGGCCAGTTGTGATACAGCCTGGAATCGAACCAGGGTCTGTAGTGACGCCTCTAGCATGGAGATGAAGTGTCTCAGACCGCTGCACCACTCGGGAGCATTAACATTTGCTAATAGTAGTCTGTAATTTGTGCCTAAATATATTTCATGATGTGTAACAAAATGTGTGCAGTTGTGTTCTAGATGTGTGATTTACTGCATTATTATAGGGTAAGTAGTAGTGCTGAGCGATTAGTGCTTTTTGATGTCGGTTCGGTTTCAGTTCGGTTATAAAAAAAGAGTCTCTTTTTTTTCGGTTTGAATTATTATTTTTTTTTGTACATATAATGCACTATGCATTATGTGGGTTGAATGCTGTAACAACACAGAATAAAACAATTAATAAAAGTCCCATGATGGTAGTGACTTCCCATTACTTCTTATCACTTATTAACCAAAATGTATTCATATTACTTTACTTTAATAAAATATTTAAGTTGTAGTGTATATTACATTTGTTTTAAGCCATCATATCATCTCTATATGGCTGCAGTCTATGAAACTTGGAAGATCCGCAAGTGGTTCTTTCAGCAAGACAATAACCCATAGCAAACATCAAAATCCACAAAGAAATGGTTAATTGACCACAAAATCAACATTTTGCAATGGCCATCTCAGTCTCTGGACTTGAACCCTATTGAAAACCTGTGGTCCATAAGCACAGACGAAGTGTATCAAGGATCTGGAAAGATGCTGTATAGATGAATGGTCTAAGATTCCTCCCAATATGTTCTTCAATCTCATAAAACATTTTAGAAAAAGGCTCAGTGTCTTTATCCTCGCAAAGGGAGGGTACTGGAGTATTGAAACCATGGGATCCAATAGTTATGATTTATTTATTTGTACTTGTTAAACAAAATGTCTTTCTCTGAGCAATTTTATTAGTATAAAATAATATAGTAAAAAAAAAAGAAATTGGAGAATACATTATACAGGTAACTGACAAAATAAAGGAAACACCAAGATAAATGTCTTTAATAGGGCATTGGGCCGCCACGAGCCAGAACCGCTTCAATGCACCGTGGCACAGATTCTGCAGGTGTCTGGAACTCTATTGGAGGGATGTGACACTATTCTTCCATGAGAAATTCCTTCATTTGGTGTTTTTTTTTAAGGTTGTGGTAAACGCTGTCTCAGGAATCGCTGCCACTCCATATTCTCCCATAAGTGTTCAATGGTTTACATCGTTTTCATGCTCATCAAACCATTCAGTGACCACTCGTGCACTGTGGATGGGGGCAGTGTCATCCTATGGGGGCATATCCATGGTAGCCAAAATAATGGCCTTCCCAGTATTTGTATACATGACCCTAAGCATGATGGGATGTTAATTGCTTAATGAACTCAGGAACCACACCTGTGTGGAAGCACCTGCTTTCAATATACTTTGTATCCGTCATTTACTCAGGTGTTTCCTTTATTTTGGCAGTTACCTGTAGCTCAGTATTTGTATTTTATTTTAGCAAGAGATCCAATAATTCTGGTCTCCACTTTATCTTAAATCACAGTGTTTTTTATTAGGGGACTGGCCCCGGAAGTATGACGTAATACGGCGTCCCTTTCATAGCGTATTCCAAGTCCCTGAGTGGCCCATTGACAGAAGTCATTGGGCTTGTTTGACATTGCAACCGACAGTGCAAGCGGCCGCCGACTGACTGATCCACAAAGAGCTTTTCATCATAAATAACTATTCATTATTACTTTTAGATCAGTCAGTCACAATTTTCCCATTATATACTTTTTTCACAATTTACGGTTTTGATCGTCTCGAACACGGCCCATATTAATGACGCTTTGCCTATAGGACAGAGGAGAGGCGGGCCCAGAAGAATCCCACCAACGGGGATCAGCGCTTGCCAATTTGGAAGCGGGCCTGGAGGACCAGGATGAAGAGGGATTGGAGGACGGTTTGGCCACTCCTCCTCTCACCTTGTCCCCATCCAGGACTCTGTCTCGCTTGAGGATGAGCTCATATAGGGTAAATCTTACTTACAGTATTCTGCACACATAACTCGAATTTCTGCACTAATCACTCATTGACATCTATTGAGTTACGCACTCAAATTTCTAGTCATAAAATGACAGTGGGAACTTTCACCACTCTCTCTCTCTCTCACCTCTCAGAGTTCCAGTGCGACCTCTCAGGCTGGACCAGTAGGGTACCTACCCATGACCCCCGGCCCTGGAGATAACCCCTGTCAGGTGAGACACCACAACTCATCACACATCACAGATAAGGAGATCTTGATATTAGCACTGTCATTTCCCTCTTCGAAGAGCCAGACACCACTGGCCCTAACACATCACACCTTCAGTAAAAGAGGTCTTGGCCTTTTAATACAGCCAGACATATTTAGTTGAGAGCAATGAGTAGTATGACTCCCCTTTGCCAAATAACTGCTCTAGGAAGTTCAGACACATAAAAAATATTATTTTATTATGGGTTCATCTCTATCCCACTGCCAGTTCCATTTGGTGGTGATATTTTTATGAAGATAATAAGGTTGATGTTGCTGCTACTTCTATTGTTGTTGTTGATGATGATAATGATTTTGTGTAATGTTCTCCTCAAACTCAAATCTCTTTCCATTGTGTGAACCTCTTACAGCTGTTCTCCCAGCGGTCTCGTCTGAACTCAGCTCGGACGCTGTCGGAGGGGTCGGAGGGCAGTGGCCTGGACAATGAGCTGGCAGAGGGAGTGTCACTGAGTGGCAGCCTGCGCAGGCAGCAGCTCAGGGCTGGAAGGGACAGTAGTGGCAGTAGTTCCCATCACACCTCCACCACCATGGTGCATAGGAGCCAATCTGCAGTCTCAAAGTCACCCTCCTACAGGCCTGAGAAGGAAGAGGAGGAGGAGGAGGAGGACCACTATGGATATGTACTGCCTGGAGTGTCTGGCACTCCTGAGAGAGGTGAGAGGGAGAGGGAGAGATGTGAAGGCTACACAGCAATATTTTTGTATCTGTTTTGATGGAGTGATTCTAAGTTCTATTCTCTAATATCTGTTTTCTCCTTTCCATGGTAGATTCTCTCCTGTCTTGCCCAGCCTCCAGAACTTCTCACCCAGGTAGAGCATCTCTCAGGGGCTCTAGGAGCTTCAAGAATCCACTGTCACCATTGGCAACCATCTCAGACCCCACCGAGGACTATGAGCTGATGACCAAACAGCCGTCCCCTCTGCCCCGCTCCCCCAGAGACACCTCTGTACAGATAGAAGGGCCTTCAACTGTCCTATGGAGGAAAACCTCTCCACTGCCCTCCCCTACCTACAATACAGCACTCTCACCACTAGAGGGGGACTCACTGATGCAAGGGGACTCTCCAAGCACTGCAGATGCTCTGAGGGGAAGCCAGAGGCCAGCAGAGGTCACTGACAGTTCTGTGGCTGTAGTTGTATCAGTAGAGGGAGAGGAGCTGCAGCCGCTGTCTGAGAGGCCTGACAATGGAGCTGCTTTGTTTGGCAACCGAGGGGCCTCTCAGGGTCAGGGAAGGCCAGAGCAGGGGGCAGTAGTGGAGTATGAATACATGGACATCTGCAGCACCATGAACACCACAGACACAAAGAGACCCATCTGGGAGAGGCGTGAGAGCCGAGCAGCTGACTTGAGGAGGACAGAGGCAGAAGAACGAGAGCGAGAAGAAGGAAAGAGTCAAGACCTAGAGGAGGAAGAAAGAAAGGATGAGGAAGCTGGAGAGGAGGATGATGTTTACCAGTATACTAATAAACAACCCAGACTCCTCCGAGAGAGCAGCCGAGAGGTGGGGCCCAGCCCCAGCCCCAAGCCCAGCCTCAGCCCCAGCCTCAGCCCCAAGCCCAGCCTCCGCCCCAAGCCCAGCCTCCTCCCCAAGCCCACTCTTAGCCCCAAGCCCAGCCTCAGCCCAAAACCCAGCTTCAGCCCCAGCCCTAACCCAAGGCCAGATGGCTCCACAGCTATGGTAGAGAGCCAGGTGGAGGAGTATGAAGAGATGGATGCCTTTGGAGGGGACTCCAGGGGCACCCAGCGAGTGGCCCATCAGGAGGCAGAGTACCAGAACCTCCCAGTCCTAGGGAAGGGGAGGGCCACCACAGCTGAGGTGGAGGGGGGTACGAGCACCAGGTGTGCCGGGCTGGGGGTGGAGGGGTACATCAAAGTGTGCACCGGTGTGGGAGTGGTAGAGCCGAGCAACAACACATCATTTGACAACCCTGACTACTGGCACAGCAGACTGTTCCTCAAGCCAGATGCTGTGCGCACATAATGATGTGGACTGAGAAAACAACAACAACAACAACCACAACAACTATGATGATGCAAGCACAGACAAATATATTTGATATAATCGTGTATCAGGCTCTGGTGCAGCTCAACCGGTAATGGTGGAAGTAATTTTTTGTAATGTAGTGTATGTATTCTCAGTTGGTTTACATCATCCATCCAAACCTCATGAACCAAAGAAAATGTCCTATGTAGCGTTGATGTTATCTATCCGTTTATAGTGACATCACAGTCTCAGAAATGTAACCAAGTTGGCAGCTCAACATTAAAGGATAGCCTAAACTGTCAATAAGTCAAAGGCAAATAGAACAGGGAGAAATATATAGACAAAGCATACAAAATGTACATAGATAGACATAGCATGTATACATAAAGCAGAAATAGGCGGCCAACGTACACACACTAATGCTGGATCAAATTCCTGTGTTTGCACTTCAACTTGTTCCACTTCCTGGTGAAGCCAATGTTTACCTACGTGGAACCTCAAGGTTCCCTGGGTGAGGTCTGCCATGTAATGTACATTTGTAGCTTATAGTTTCATATATGAAATGAAGTATTCTTGTATTGTCTATGTTATTGCAAGTGATTGGAGACAAGCACTGTTTTGTCAAAAAAAAAAATACATTTTCATGTAATATAATGTGAATTGCTGTCATGAAAAATTAATACTGATACATGTAATTGTTTTACAACAGTTTTGAGTTTCGCATTTGATTGTGTATGTGTGTGTCTGTACTTGAACAGAGCTATGCTCAATCATGAGGCATCAAAGCCAAAGGAACTGAATAATATTAAGAAATGCTATAGATGGAATGAAAGTAGTGTGGAAAATCTAACAAAAAACAATTAGGTAACAACAAATTCAATCGCTTCTAGACAATTTCCTGGACAAAATGTTTCACTGTAATAGTGAAGGTGTAAACTTGGCAGTAGAAAACCTAAACAGTATATTTGACCTCTCAACTTCCCTATCAAATCAAAAAAATTCAAGCAGACAACCTAAGAAATTGAATTACAATGACAAATAGTTTGATGAAGAATGCAAAAACCTAAGAAAGAATGTGAAAAACCTGTCCACCCCAAAAACATAGAGACCCAGAAAACCTGAGCCTACGCCTTCACTATGGGGAATCACTAAAACAATACAGAAATTCACTACGGAAAAAGAAAGAACAGCATGTCAGAAAGCAGCTTAATGTAATTGAAGAATCCATAGAATCTAACCACTTCTGGGAAAATTGGAAAACAAACAACAACACGAAGAGTTATCTATCCAAAACAGAGATGTATGGATAAAACGCTCTAAACAAAGAACAAACAGCAAAAACATATACATGATCAAATACAAATCTTAGAATCAATTATTATAAGACTACCAGAACCCACTGGATTCTCCAATTACATTGAATGAACTACAGGACAAAATACAAACCCTCCAACCCAAAAAGGTCTGTGGGGTTGATGGTATGCTAAATGAAATGATAAAATATACAGACCACAAATTCCAATTGGCTATACTTAAACTCTTTAACATCATCCTCAGCTCTGGCATATTCCCCAATATTTGGAACCAAGGACTGATCACCCTAATGCACAAAAGTGGAGACAAATTTGACCCCAATAACTACCATGGGATATGCGTCAACAGCAACCTTGGTAAAATCCTCTGCATTATCATTAACAGCAGACTTGTACATTTCCTCAGTTAAAACTAGTTACTGAGAAAATGTCAAATTGGCTTTTTACCAAATTACCGTACGACAGACCACGTATTCACCCTGCACACCCTAATTGACAAACAAACAAACAAACCAAAACAAAGGCAAAGTCTTCTCATGCTTTGTTGATTTCAAAAAAGCTTTTGACTCCATTTGGCATGAGGGCAAATTGATGGAAAGTGGTATTGGGGGAAAAACATACAACATTATAAAATCCATGTACACAAACAAAATTAAAATTGGCAAAAAACACACATTTATTTCCACAAGGCCGGGAGGTGAGACAGGGATGCAGCTTAAGCCCCATCCTCTTAAACATATATATCAACGAATTAGCGAGGGCACTACAACAGACTGCAGCACCCGGCCTCATCCTACTATAATCTGAAATCAAATGTCTACTGTTTGCTGATGATCTGGTGCTTCTGTCCCCAATCAAAGAGGGCCTATAGCAGCATCTAGATCTTCTGCACAGATTCAGTCAGACCTGGGCCCTCTCAGTAAGACAAAAATAACAGTTCCAAAAAAGGTCCAGTTGCCAGGACCACGAATATAAATTCCATTTAGACACCATTGCCCTATAGCGCACAAAAAAACTGTACATACCTCGGCTTAAACTTCCACAAAGCTGTGAACGATCTGAGAGACAAGGCAAGAAGGGCCTTCTATGCCATCAAAAGGAACATAACATTTGACATACCAATTAGGATCTGGCAAAAAAATACTTGAATCAGTTATAGAACCCATTGCCCTTTATGGTTGTGAAGTCTGGGGTCCGCTCACCAACCATGAATTCACAAAATGGGACAAACACCAAATTGAGACTCTCCATGTAGAATTATGCGAAAATATCCTCTGTGTACAACGTAAAACACCAAATAATGTATGCAGAATTAGGCCGATACCCCGCTAATTATTAAAATCTAGAAAAGAGACGTTAAATTCTAAAACCACCTAAAAGGAAGCGATTCGCAAACCTTCCATAACAAAGCCATCACCTACAGAAAATTGACCTGGAGAAGAGCCCCCTATGCTAGCTGGTCTTGGGCCTCTGTTCACAAATACAAACAGACCCCACAGAGCCCCAGGACAGCAACACAATTAGACCCAACCAAATCGTAATAATTACTTGACATATTGGAAAGAATTTACAAAGAAACAGAGCAATGCTATTTGGCCTTAAACAGAGTACACAGTGGCAGAATACCTGGCCACTGTGACTGACCACTGTGCACTTCCTAACCTCCTGCCAAATGTATGACCATATTAGATACACATATTTCCCTCAGATTACACAGACCCACAAATAATTAAAAAACAAATAAAATTTTGATAAACCCTCATATCTATTGGGTGAAATACCAGTGTGCAATCACAGCAGCAATATCTGTGACCTGTTGCCACAAGAAAAGCGCAACTGGTAAAGAACAAACACCATTGTAAATACAACCTATTTATTTTCCCTTTTGTACTTTAACTACTTGCACACCATTACAACACTGTATATAAACATACTATGATATTCTGAACTTTTGTGAGTGTAATGGTTACTGTAAATTTGTTATTGTTTATTTCACTTTTGTTAATTATCTGTTTCACTTGCTTTGGCAATGTAAACATACGTTTACCATGCCAATAAAGCCCTTCAATTGAATTGAACAATGACAGAGAGAGAGAAAAGCAAGTCGAGATTTGCATACACTCATTTTTGATTAGTCATAATGTAGATATGCAGATAATATAATAATGAAGAATGGTACCAGGCCAAAACCTACTGAATAAGGCCTACATTTACTGATAAAAAATGTTATTCAATTTGGTGCTCAGCATGCACGCATTGCGTGGGACGTTGTCAGTAGTAGGAGGGGTCTCAGGCGTTTTGGGCCAGAACTGCGGAGGACAGAGCAGACCAGGCAGCGTGGTCGAGTCTGTAGCTGAAACCCGCCAAAAAGTTACTTTGAGTGAGAAAGAAATACCGAAAATATGTCTGGAGACGACGATCCACAAGAGCAGACCATCGCCGATGATTTGGTCGTCACCAAGTACAAAATGGGTGCCGAGATTGCCAACCGTAAGTGAATATGAACGTGTTGATTTAGTAGAAGATTGAGTTAAAACGCGACCGAGTCCACTGATTGTAGCAGAGCTGACTAGCTAGCATATTCCTATATCACAATGCAGCCATGTGCCGTGATGCTAGCTAGCGATAAATCAATGACTCGTCAGGGCTAGCATTTTGCCCGTGTCGTAGAGAAATCGTAGCCATGAGTTAGCATATTACCGCTGGCTGATACCGAAGTTAGTCTATACATGCACTTATGTAACTGCTAGTTAGCCACCATCATTTAGCCACTTTAGCTAACTGACATGCTGCTAGTGAGCTAACTAGCTACGATTCAATGCACTGCCTGGAAAGTTGTCACTGCTGGTAAAACTAACTGGTCGACAAACTGCCTTCTGAAGAAGTTATGATCCAGTTACATTTAGCTAGCTCCTATTTGCAAAGTTTAGTCAGTTAATTGCTAGAGTTATTTAAACTAGCTCATCATGTAGCTAAGCCAACTTGCTAGCTACGTAGCACAGCTGTTACACGCAGAGGTAGTATTTCCCCCCAGCGCATGCTGTCAATCATCCTGAACTGTCACCTGCAGCAAGTGAATCGTCTTCTCAGTAAACCTCTCATTGTATATGTAATATATGTCTTGGGTCCGTCCCTCTCCCCCCCCCCAACCTGGGCTTGAACTAGGGACCCCCTGCACACATCTACAAGTCACCCATGAAGCATCGTTACCTATCGCGCCATTAAAGTTGCGGCCCTTTCAGAGCAAGATAAACGACTTCAAGGTCTCAGCGCGAGTGACGTCATCGCTAACTTGCTACCCGTTTCCCACCGGTTATATGTAGGCACAATTACCATCAGGTCAGTGACAATGCATTGCCTCAGATCTGTAACACGACTATAGCTAGCAGCTATGCACTAACGGTACTCCCTGTGCACCCACTTATAGCTATGATATACTCCCCAGACCGGGAAGTGTGTTCCTTGGAATTGATGTAAATCCTGATGATCCCACATAATGCTCCTGGGACGGGATCTTCATGTACTTTGCCTCATGGAACGCTTCGTAAACAACAGGTGTAGACTACTAACAGAATAACAGTGAAATGCTATTCGACAAGCAGATTTAAAAGTGTGAATATCCACGGCCTTGCCTTATCAAGGTCTCCATCTGTCATCTTCCCTGATCCTAATACTAAATACTTGAAGCTTACTTACTTAACCTCTGTTTTGTTCTTGTGTCCTTTTACCTATCCAGAGGCCCTGAAGGCTGTGGTGGAGGCAGCCAAGGCTGGTGAGACAGTTGTCAGCCTCTGTGCGAAGGGAGATGCCTTCATCATGGCTGAAACTGGAAAGGTCTTCAGGAAGGAGAAGGACCTGAAAAAAGGTATGGGCCTCATCTCATTTGTTAAGTCATTAATTTGTAGCTTGTAGCTTTTATAGAGTTTTGTAGTTTACTTTTTTGACTGAAGAAAAGTTGTTAAATCTCAAGTCTTATCCTCGCTTACTCATCCTTTCTCCTTGCCTCCTCAAAACGTCAGAGGGAAGTGAGGAGACAAGGAATCAAGGAAAACACTTGATATTCTCTTGTTGTGCAGACCGTGCATGGAAAATGACTTACTGACATTATTCAATGTAACTAAATGTCTGTACTTTACTGCCTCCCTCAGGCATTGCTTTCCCAACCAGCGTGTCTGTCAACAACTGCGTGTGCCACTTCTCTCCGCTGAAGAGTGACCCCGAGATCGTACTGAAGGACGGGGACCTCATCAAAATGTAGGAACATTGTATTGTATTGAACACTGTATGGAACTGTTACTGGATGCATCTGTGCCTTCTCTGTATTGCTGACCCTTATTCAACTGTTGGGAGACTACCCTTCCCATGTCAATGCACGGGCCAGTCTGATGGTCTTGAGTCACTGTGCCTACTCTTGTGTTGCCTGTGCAGTGACCTGGGGGTGCACGTGGACGGTTTCATCTCGAACCTGGCTCACAGCTTTGTGGTGGGAGTGACCAAGGTAGTAGCACTTCAGTCGTTGTTTGCGTTGTCGTTAGCAAGAGTGCAGCTGTCGTACAGAATGCCAGCACATGGATATTAACAGAGACGGACGTGCAGCACATCAGACATTTTATATGCGTAGTGCGACAGTCACGTAACGTTAGGAAGAGTATTCGCGGAGGCCACCCTCCAGTGCAGTGAAACGCATCCACATAACATTAGATGGTTGTCTTATGTCCCGTGTAATCAGTTGTGTCGCCTTCACGTCCTGTTTTTTTTCTCTTCTCCTCGTCAGGATGCTCCGTTGACGGGGCGTAAGGCTGACGTGATCAAAGCGGCACACCTGTGTGCCGAGGCTGCCCTCAGACTGGTCAAGCCTGGAAACCAGGTGAGGTGCTGAATTAGCGCTTTACTGGGTGGACAGTCAGGGACTAGCCTGGTCCTGTATCTGGTGGTGCTTTATCACCAACTCCGATGGTTGAGTTGGCTGTATAGCACAAACCGATCTGGGAGCAGGCTAGTCAGGGACACAGTGACCCAGTTTGAAAAAAGCTGAACAAACAAATCAAGTTGGTATCATTGTGACGGTACAGTATTTCCATCAGTGGATTTATAGCTGTTTAACATTTTTAGGATGTTTGTCTCTCTCGTTCAGAACTCACAGGTCACGGAAGCCTGGAACAAGATCGCCAAGTCATTCAAATGCTCAGCCATAGAGGGTGAGTGAGTCACCGCTTGTCATTTAACCTAGTTGGCACCTCACTGCCATATTCATACACGATACATTCAATCCCTTACATCTTGTACTGGTAACGTGCCAAATCACATACCTTGTTTTTATTCCAATGTAACGCTCTCTCCTCAGGCATGCTGTCCCATCAGTTGAAGCAGCACGTTATTGACGGAGAGAAAACCATAATTCAGAACCCCACGGACCAGCAAAGGTGAATTGAAGACATGATCCATCGGTCCCAGATCTCTGGCTTGTTTAGTATTACTTATCTGACGCATATCTCAAAGTTATGTTTCTCGTGTGTGTTGTGTTGTCTGAAGCACCCAATGAATTACAAATAGTAATTGCTCTTAGGGGACAAATAAGGTTGAATTATTAAAGGCCTTGTTGCTCTCTCTCTCTTTGTAGGAAGGACCACGAGAAGGCTGAGTTCGAGGTGCATGAGGTGTACGCCGTGGATGTGCTCATCAGCACCGGAGAAGGCAAGGTGAGGGACAAACATCCGCTCGACATTCTAGTCAAGTTGTGCTCAATTTCCCTGCTGGTTGTTCTCAAATCTATGAAAGGATCACCTTCAGGAGCAGCAAAACAGCAAGGAGACATGATCTTTTTTCCCCCTATGCATTGGGTGACTCTACTGTCCCAACTCCTGTCGTCACTAAAGAATGTGCTGTAAAAACCCCTCCTTTCATTGCTCTAACTTCCCATGTGTTCTACTCCGCTCCAGGCGAAGGACGCAGGCCAGAGGACCACCATTTACAAGAGGGACCCAGACAAGCAGTACGGCCTGAAGATGAAGACGTCCAGGAGTTTCTTCAGTGAGGTGGAGAGACGCTTCGATGCCATGCCTTTCACTCTCAGGTAACGCGTCAGACACACCGCGTCCTTTTAGTCAGAACAGGTTCAATGAGAAATTGGCGGGCAAATGAGTTTCTGTTGACTAAGACAATTTTAAATGAATTGATTTAAGACATTGACCACAACATTTAACTCTACTGATTACATTCAATTCAATTTAGGCTATTGGGTTTCCTCCAACTGATTCCCTTTTTGTAATCAAATGTTTTTTTTTGTATCCCTCTCCCTCTGATATTCCTCTTTTTTTCCCCTCAGGGCGTTTGAGGATGAGGGTAAGGCTAGGCTAGGTGTGGTGGAGTGTGCCAAACATGAGCTGCTGCAGCCCTTCAACGTTCTGCACGAGAAAGAAGGCGAGTTAAAAGATCCAATCAGTCAGAGGCTATGAATGAACTTTTTGTGTGAAATTTGTAATCAAGTAATCCCGCGATGGATCGCTGAAGGTGAATTGACATGCAAGTAAAATGTCGTTTTTTTGTAATCCGTTCATTCAAGGCAGTGTGCCACTTAAACACTACAGTACAAAAATAGCTACGTAGTCGAAATCCAATCAAGTTTTATTAGTCACATGCGCCGAATACAACAGGTGTAGACCTTACAGTGAAATGCTTACTTACGAGCCCCTAACCAACAATGCAGTTTAAAAAAAAAAATAACGGATAAGAAATAAAAGTAGCAAGTAATTAAATGGCAGCAGTAAAATAACAATAGCGAGACTATATACAGGGGGGTACCGGTTAGTCGAGGTAATATGTACATGTAGGTAGTTATTAAAGTGACTATGCATAGATAATAACAGAGTAGCAGTGGTGTAGAAGGGGGGCGCAATGCAAATAGTCTTGGAAGCCATTTGATTAGATGTTCAGGAGTCTTATGACTTGGGGGTAGAAGCTGTTTAGAAGCTTCTTGGACCTAGACTTGGGGGTCCAGTACACATCATCCTATGTTTACTGACTCCTTTCGTCTTTCTGTGTCTAGGTGAGTTTGTGGCCCAGTTCAAGTTCACCGTGCTGCTGATGGCCAACGGACCCCTCCGTATCACCACAGAGCTGTATGAGCAGGAGCTGTACAAGTCTGAACACGAGGTAGAGGACGCAGATCTCAAGGTAAAACAACCAACTGTGGTAGACAGATGGCCTACTGCTCTGGGGAGCTACACTGGGGCTTCATGAGAACAGTAGGTTTTTAGCAGCTTTTTGCCAACGAACAGAGCATGGGCCACTTTCTCAAGTGTTCTCGGGCGTGAGCTGCGTGTCGTGTTCTTGAAAATAGAACCAGAGTGTAATTTTACGCTGAACAACGTCAGCCTCTTGCTTACCCTCAGGTTTTGTAGAATGAGGCTAATTAAACGAACGTGGCATGTTGTTAGCTGACTTAATATTTTCACTAAGCTGAGATGGTTGACTTATTTTCTCAAAAACCTACCTTTGTTTTTTTTTAGGCCTTGCTCCAAAGCTCAGCGAGCCGCAAGACACAGAAGAAAAAGAAAAAGAAGGTAGGCTACCCGGTACTCCGTACTGTGAACACATGTACAGTGCCTTCAGAAAGTATTCAGACCCCTTGACTTTTTACACATTTTGTTACATTAGTCTTATTCTAAAATGGTTTGAATAGTTTTCCTCCTCAATCTACACTCAATACCCCATAATGACAAATGCAAAAAGAGTTGTATTTGGGGAGTTTCTCCCATTCTTCTCTGCAGATCCTCTCAAGCTTTGTCAGTTTGGATGGGGAGCATTGCTACACAGCTATTTTCAAGTCTCTCCAGAGATGTTTGATCGGGTTCTGGCTGGGCCACTCAAGGAAATTCAGAGACTTGTCCAAAAGCCACTCCTGTATTGTCTTGGCTGTGTGCTTAGGGTTGTTGTCCTGTTGGAAGGTGAGTCTTTGCCCCAGTCTGAGGTCCTGAGTGCTCTGGAGCAGGTTTTCATCAAGGATCTCTCTGTACTTTGCTCTGTTAATCTTTGCCTCGATCCTGACTAGTCTCCCAGTCCCTGCTGCTGAAAAACATCCCCACAGCACAGTGCTACCACCACTGTGCTTCACTGTAGGGATGGTGCCAGGTTTCCTCCAGACGTGACACTTGGCAGTCAGGACAAAGAGTTCAATCTTGGTTTCATCAGACCAGAGAATCTTGTTTCTCAGTTCTTCGGTGCCTTTTGGCAAACTCCCAAGTGGTTTCCATCTGGCCACTCTACGATAAAGGCCTGATTTGGTGGGGTGCCGCAGAGATGTTTGTCCTTCTGGAAGTTTCTCCCATCTCCACAGAGGAACTCTGGACCTCGTTCAGTGATCAACAGGTTCTTGGTCACCTCTCCCCCGATTGCTCAGTTTGGCCGGGCGGCCAGCTCTAGGAAGAGCCTTGGTGGTTCCAAACTTCTTCCATTTAAGAATGAAGGAGGCCACTGTGTTCTTGGGGACCTTCATTGCGGCAAAACATTTTTGGTACCCCTTCCCCAGATCGGTGCCTCGACGCAGTCCTGTCTCGGAGCTCCACGGACAATTCCAATTCCTGTTTTTTCCTCTGACATCCACTGTCAACTGCGAGACCTTTTATATAGACGTGTGTGTGTGTGTGTGTGTGTGTGTGTGTGTGTGTGTGTGCGCCTTTCCTAATCATGTCCAATCAATTGAATTTATCACAGGTAGACTCCAATCAAGTTGTACAAACATCTAAAGGAGATCAATGGAAACAGGATGCACCTGAGCTCAATTTTGAGTCTCATAGCAAAGGGATACTTTTTATTTAAGTTATTTCTGTTTTTAATACATTTCTAAACTGTTTTCGCTTTGTCTTTGTGGGGTGTAGATTGCTGATTTAATTAATTTTAGAATAAGGCTGTAATGTAACAAAATGTGGGAAAAGTCAAGGGGTCTGAACTTTCCGAAGGCAATGTAAATACATCCAGGTCTCCCTTGGGAAAGAGGTCTTCTGACCTTAATGGGACTTCTTGCTTTAAAAAAAATACATGTTAATGTGACAACCTACATTTTATGAGTTTTACCTCAATTTCCAAGCAACTTCTTATTTTTGTCAAAAGGCTTCAAAGACCGTGGAAACTGAAACGGCACCAGGACATCCAGTGCCAGCGAAGGTCGAGGAGACCGAAGCTTCTAAATAAAACCTTCCACCCCCCAACCCTGTCTTCGTCTCCAAGAATACTGACAGACAACTGACCAACCCAAAGAACAGACGTCAATAATCCCTCCATCCTACCCTCCTGTCTTGACATGCCTGCCTTGTGGCGCGGCCTAGCCTTCTGTGATGAAAACCTCCAAGTGTAAACGATGTCAGACTGTACCGGGTGATGGTGTTGCTCATGCATAAATTTAAATTCCTTTCACATCCCCACTCAACTTTCACATCCCTTTTCAATATCAATGTCCTTGAGATAGCAGGGTTCTCCCTAGAATAGTAAGCATGTTTGGTGGAATGACACGCTCAAAGAGCGGGATTTTGGTTAGAATAAGGGTGTTTTCCTGAGTAGATGCTGTGGGAGACATGTTTATACCATCCAGTCATTGAGCCTTGAACTGTAATTCTATAATGATGTATGAAGGCAAAGCACGACAGTGGAGGGTTTGAGATGAATGCACTGCGCCAATGATAATTGTGTAAAGGAAAACCTTGTTTGAGGTCATAAGCAAGAAGTCATGTCTCAGAAATGGATGTCGATGTGTCCTATTAGGGAATTAAATGGGTAATAACTTAAACCCTCCATAAAGCCTACTTAAAGTTGTTATAAACATGTTAGAAACCGTCATGACCGCAAATGTTAGCTGACTACACTGTCACACAAACTTATTTCCAGTGGGTAGGCAAACCTCCTAGGGGCGTACCTAGCTATCTTACCTACAGTAACGGTTTGTGACAACTGTCAAGTCATGCCGTGGACATATAGTCAATGGGTTTTTAGAGCAGGGAGTCTGATAAGGTGCTTGCTCTCACTACACACAGTGAGATTCTTATGCCCAGTAATGGAGGATTCAGCTGTTCCCATTTTAATGATTTGTTCTGTGTAGGACGCCATAATTAATTTCATACTTCACTGGTACTACCACTGCCACAGCGCTCAATGAATTCAACCTATATTAATCAGTGTTTACATCAGTTTCCATAGCTGTTTAATACTTGATACTTTCTATTGTAAAATAAATCCCAGTTTCAGAGGCTATTTTTTAAATAATCTAGATTAGAACCATTACAACGCCGGCATCAAATAGCAACTCCATAATATTGAGTTTGGGTGGGGCAACTGACCAAAGGACTTACTAACCACCTGCTGCACTGCTGAATAGGTTATTTGAGGGAGAGATCCATCCTTGTGGAAATGTTTCTTACTAGGTTGATGACTTTCTAAGTTTGTTCTCATGAAAGAAATGTATCTCTTGCATTGTAAATGTGTGTAGATGTAATTCTCAAGTCCTTATTTGGGAAGTAATAGGGGAAGTCCTCCCAATAAAATTAGGCATTTAGGAAGGCCTTTGAATTTGTCATGTCAGAATTACAACCCATCTCAGCGTAAATATTTTGCAAACTGAGAAGTAAATGCCTAATTAATTCTTTGAATAAGATCCATTGATCATTCCACTATAATCAGATAAGCCTTTTGAAATATGGCTATTCCTTGATAAACTAACTCAACAGTTATGACTGCTGACCCCTGCACTGGATGTGGAAACCATACATGCCTCGATCAGTAACGCAATAGAGGTATTGACAACTGTTAAAATAATGTAAATGGTCATTCTTTTTTGGGATTTAGGAAGAGGGAGTTTTTTCTTCATGGTTTGAAATAAACTTTAAAACAAAATATGTGGATGTGTTTGTCTCAATATTGTCTTATGGGCCTCCCCCATCTAAAATAATGTACAGAATAAGTACTGTACATGTAATTACATGGCTTTCTACACAGCATAACATATACCTCCACACTCAACAGTAAAACAGACATTTTGTAATTGTAAACAAAAATGATGTCGTGAGCGTCCAACAATGATGACGTAATGTCAGCGTATTAATAACCAATCGAGCGTCAGTCACGTTCTTCTTGGAGACGGTGCCATCTTGTAGAGGTATATGGAGAAGTGCATTTAAACCGTTGTCAAATACCAATCTAAAAGAATCCTTTCTAACTAAAAGCCATCCGACTAATCAACATTTATCTCCCCTTTCTTTACAGACACCCCTCCACAACATGAGGGCCAAGGTGAGTAATTTCCCCTCTAAACAATTCATTTGTGGTCTGCTTGTTGCTATGCTAGCTAGCTAACAGTTAGCCAGCGAATACTTCACTTATTAACTCGTTTAGCCGTCTAACTAGTAGGCACAATAGCAAACTGCACACAGTTTGGAAACCTGCCCAACAGTTGAGAATGACACCACAATTAATTTTAACGAAGTCTGCTGTCTCCGTTTGTATGATGGCAATTTGCATGTACTCCAGAATGGCATGAAGGGTGATCAGATAAATTGCAATTAATAGCAAAATCTCTCTTTGCCATGCAAATGAACTGAATCCCCCAAAAGCATTTCCACTGCATTTCAGCCCTGCCACAAAAGGACCAGCTGACATGTCAGTGATTCTCTTGTTAACACAGGTGTGAGTTGACGACAAGGCTGGAGATCACGCTTTCATGCTGATTTGAGTTCGAATAACAGACTGGAAGCTTCAAAAGGCGGGTGGTGCTTGGAATCATTGTTCTTCCTCTGTCAACCATGGTTACTTGCAAGGAAACACGTGCCGCCATCATTGCTTTGCTCAAAAAGGGCTTCACAGGCAAGGATATTGCTGCCAATAAGATTGCACCTAAATCAACCATTTATCGGATCATCAAGAACTTCAAGGAGAGCGGTTCAATTGTTGCGAAGAAGGCTTCAGGGCGCCCAAGAAAGTCCAGCAAGCGCCAGGACCGTCTCCTAAAGTTGACTCAGCTGCGGGATCTGGGCACTACCAGTACAGAGCTTGCTCAGGAATGGCAGCAGGCAGGTGTGAGTGCATCTGCACGCACAGTGAGGCGAAGACTTTTGGAGGATGGCCTGGTGTTAAAGGCAGCAAAAAAGCCACTTCTCTCCAGGAAAAACATCAGGGACAGACTGATATTCTGCAAAAGGTACAGGGATTGGACTGCTGAGGACTGGGGTAAAGTCATTTTCTCTGATGAATCCCCTTTCCAATTGTTTGGGGCATCTGGAAAAAAGCTTGTCCGGAGAAGACAAGGTGAGCGCTACCATCAGTCCTGTGTCATGCCAACAGTAAAGCATCCTGAGACCATTCATGTGTGGGGTTGCTTCTCAGCCAAGGGAGTGGGCTCACTCACAATTTTGCCTAAGAACACAGCCATGAATAAAGAATTTTACCTACACATCCTCCGAGAGCAACTTCTCCCAACCATCCACGAACAGTTTGGTGACGAACAGTTTGGTGACGAACGATGCCTTTTCCAGCATGATGGAGCGCCTTGCCATAAGGCAAAAGTGATAACTAAGTGGCTTGGGGAACAAAACATTGATATTTTGGGTCCATGGCCAGGAAACTCCCCAGACCTTAATCCCATTGAGGACTTGTGGTCAATCCTCAAGAGGCAGGTGGACAAACAAAACCCCACAAATCCTGACAATTTCCAAGCATTGATTATGCAAGAATGGGCTGCCATCAGTCAGGATGTGGCCCAGAAGATAATTGACAGCATGCCAGGGCGGATTGCAGAGGTCTTGGAAAAGAAGGGTCAACACTGCAAATATTGACTCTTTGCATCAACTTCATGTAATTGTCAATAAAAGCCTTTGACACTTATGAAATTCTTGTAATTATACTTCTGTATGCCATAGTAACATCTGACAAAAAAAAATGAATTAATATTTGTCATTCTCAACTTTTGGCTACGACTGTACACTTGCTAGGTTCGTAGCTGTAGTCCCACTTAGCCAATGTGGCTAGCAACCTAACATCTGCCAAACCATTAATGTATATACATTACTATTCACAATTTGTTATGTTGTGCAAGTTTAGCGAGTATGCAGTTTTATTTATTTAAATGCGTGGCTCTTATCATTACTGAAGCCAAGCATTGTACAATACTTACAAATGTCTAACTGGCCCTTTCAGTCAATTGGTGGGTGTGCATGACTGCTATGTCCCCACTACACTAGAGCGCATGTTGACCATACTCAGTTTGCATGGTGGCAGTACTGTATTGATAGCAATTTGCTGTGTCCAACTATTGGTTGTCACCAACAATGCTTCTGAATAGATGCTTACAGGTGTTTGTTTCAGTGCTTTTGTATTGCCATATTGTTAACGTTGTCCCCTCTGTTCTCTTTCAGTGGAGAAAGAAGCGCATGCGCAGGCTGAAGCGCAAGAGGCGAAAGATGAGGCAGAGGTCAAAATAGACTGCCCCCTTACAAAACCATGTCTGTCCTTTCTCATGGACAACACTGGACCAAGGATCTCCTAGTGCTCAAGTGTGAAACAGGCCAACGAGAGGCTACGAAGGGATGGTGCTGCTGTTGGTCAACCACCTGCCTGGGAGATTTGATATGGGACATTCTGTTCTTTACTCTTCTACAAAACCATCCCTACTCCATTGCTTTTGTTTATATTTTCACAATAAAGTTTTTGGTTTAAAATGACTCAATATTGATTTCAAATCTTAAACTGGGTCTAAAAATGTTGAGGCCATTTTTCATTATGCGCAATGTTCACTTGCAGAGAAGTGGCGGACTAATCTGATTACCCTCCTGCATAGACTTGTCTTCATTTGAGGAAACATTTAATCAGTCTATCACATGGCAGAATATGAAACTTAGGGCAATGCAACACTGACTTACAAATAAATGAGGGGATGCTTGTGCCTAACGGTACATTTCAACCAGAAGTGGCACCTCTTGACTTTGCTTCTGAAGGTTGGCCACTTCAATAGGTGTGAATGTATTCAACCCTGTTTAGCTAATGGACCGCTAGCTTACAAACGATAGCTAAGTGAACTATAAAGTGAGGCTGGTTGGCTGTACTGCCAAATTCTCTAAAATGAGGTTATGGTAAAGAAACACTGGCAACAGCTCTGGATATTCCTGCAGTCAGGAACCCAATTGCATGCTACATCAACTTGAGACAGGATCAAATGCTCACTAACAGGGATGTAAACAAAATTTGAGAAGCTTTTGTGGAAATTGAGCATTTCTGGTATCCTTTATTTGAGCTCATGAAACATGGGACCAGCACATTACATGTGTTCTTCAGTTCTAGTGCCTAGAGAGTGAAACTTAAGACCGTCAGGGCTATAATAAAATAAAGCCTTTTGATGTCTGTCCTCAGATATGGAGAGCTGTGAATGCCTGTCTGCAGATGAGGTCCCAGTGAAGGTCCTAAGAGACTGCTGGCACATCCTTGTATGCCATGGGTTGTATGTGTACTTATGTTCGCAAATGTTGTATACAACAATACAGTTAAAAGTCAAACAAATTATAGGCTACAAAGGTATTACAACTGTAGCAGGCCAATTCTTCTGCTGGAGGTATGCTGGGTGTGCAGGCTTTTGTTCCAGCCCAGCACTAACACACCTGATTCAATTAATCATACCTAATGAGTTGATAATAATGTGTATTATTGCTGGGCTGGAAAAGAAGTCTTCTCACCCAGTAGATGAGGGAGTGTAGCATGTTTTCCCACCTTTGGTATGGATATTTCTGTTCACCCCAAATGATGCTTAAGTAATAGCAGCCTACTTACAAAGATGTCTAATATTTACAAACAAGTTTGATTATTTGTACATTTTGAAATTATATGTTGATTCCTTCAATGTTGATTCGTTGAAATGTTTGAACTTTGTTTTATTTGTTAACTTAAAAAAACATTATTCAAGATGAACTAGTGCCAAGGTTAATTTATCACAGATCACAATTCTGCAATATAAAGGTGTGAAGGAGATCTGTCTCTAATTTGTCTATATTTCTGTGTTGCTTTCTCAAATTAACATTACCTTTTTGTCTAGTTGTGAGCTCTCCAATCTGTTTTGATTGTCTCTCTGTTTAAGGATATCAGCCCGAAGTGAACCCATTTTGCAGCTTATCATAATGGCATGCATCACCAATGCAGCCATAGGCCTACAGTATGATGGCATTACTGGCCTAATGGCAATCAATGTTCCCCTTGCCATTGTACGTCTGAAGCGGAGAATAGCTAAACTCACACATCATTTGCATATTGTTGAGCTAGCTATATGTTCTCAATTCACACCTGGTTTCAATTCCCTAATTACATGTTCATTATTTAACCCTCTGCTTTCCCCATGTTTTTTGTGCGTGATTGTTTGTTGTTTCTTTGCCGGTTTTATTTCGGCTGGTTATATTCGCCCCGTGTGTTTTAAGGGCACGTTGGATTTGTTATTTCCTTTTCCTGTATTTTATTAAATACGTTGTTCACTCATCTCTGCCTTCCTGCGCCTGACTTCTACACCAGCTACACACACCGGCATTGACATTAAGCCATATTTTCTACATTCTTTTTCTAACTAGAAATTGTTTAGTGCAAATCCAACCCATGTATTCTAGGTACAGTACTGTACATGAAAATAAGGCGCTGACAATATTTTGGTTAATTAAACATTTAAAAAATGTAAATAATAATTGTAATTCTACCTTGGTTATTTGCTGAGAATTCTTTTAGAATACAGAGACAAAATCAGAAGGTCAATGGCATGGAGGAGGATTGCAGAGATGTTGGTGTTGATGGTGGGTGAAGAGAGATTTGCACAACAATGTCAAAGTCACAATTTCCTTTACCCAAAGTACCCATTCATGTGCATGCAGGCCTATGTATTTTATAGGAAGTGAGCTATAATCTCATGACACAGGTATACTGAAAGAGCCATAAACTATAATATATGAGAATCATAATGTTAAGATACCATAATCCAATTGGTAGCATACAGTGCATTTGGAATGTACTCAGACCCCTTGACTTTTTCCACATTTTGTTACGTTACAGCCTTACTCTAAAATATATTAAATACAATTTTTCCTCATCAATCTACACACAATACCCCATAATGACAAAGCAAAAACAGGTGTTTAGAAATGTTTAGAAATGTATAAAAATAAACAAAATGAAATACCTTATTTACGTAAGTATAAACACTCGAAATTGAGCTCAGGTGCACCCTGTTTGCTTTGATCATCCTTGAGATGTTTCTACAACTTGATTGGAGCCTACCTGTGGTAAATTTAATTGATTGGACATGATTTGGAAAGGCAAGCACCTGTCTATTTAAAGTCCCACAGTTGACAGTGCATGTCAGAGCAAAAATCAAGCCATGAGGTTAAAGGAATTGTCCGTACAGCTTCGAGACAGGATTGTGTCGAGGCACAGATCTGGGGAAGGGTACCAAAACATTTCTGCAGCATTGAAGGTCCCCATCATTCTTAAATGGAAGAAGTTTGAAACCACCAAGGCTCGTCCTAGAGCTAGCCGCCCAGCCAAACTAAGCAATCGGGGAAGAAGGGCCTTGGTCAGGTGATCAAGAACCTGATGGTCACTCTGACAGAGCCCTAGAGAGATGGGAGAACCTTACAGAAGGACAACCATCTCTGCAGCACTCCACCAATCAGGCCTTTATGGTAGAGTGGACAGACGGAAGACACTCCTCAGTAAAAGGCACATGACAGCCCGCTTGGAGTTTGCCAAAATGCACCTAAAGGACTCTCAGACCATGAGAAACAAGAGTCTTTGGTCTGATGAAACCAAGATTGAACTCTTGAATGCCAAGTGTCATGTCTGGAGGAAACCAGGCACCATCCCTACGGTGAAGCATGGCGGTGGCAGCATCATACTATGGGGATGTTTTTCAGCGGCAGGGACTGGGAGACTAGTCAGGATCAAGGTAAAGCTGAACAGGGCAAAGTACAGATAGAATCTTGATGAAAACCTGCTCCAGAGTGCTCAGGACCTCAGACTGGGGGCGAAGGTTCACCTTCCAACAGGACAACGACCCTAAGCACACAGCCAAGACAATGCACAAGTGGCTTTTGGATAAGTCTCTGAATTTCCTTGAGTGGTCCAGCCAGAACCCGGACTTGAACCCGATCAAACATCTCTGGAGACCTGAAAATAGCTGTGCAGCGACACTCCGCATCCAACTTGACAGAGCTGCAGAGGATCTGCAGAGAAGAATGGGAGAAACTCCCCATATACAGGTGTGCCAAGCTTGTAGCATCATACCCAAGAAGACCTGAGGCTGTAATCACTGCCAAAGGCGCTTCAACAAAGTACTGAGTAAAGGGTCTGAATACTTATGTAAATGTTATATTTCTGTTTTTTTATTTTTATAAATTTGCTAACATAAAACCTGTTTTTGCTTTGTTATTATGGGGTATTGTGTGTAGATTGATGAGGGGAACAATGTAATACATTTTCGAATAAGGCTGTAACTTAACAAAATGTGGAAAAGGTCAAGGGGTCTGAACACAAGCAAACGTGCAAATTTCGAATTCACCCACCATCAATACCAATAATCTCTGCAATCCTTCCAAATGCCATTGACCATATGATTTTGTCTCTGTATTCTAACAAAACCACATGATATAGAATTGGAATACCAGTCCCTGCGCTGATTGGCTTTCCTCCTTCTTTTTTGGTTGTTCTTTACTGCAACTAATGACAGATGGAACTATGTTTCATGAACAGAAGATTTTCAAGCAAACATCTGCTCCTCGCCAGATTGGTTAACGGAAGCGGTGGCCGTGTGAAATTTGCATAAAGTAGAGCATAGCTGAACTTTTTCTATCACTCCGCTAGCAGAGTTCGCGCTGCTCACATTTCCGCAAGCGGTATATTGCAGCGTGCCGCTTAAGCCGCCAAGAGTGGCTCGCTTGTGGGCGTGCTGGCAGCATGACGATTTCAGAAGTGATTGAATCCCGAGTATGTTAGAAGCCTGCCAGTGGGATAGAATGTGAAGCTAACCGAAGCTGGTTAGCTTTAGAAAACCCTGAGTAGATCTAGCTTGTTTAGTAGGATACCACTCTGGTTATGTGGAGATGTGATCCCCTATACCAGTCTCTTCTTTTATGCACTCAGCTCTCCAGAATGTGCGACAATTCTTGCACATTAATTTTTAATTGTGTGAATTGTTTGCCCGTTGATTTTTTTTAAATACATTCCCCATTACATATGCAACCAGTAGGCCGAGTAAATGTACCTTTAATCCCCATCATTTGGTTAGATACATTTCTGCTAATGCATGTATTACAGTAATTTACCATTCTCAGAGTGGAAACTTTGTTTGCAGAGTTCACAACCTGCCACGCTTGTGAGAAATAAGTTGTGATTATTTCATTAGCATAATTTAGGAGTTTTGTCATTTTTTAAAAAGTGTATTTTGTTTGGAGTGCTCCATGTGAGCAATACGCATGTGTGTGGTTTCTCTGTCCTGATAATGTTGAGGGAGCACATTTGCCTGAGCACAAGCCAACACACTAAGTCGATACAGTGTTGCTCTTCACTAGGAATAGCTCAAGTCAAGACCGATAGAAAGTGAGGCAGACAGACTGATTAGAGAGATTAATGCTATTCAATGAACCTGAATTGTCATCAGGATATTTTCTACTGTTTTTATTTGTCGGCTTTAGGCCTTTATGTATTTTACTTAGTTGACAATGGAAGTATAAGTCTACTGCTGCATTGGCTTATGGGCTATCTCTGATTTCCATGTGCTTTAGCAGGTAACGGATCACAGTGTATCAATGTGTCCATATGGCAAAGGCTGGTGCTCTCGCATTAGTTGAATTTCAACTTTTAGATTCACATTCTTATGATTAACCACATGACCGTACTTTTGAGAAACGAAAAACCTATTACTGAAATGAAACTGTTCCACGAAAATGCGCATTATAAAAATAATCATAACTGACAGGCAGATAGGTAGAAATGGTAGGATAAATTGCAAGCCTCCCCAAACCTAAAACTTACAAGCTGCCTATGGTCTTTATTATAACAGGACAAAACAGGAGGTCACGTGAAAAACAACATCCCCCCTACCTATAGAAATCAAATGCCCATCCAACTGATTGGTTCTGGCACTGGCCCTGGACTGCCACATGCATAGATTGCCTTCTAACAGCTGCCACCTCACAGGGGCTGTGAGAAGAGACCAATGCATGTACAGTGTATTTACTTTGGCAACTCTCAAACCAACTGATGTGTGCACTTATTAACCATCTGATAAGGCATTTGTATTAGAAATGGTAGGCCTATGGTCTGAGGTGAGAGTTTCATCCCAAATGGTACACTGTTCCCTTTACAGTGCACTATTGACCAGGGCCTATAGGTCTCTAGTCAAAAGTAGTGCACTATATAGGGAAGGGGTGCCATTTGGGATGCAAACTCAGAAAGGGAGACCTTAGCTGTGTTCAGTATGAAAAAACGATGTGTTAAGTTCAATTAAACGGAAATTGTGCTGTTCTGAACGGCCAGTTGAAAAGCAGGGAGGGGTTGGGGAACGCTGTCGGCATGGCCACCACACCAACCAAACCAAGCAAATATACCTCAGTCTGTTCAAGAATGTTGAATGTTTTGGGGATACGTTTGCTCCACGTTTGGTGGGTGTGGCTTGAAGCAACGAGTGATGTTTTTAAAAGGCAGCGGTACATTTGGAACCTACCACCCAACTCCTTTATTTAACCTTTATTTAACCTTTATTTAACTAGGCAAGTCAGTTAAGAAAAAAATCGTATTTACAATGACGGCCTACACTGGCCAAACCCTAACCCGGATGACGCTGGGCCAATTGTGCACTGCACTTTGGGACTCCCAATCAAGGCCGGTTGTGGTACAGCCTGGAACAAACCAGGGTCTGTAGTGATGCCTCTAGCCCTGAGATACAGTGTCTTTGACCGCTGCGCCACTCGGAAGCCCGCTGTTTAATGGGCCATGGGTGCTTGACAGCCGTGTAGCTGTTTTAATGTGAAAGGATGTCTTTAGCAGGCTATAGTGGGCTAGCCTAGCGATGTGCCTAAAACCTGTAAGGAGAGAAATCAAAATACAGTATTATTAGACACTCATGTCTGGCCTATAAACTGCGCTCTAACTTAAAGACTGACTGCTCTGCAGTGACACTAAGTGGAGCTATCACAGCAACAAGCAAGCAACCTTGATTGCTGGTAGGCCTACATTAGTAGCTGGGTAGAAATAGTTTCCCTGGATATATGTCTCTTCTAAAGAAATTAGAATTCTGTAGGGAAAAACATGTTATTGTACATTTATAGCTCATTCATGTAGACTATTATTGTATTGTAGCCAATGGTAGGCTATATTAATTTTGCTATGATTTTAGGCCTGTACAAAATGTAGGCCTTCATTTTGTGATAAACTTAATTAAGCCTACCTGCATGTTTTATGATGAAACCTCAATTAATGTTAATTTGCTAAATTGTAATTACTTCGCTACCCTGGCCTATTTATTGCCTTACCTCCTCACGCCATTTGCACACACTGTATATAAACTTTTCTATTGTGTTAATGACTGTAAGTTTGTTTACTCCACGTGTAACTCTGTGTTGTTGTTTGTGTAGCAACCGCTTTGCTTTATCTTGGCCAGGTCGCAGTTGTAAATGAGAACTTGTTCTCAACTGGCCTACCTGGTTAAATTAAGGTGAAATAAAAAAAGAAAGAAAAATAAATGAGCCTAAGTCCAACCCAAACCTCAAAAACGCTATAACAAACACAAACAGGTTAAATACCCCAAAGGCAAATGATTTGATCTCTCTGGCACAGTGTTGTATTTACAGGATACCTGTTTCACATAGATGTCAGCCAAGGATACTTACCTGTCACATGGTGGTGGTTGTGTAAACAAGTGATAGCCTTGGCTTTGAAAATGGGTATCCTATTTTGTAGGACAACTTGAGATGGCTGTCTTGAGGTTGAAATAAAATGAAAAATATAAAACATAAATGCACAGGCTATACGTTTTTCCCCTTTACAAATGCATGTTGGACTATTAACAATCGATACTAAATTACTAACCTATCTAACCTACTATCCATTCAACAGCCTACACTAGACTCCAAAACGCTACGTGTGGAGAAGTGCACTCACCAGTGCGTAAATGGGCATAGCTCTATCTCTACTCTATATTATATCAGACAGGCGTCAAAAGAGATAACGGTTTGCCTGAGCGGTCGCTGTCATTGGTTGCTTTGTCAAGAACGTCGTCTGGCCTACTATCACATTTATTCATAGGCCTACTACCGTATGTATATGCTTAGGCTACTGTAAATAGATTCGCAGTCTGTTGGAAAGCTAGCTATGCGTTTTTTTGTGTGAAAACTGCAGCAGCGCAATAGCTTTTTTCTTGTCAGAGACGTCGCTTATTGACAGGTTGGTGCGGGAGAGTCAGTGCGTTTTAACTATTCTCGGAACAAGTTAATTTTAGGGTGACTTTTTTCTCTATTGGATTTGAGGAGGGCTTTCACTTAGATAACACGCCCTCTCAAGTCTGACAAATATTAGAATCCACTTGCCTGTGTCTGCTTGTCAGTGCGTACACGAAGAGAGGGTTTGGCTATTTAGGATACCTAGCTACCTATTCAAGAGGTCTTTTCGTGTCAATAGAGTAAACCACTGTCAATGGTTTGCAGTCTTAACTTAATTCGGATTTCGTTTCATTAGTAATTCACCAACAAGAAGGCACTGAACGCTGAACTGCATAGGTAGCTGTTCCATGGAGAAGGATTTTGCGACGCCATCTGGGGATGCAGGGCCGGGCATGGCCACAGGCACGGGGGCTGCAGATTCCGCCTTGCCGGAAGAGACGCAACCACCCAAACCGCCCGGCCAACATGCGGTGTCGGTGTTGTGGTCCTTTGGAAAATGCCTGGCTGCACTTTTGCCAGTTTACCTGGCTGGATACTTCGGGTTTAGTATCAGTTTAGTTCTGTTCGGTCTGATGGTCTACATGGGATGGAAACACAGTCGCAACGAGAAAGTGATGCGGCTGCGGTCAGCAATGTACGTATTGGAGAACGAGAAAGCATACACCACTGCAAGGGCTTTTAGGAGTAAACGGGAATTACCCCCATGGGTAAGTGACAAACCTATAGTGTATTGTGTATTCTCTATAGGCTCAGCCTGCTGCAGCTGCAGATTGCAGAACACATCTGCAGCCCACTATCTAGTCTGCAATCTGGTCATTTAAAGCCAGAGTCTGCAATATAATATGTCCATTCATTTTAATGAATGAAATACACCCTTTGAATAATACGGAATGACTTAGAAATGCATTGCATGAACTCGTCATAATCAAAAAACAAAGACTCCGTTGTTTACACTGTCAAAATAGGTAAACATCTGTAAACAAATGATCCAGAAACTGTCTGACACAGTTGATAATGTTTATAAACATAACTGATGAGCAAATATTACCCCCTCTCTGTCTCTTTCTTTCTCTCTCATACCTTTTTTATAATCTTCTGCTGAAAAATCCCAGTGTATGACTGACCTTTTAGTTTTCCTACTGCACTCTGTTCCTACCAACCCCCACCTCACCTTCTACATTCTGTAGTCCATCCAACCATAGCTATATTTGGACATTCTTAATGTGCAGGGCCGGGGGAATGAGTCCAAACTCTAAAATGCCACAGTCACGATGGTATTCAGAATGAACATTTAGTCCAACAAAGATGGCCACAGAGGTATTACTGTATTTACATGTAGCACAGTTAGCCTTGTAGTGAGTGTGAGTTACCCGTACTATGAGTCTCAACATTTAACAAGAGAGAGTTTCCATTCTGAGGTTTTGTCATGCCACCCTAATTTTAGGCGTTTTTCTGTGTGCACCCCCATTTCCTGTTTCAGTTCCAAGGTTCCTTAGAACTTGAGGGCTGTGCTACGATTCTCCTTTTAGATGCCAGAAGCTTGGTGACTCAGAGACATCATTCAGGGGGAAGGGGAGACTAGTTGGACCATATCAGGAAAGAAAGAACACTTTCTTAATCATGGGACAATTTCAACATTCTTCAACAGTCCCTCCCACAGGACACTCACACTATACCACAATCCTTGTGGTTTGTGTCAACAGGATATCTCTCTCACACACACACACACACGCACACACACAAACATTACAGCTTTTGTCAGTGTGATCTTGTGAAGGTCTTGTGACTTGCTTTGGAGGAAAGGTTTAGGGTCGGTCTGTGGTTCGTTGTCCTTTGAAACATGGCGACACATCTTAATTTTACTGTCTCAAGTCAATCTTTAGCCATTTCACGAGCTCCACACTTCCCTACCCAGGTTACACTCTTCTGCTATATTGTTTAAAGGCAGTTCAAAGTTCAAATCTAATCAATCACTTTCTCGCTTTCTCTGCAGGTCAACTTTCCGGACGTGGAGAAAGTTGAGTGGATGAACAAGGTATCTAGTGTACACACACACACACACACACACACACACACACACACACACACACACACACACACACACACACACACACACACACACACACACACACACACACACACACACACACACACACACACACACACACACACACACACACACACACACACACACACAAACATTACAGATTTTTTCAGGACTTTTCGGGTAGTAAAAATGTATTCCCATTCAAAATCCAATTTACTCTAACTCTTAACCTAACCTTAACCCAAAACCCCTAATGATAACCCTAACCCTAACCCAAAACCCCTAATGCTAAATCTAACCCCAAATCCTAACCCTAACTTTAACCCCAAACCCTAAACCTAACACCAAATCCTAACCCTAACTTTAACCCCAAACTCTAAACCTAACCCTTAAGCCTAAAATAGCACTTTAACAAATTCAGGACATGAAAAAAGTCCTGGCTTTTCAAAATATGTATTGTTTTCTTACCTTGTCAGGACATTCTGGTCCTGATAATGTAGGAAAACATGTACACACAAACACACACACACACATACACACACACATACACACACAGTCGTTGTGCTGGTGTGGTGATGGAGGAGCTTTGTGCTGCCTGGATGGCGTAGTTGTGCCTGTCCATCGTTGCCCTGGGTTGCGGTGTGTGTACACATCCTGCCTCTGGCAGCGCTCCACTCCCGCCATTAGTACCCATCATCCTCTAGTAAGAGTCAGGGGGGAGTGTAAAGGTTCCCTCTGACAACACGCACACACACACACACTAAGCACACACACTAAGCACACACACTAAACCCTCTGCAGCAGCCACAGCAGCGAGCCTCCTTCCCATCTCCATGTCCCCTGAGTGCCAGCAGCAGCTTCAGCGAGGACGATGGTGATTATCAATAAACAAGGCTGCCCTTCTCACTGGGATATGTAATGAAGTTTCTGTGACAAAGCACATATTGCAGGAGAGTGATCTGCTCGGCTTATCATTCACAAGCAACAACCAGGGGTGCTCCAGGCTAGCTGCCTGGCTGACACCCACCACGTGCTCTGACTGCGTAGAGGCTTCCCAGACTCTTTCTCTGCCTGGCAGGCTGCAACTATAGACCCTGGCCTGATTCCCCATCTCACTTCTTTAGGACAAGAGATCGGATGACACAGCCCAAATGTTATTCAATTGGAATTTGTCCATATCTAAAACAACAGATAGGATGACACAGCCCAGAATGTCATTATATTCTGGTTAGGATTTTTTATTTATTTACGTGCAGTTACGGTATCTTTCATAATCCCTTGTCTTAAATCATGGATTAATGAGGAGGAGGATTTTCACAGCACCTAGTTACTGTACCTAGTTTGTGAAGATAGTCTTTGAGCAAGTAGTCTCTCTTGACAGACTCTTAACACATTGAGTAGCTCAGTGCTTACTGGATTTGCTGGGCTCTGGGATTTTTTTTTAACCTTTATTTAACTAGGCAAGTCAGTTAAGAACAAATTCTTATTTTCAATGACAGCCTAGGAACAGTGGGTTAACTGTCTTGTTCAGATGCAGATTGATTCAGAAATTAGCACCTTTTCAAAGTGACGCCAAGCTTTAGATCTCGGATGGATCTTGCCGTTAATTCGCTGTAGAAACATCTGCATGGCAGCACGATTTTAGGATATGACCAACAGTGCTGACTTGCACAGTGGAACCATACAAAAGTGAACCATCAAATGTACAGTTGATAAATGTAGTTGTTGAAAAGGTCATAGAAAAAGTCATTGAATCCAAGAATGCACTATCATCTGCCTTCTTATCTATCGATATACACATATATTTGTTGACATCTACTTGTATGACTAATACTAGGAAATTACTATAGGTCTAATATCTACTGAATTGTTAATTACTGTAATAATTGACTAGTGACACTATCCTTTGTGTCTCTCTTGTCAGGGCTGGCTTGAACCTTTTACTGCAGTGGGCTAAATCAGGGTCACCCAGTGTTTCTGGGTAGTCTTAAACAAATCTACTTTGAAACAAAAGTATACACCTCACACACATGGTTATGGACTTAAGAAAAGAAGACACCTGTACCATGTCAGATATAGAGTTGAAATATACTACATTTTAAATTTGCATCCCAATATTACACTTTATATACGTCACAGAAGACAGATTTTTTTTACTATTTGACACAGAAACACCACATTTTTGGCAGATTTTTAAAAGTGTTTATTAATTATGAAATTATGAAAAATATGAATAAACTTCCACCCATGAGGTCACTAGGTCATTTAACTGCAGGGCCACGGGTTTTGTGTTTCCGTCATGTGAAGAGCCTCTCGACTAGATATGTGGTTGTGGTTTCCTGTAGTGTAAGTCCATATGTGATACAGGGGTGGGAACATCATGCTCTGAGGTTGTGACATTCTTCACTGTCAGGTCCTCTTCCTGCGTTTGCAGATGTAGTCAATTATAAGGGACGTCTTCATGACATGTCCTTTTTGGTTGTCCAATAGAGTTAATCAGTTGTTATAACATGGCCAGACAGTTTATAAAACCTACTATCTGTGACAAATGTGATTATACAACGTAAATAGGAATGAATATGGCATAGCATATGTTGACCTCATGAGCTTTGGTAAGCAAGCTAATGCAGATCGTATATTCTAGATACATTTTACATTCAATATTCAGTGAAATCGCTGAATATTGAATGTAAGTCCTTGGAAAATGACAAAGGTGTCCTTGAAGCGTGGTCAAGCGATGATGATAGGATCTCATGTATATTTATTAGGTTGTAAATACACAGTGAGAAGCATTACTACATCCCCCTTCTACCCTCTCACTATCTCCCTCTCTCTCTCTCCCTCTCTCCCTCTCTCTCTCTCCCTCCCTCTCTCCCTCTCTCTCTCTCCCTCTCTCTCTCCCTCTCTCTCCTCTCTCTCTCTCTCTCTCTCTCTCTCTCTCTCTCTCTCTCTCTCTCTCTCTCTCTCTCTCTCTCTCTCTCTCTCTCTCTCTCTCTCTCTCTCCCTCTCTCTCTCTCTCTCTCTCTCCCTCTCCCTCTCGCTCTCGCTCTCGCTCTCTCCTGTAGATTCTGCAGCAGGCATGGCCATTCGTGGGCCAGTATCTGGAGAAGTTACTGGTCGAAACCATTGCTCCAGCCATACGTGCATCCAACACCCACCTACAGACCCTCGGCTTCACCAAAGTCAACCTAGGGGACAAGGTACAAGAGCCCTGGCCTGCATAACGCCATGTCACTACTGTATAGTAGGCCCCAGAGCCAAGCCATTTATAGAGATGTGGCTCTGGTATTCCCTGTCATTATACGAAGGAAGATGGACAGGTTCATTTGGACACTAATGACCATACATAATATTTCCACACAAATGAATCACTTCTTATTAGCACCAGATCTCCTCCCCAATCGCCTGCAGACGAGGTTACCTTATACACAACAACTTGCAGTAGACAAAATCTATGTTATGGACTTTCTATACGCATGATAACACAATACGATGTGTTTTTTTGTCGCAGGCCATGAAGGTTGTGGGAGTGAAGGCTCACACGGAGCACGACAAGCGGCAGGTCTTACTGGATCTATACATTAGGTACGCAGCCGCCGCCACACGCATGGCTACCCTCACCACCCTCTGTGATGAAGAGCACGTCCAACGTCTATAGCAGCAGCAGAAGCTTGACAGTTGCATCAGCTCCCTGTTCTCCCCCCTGACTCCCCCCTGACTCCCCCTCTCTCCTCTCTGCAGCTATGCGGGCGATGTGGAGATCAATGTGGAGATCAAGAAGTACTTTTGCAAAGCAGGAGTGAAGGGAGTACAGGTAAAGAGAGAACGAACAATGTGGCTGGGGATTTGGTGGGAGTGCAGCACATGAGACATTTCCCCTCCCGCAAATTCGTAGTCTTTCTATATAAAGCTAACCTGTATCTTTCTCTCTCTTTCAGTTTCTGTCGCTCCCTCTAATTATTTCCCTCATTATCTCCCTCATTATCTCTTTTCCTCCCCTCCGTCCCGTCCCCGTCTCTGTAGCTACATGGGATGTTGAGGGTTATTCTGGAGCCCCTGATTGGAGACGTTCCTTTGGTGGGCGCCGTCACCATGTTCTTCATACGCAGACCTGTGAGTCTCTGTTACCAATCATTTCACTCATTTATTCCTTCGTTCCGTCCGTCCATACATCCATCCATTCATTCATTTGGTGCAGCATCTTCTGAAGTTGACTCTCTTGAATTTCATCTGCCTTCACAGAAACTGGACATCAACTGGACTGGGCTGACCAACTTGCTGGATATCCCTGGACTCAAGTGAGTGAGAGGGCTCTTTCTGGCTTTCTCAAAAGGAGTACTTATATGACATTGTTGATTGATGCAGTATGGTGTTTGTGGTGTGTTTATCTTTGTGTTACCTCAGGGGGAAGTAGCCTGGTCCCCAATCTGTTTGTACTGTCTTGCCAAACTACGGTCATTGTCATGGGCCATTGTTAATGACCATAGTTGTTGCACATTTTTACTAGGACACTGTCAGTGTCCCTGCTCACATTGTGTGTGGATAAGACATGTAGCTAATTGTCTGATATTACAATTAAATCATTAATTGTCAGTGATGTTTTAGTTAACTTTAGTTGCTAACATCATATATCAAAGATTCCTGTAAACATGTTTAATGACACAGTCTGTCATTCTTATTTAATTGTATTCACTGAACTGAGAAATCACATTTAGCTAAAAATGATTTCAAGGAAACGTCCTCTGCCTCAACCACATCCTTACTCAACGGGTGCCTTTGGTTGATCCTATTGTCAATTACCCAGAGCCCGTAAAGCGTCTCATAGTAGGACTGCTAACTTAGGATCAGGTTCCCTCTGTCCATATAATATTATTTATTATGATCTAAACTGCAAAACTGATCCTAGATCAGCGCTCCTACTCTGAGACACTTTGTGCATACGTGCCAAGATATCATGTTTGATGCATGTTCATGTTGTCAGCAGTAGTATATAGTCTTTGTCTATTTGTTTGTTTCCCATCTCTGTGTGTCCCCAACGCCACCCTTGCATTCATTTGCAGTGCCATGTCGGACACTAAGATAATGGATGCTATAGCCTCGTACCTGGTCCTCCCCAACCGCCTCACTATCCCCCTGGTGGCCAACCTGCACGTTGCGCAGCTCCGCTCCCCTCTCCCACGGGTAACATCACTAAATACTAAATCACCTGTCCTGGAGAGTCACAGACTCAGTGACTGACTGACTGAAGCATTTACCAAACACAACAGATTGACTGACCCTACTTGTATGATTGACATAGATTAACACAGATTGTACTGAGACACATGACTGTAGGAGTTCACAGCCATGTCTCAGGGCAAAGCTGCAGAATGTGGAACCAGTGGTCAGCAAAAGGTAGACTCTGTTAATCATGCCTCTCTGTCGATCTGTCAGGGAGTGGTGCGTATCCACCTGTTGGAAGCAGAGGAGCTGACAGCCAAGGATACGGTCATTAAAGGGATAATAGACGGGAAGTCTGATCCGTACGCTGTGCTGCGTGTGGGCACCCAGACCTTCACATCACACACCGTGGACAGCAACCTCAACCCACAGTGGAGAGAGATGTATGAGGTGAGAGAGAGAGAGAGCGAGAGAGAGAGATGTTTGAGGTGACAGAGAGACAAGAGAGAGAAAGAGAGAGAAGATTGAGAGAGTGAAAGACAGACCGAGAGAAAGAGGGAGTGAGAGAGAAGACAGAGATGTATGAGGTGAGGGGGGGAACTGATACATTACTGTCTAAAGATGAATATTCACCGTTCCGAGGTGCAGAGCTGGGATAGTTCTCCGACCCATTATTACAGAGATGTGAAAGGTGAGAGGGGAGAATAGATGGAATACAACACCACAGAGGGTCTGAAGATGAAGCCATCATTCAGAGCTGCCGTAGAGCGTTGCTGGTCCCCCAGCTCATTATCAGGCATTGCATATTGATGAGCCTTGTTAAATGTGTCTGTTATTGAGGTGGGGCTTGCAGCTGGGAAACCCTGTGAAAGACTAACTGAACAAGTCCAAGTAGTTACAGGAGATCCTCCTTACTTCAAGCACCTTTCAAGACAAGTCAGGAGGACATTGCAAGTTGTCAGCAAAATTAAATATGAAATTAGAACACAAAAACACTGCACATAGGATGATTTCTACATTACGGTAACAGTGTTGACCTTGAGATAGGAGACCTCCCACTGGTCGAAAACTAGTTTCCACGTCATTTCAACAACAACATTCAATGTGACGTTGAATCAATGTGGAAAACTGATTGGATTGGCTAAAAGTAATCAATGTAAGGGAATTTTACCAAATAGAACCTAAATCCAATGACATGGTGACATTTCTTCTGGATTTCACTTTGAATTCACATTAGTTGACAACTCAACCAGATGTAAATCAAAACTAGAGGTTGAAATGACGTCTGTGCCCAGCGGGTTGACATTCACTGCTTGTACAGCACCATTGTAAATGCATTTCTCCCTGTAGTGACCTGATTGTAGCTCTGAGCGTGACATCTGTCTTAGGCCTCGGTCCATTAAGAGTGGAGTCACTGTCCCTCCACCACCTGCAGCCTGCTATGAGAGAGAATGTCGCATGTCGCAGTGCCCTTGGTTTGTTTTGTCTGCTTCTCTCTGCAGAATCCCTCAAAAAGGAGGCCTGTATATTGCAGAAATACCACTTTAGTGAACCACACATAAATATTTACAGTGGTAGGAGCAGATTGGCATATTATATGTGCTTCCCAAAATGGCATCCTATTCCCTAAATAGTGCACTACCCTGCAGTGTGTTTTTCCTCAGGCAGCGTATTCTGCTTTGTGCAGCAAAGAAAAGGGGAAGCTCTGGCCTGGTTTCTATAGAGATGGTTTTGTTTATCTAGTTTGATCTGTCACTTAGTTTCCTCTGCTGTATCATGAGAAATGGACAGTCTTGCGCAAGGTGTAGAGTATGTCTGATAGTATGGACTTCAGGGCTGTTGAGAGAAACACGGATGCCTTATATTTGATGCTATATAGCTTTGCAATAATGTAGCTATCAAACATGGGACCTTTTGGATATTTTCAACTGACCCTACTCACATGTGTCTGTCATATTGTATATATTTTCTTTATTACATTCTTTATCAACCCCCTCTTCTGAGGACAAATATATTTGTCTTTATTTTTACAGCTTTTCTGCTACATATACATTCAGTCTGTCGTATTGTTTGCTGTTACTGTTGCTACGGTGTCAGTGTTGTGTTTACGTGTGTGTACATGTGTTTATACTGTGTGTGTGTGTGTGTGTGTGTGTGTGTGTCAGGTGATTGTCCATGAAGTGCCTGGTCAGGAGTTGGAGGTGGAGGTGTTTGATAAAGACCAGAACCAGGATGACTTCCTGGGCAGGTAGCATCATCATCATTCCCTCACGGTTCCTCTGTATTTCTCTGTAACTCCATCTCCATCACAGTTACAAATGCACTTGTGCTATGTTGTAATGCACTGTAGATGTAATGTAGATATATGTGTTCCTTCTTCTCTTCCGTTCTCTCTCTCTCTCTCTCTCTCTCTCTCTCTCTCTCTCTCTCTCTCTCTCTCTCTCTCTCTCTCTCTCTCTCTCGCTCAGGGTCAAGATGGATCTAGATATCGTACACAAGGCCAGAGTTTTAGATGAGGTGAGTTACAAGGGCTAATGACTAAATGCTTTAGTTTTTCATCTTCTGTACTTAATACTGAAAGTAAGTCTGACACATCACAATAGTATAGGTTCAGTAAAAGGTCATTTACTTTCCCTATTTAGAAGTTGCTCCAGTCAATGAGAATTTTAACTGAGGTATACTGTATATCTCTCTATACCAGCTATTGTCTGTATCTGGTAGAGATAGTAAACACTGGAATGAGTTGGAATTAAGGCTACCCTTAAGACACGGCTGTAGACTGAATTACGGTTGAATCTGGTAATCCCTTTAAGCAGCAGGTGTCATGCCGACCCAGTGTGCCTCCCTCCTGATCTCCTGGCTCTCTGGTCTCACCACCATCTCACTACAATAACGTTACCCCCTAGTGTTTGAATTGTGCCAGTGCACACCAGTACAGGGAATCGCCACCTCTTATTGTCTACTGCTTGAGTACCGGCTATTATAGAATATTCGCTCTAAACACCGGTACTTTAAAATGTAAATGATTACCACCACCTAGAATAATTCTCTTTGTCATTCCACCTCAAGCACTCACCCCCCTCTTCAACACTCATTGGTTCAGTCTGAAGTTCTCTTTAAACCCCCCTCTCTTTCTCTACTAGTGGTTTAGTCTGAAGGATGTACCATCAGGCAGTGTTCACCTCCGTCTGGAGTGGCTCTCTCTGCTGTCCTCTGCTGACCGACTCAGTGAGGTGCACACTACACTACATCACTACTATGTTCCCATGGTCAACTGAAATGCTTGAATGGTTTTGTGTAGACTCCCCTCACAGTTTTAGAATAAGGAGTGTTTGTGATGTAGTTTGTGAAGTCAAGAAAGACACTGCATAAAACATTGCCATTGCAAGTTGGATAGAAATCTCATTACGCCTTCAGCATTAAACTCTAGTGATGGATCACTACATCCCTGTCTTCCCCTGTGTTCAGGTTATCCAGAGGAACCAGAATATGACCTGTAAAACAGCAGACCCTCCTTCTGCAGCCATTCTGGCTGTCTATCTGGACCGGGCTCAAGACCTGCCTGTGAGTACAGACTGATTGATGCTCTGGGCTGCAGTGACGCTGTCTTTCTTTGTCTATTCTGACCCCCATTAGCTGTTACAATAGCAACAGCTTCTCTTCGTTATGTCCCTCGTGGCTGGCTGTTGGTGTGTAATCACATGTGTATTATATGTTGTTGGGCTTCAGATGAAAAAGGGTAACAAGGACCCAAGCCCCATGGTGCAGCTGTCTGTAGAAGACACAACCAAGGAGAGTAAGGTAGGGATTCACCCGCATAGGCCCTCAGAAGGTCTTAATAACTATAGTGTACATGTGCCTTAAGGTCTGGGTTAGTGTATTTCGCTCATGTTCCGTCACTTGTATCCTCTCCCCTATGGTTCCTAGACTTGTTATCTTACCACTGACCCAGTGTGGGAAGTTGCCTTCACATTCTACATCCAGGACCCTCGCAAACAGGAAATTAACATTCAGGTAATAAGACATCCACCACCCCTCTCTCTCTCTCTCTCTCTCTCTCTCTCTCTCTCTCTCTCTCTCTCTCTCTCTCTCTCTCTCTCTCTATCCGTCTTTCTCTCTCTCTATCCATCTCTCTCTCTTTCTCTCTCTCTCTTTCCATCTCTGTCTCTCTCTCTCTCTATCCATCTCTGTTTCTCGTAATGTTGACTTAACAGTCACAGTGGTTACGAGTGGCTCCTTGTCTACTGCGGATGTCACAGACACACACCACTGTTCTAGAATATCAATCCTTATCCGGCCTTATCCACCTGTCAATCATATCCACACATCTTTTTACCTTTTCTCTGTCAAACACCCAACCTCCTCCTCATCTGCCTCTCTCCTCCTCCTCCCCCTCTCTCTTCTTTCTCCTCCTCCCTCTCTCCCAGGTGAAGGATGATGACCGGGCTCTGTCTCTGGGCAGTCTGTCCATCCCTCTGTCCCGTCTGCTGGCTAGTCCTGACCTCAGCATGGACCAGTGGTTTCAGCTGGACAACTCTGGCCAGGCCAGCCGCGTCTATATCAACGCTGTTCTGAGGGTAGGAATGCGCGAACGGAAGCACGGCGCGCACACAGAAAACCCACACAGGCGCACGCAGCATGCAAACACACATACAGAACACACTCTATCTCCCGCTCTTCTCCCTCCTGATATAGGTGCTGTATTTAAATGAGGATGCCTCTCCTACCAGCCCCATATCTCCTCACCCTCTAAGCCCAGGGTCAGGCCACGGAGATGGGGGTATCACATCAGAGGTGGCCCCCGGGGGAGTGAGTGGAGCCCCCAAACCTGTCCCCATCCGACCCCAGCAGACCACCCCTGACTCTGACTTTGCTAGTGAGGTGAGTCCGCTAACCGAAACACACACACACATTGACTTCCACTACAGCTTGTGTGTTTACTGATACCTGTATAATCCGATGCGGGATGCACATATTCTGCCCCAGACAGAGCACACAAAGGCCTGTCCCGTTGAGGCCGGTGCAGGCATGGTCATATGTCCTCTCTGTGGCTTCGCCAGTCCTTTTTTCCTTGGCCAACAGCACTCCTTGTGGCAGAGGCCGCGCCAGGTGGAAGGGTCGCAGCAACAGTCTGGAGGGAGGCAGGGTTCATCCCACACTTCTATAGTGATGTCTTCGGTTGGTCCTTTAGCCTGCTTTTTCTGCCCACCTGCAGAGCGACGGCCCAGTCGTAGCTGTCCGTACAGCGTGTTTCGCAACAGGCGGTCTTCTGGCATCCGATGGCATGGCTGAGCTATCTAAGCTGGTTGTGTGTAAGGGACGCCTCAATGCTCTTCCAGTTGGTTCTCTGGAGGATCTCTGAGTGCGGAACACTGTCCTGCCAGGTCACTTTTAAAATGTGTTGGAGGCATTTTATGTGAAAGGACTCCAGTTGTTTTAAGTGTTGGCCGTAGACTGTCCATAACCACATCCATAAAAGAGTGAAGATACACATACTGCCTGGTACACTGCAACTTTGGTGGGTAGGTGCAGGTTGCCGTTTATTCTGATTGTGGATATCCTGGTCGATGTTGCAGTCTTCCTGAGTGGATTCTTCCTAGGTATTTAAGGTGTGGTACAAGGGCCAGGGAGGAGTCTGAGATGGAGAATGTGGGTGATGTTGATTTACAGAGCTATAATTTTCAGAATAGAACTCTTCAGATATTTTAATATCTGATTGATTAGTCATTCTCATTAATGCATTATTATTACCTTGTTAGTCTCATTCCAAACGTCGAAAAATTATTGGTTATCTGTACGAACCCTAGCATAAATTATGAATCAGCGATATACAAATTGGCTTAATTATTTATTTACTAACTAACTAAATAATCACAGAAATACATAACAAACAAACAGTAAATATTGCTTACTAAGAATGATAGAAAAGTCCCTAGTGGGCTAAACCGATATGACAGCTTGGTAGACATAAGGAAAGGGGTGGGACTGAGAAAGAGCAGGAAAGACTAAATGGATTCATTACACACAGTCTATAATTATATTCATTGAAATGCTAATCCTTTACACATGAACGGCCGCTCATTCGAGAATAATTGCAATGTATATATATTTACGCCCGTATGTTGTTGTTGTCTTCTCTGTTGGAATCCTCGATCGTCCTATAAGGTTCATCAGAGTCTCTGGTTAACTTTCATTGAAGTCACAAAGTATTTCGTGGTTGTAGGTGGTTAGAATGGATACTTCAGAGTACCATTCAGAAATTTTCTCATAGAATAGATGCTTCGGCGTTTGTCGGTATTCTCGTTCTAGGTTTATATCATTTCTAGCTGCAGACTAGTAATTTGTGTCGTCTAGAATTTGCTCCTTCTGTAGTAAATCGATAGTCTCAGAGTTTAAGGTTTTCCAGCCGTGTAGCCAATGCTCCACGTGGGATGCTTTTCTAGTCTTATGGTTTACGTGGTCTTAACCATTCGAGACGTCCGGCTTACCGTGGGTCTCTTTGGCATGATGTAGTTTAAACCATTTCACACACCAGTGTCACCCGGCATGTTTTGGTCTGGTGGGAATTTTTTCAGGAGTGGGTTTTATCCTCTGTCGAAGAAGGGGTGGTTCTATGACGCCTAATGTGATGTCTGGGCTCACAGGGGTGTGGCCACTGACTAGTTAATCTTTATATGAAAATCCATACTCTCGTTTAGAAGGTTAATATCACATTACATCTTTACACAAATGGTTTCATGTTTAATCACATACGTTTCACAATATTTAGATGTAAACCTGACAGCTGGGAAATGTACACTTTAAGCGAAACCGTTATGTGTGTTTCCTGTCCTTCATGAGATCACCAAATGAAGCACACTCGTCATAACTGTCCCTTAAGTGTCCACGGACCATTCCCACATTCTCAAAAGTAGAAATATTGTTTAATTCTCCCATTTGGGGAATTTAGGAGTTTGGCCAAGAGAAGTCCTTTGTTCTCTCTCTGTGCTCTCTCCCTCTCTTTCTGCATGACCAGGGGGAGAGAGTCTCTGCCAGGAATTTATGACCTGAGATAATAAAACCTGGGTTAGGAGAGAGAGAGAAGGGGGGCACGATCTACACCCAGAAAGGGCCACATCATGACAGTATGCTATGTTTTGAGTGGGCGAACGTGTGCAGGTAGCCTACTTTCTGAAGTTATTTGTTTGACAATCAGATGAAAACATCATGACTGTGTTCATGCCACATTAAAAGGTAATACATTTTTAAAATACATGTATTTACTATAAGTCCCATGCGTTTTAGGAAGCTCAAGTACACGTTCAGATTTTATCTTTGTGGAGCCTCCTAATGTTGAACATGACACACACATGCACTTTTTCTTTCTCTCTCTCTCTCTCTCTCTCTCTCTCTCTCTCTCTCTCTCTCTCTCTCTCTCTCTCTCTCTCTCTCTCTCTCTCTCTGCCCCTCTCTCCGTAGGGAGTGTTGCGTATCCACCTGGTAGAGGCCAGTAACCTGATAGCTAAGGATAACTTTATGGGGGGCATGGTGAAGGGGAAGAGTGACCCCTACGTCAAGATCAGGGTCGGGGGAGTCACCTTCCGCAGCCACACCATCAAAGAGAACCTCAACCCCTACTGGAACGAACTCTACGAGGTAAAAAGAGCACAGTGACAAGAAAATATTGAGCAACTGGATATCGAAAATATTTCCGTTCGATTATGAAATGAGGTTCCGGACACAGTGGATCTATGCTCTCATACAGTAAACAATGATGATGGGATTTAATGAATGTGGAATTTAGACTCTGGAAGACATTAAGCACCTGTTGTATATGTGTTGTGTTGTGCTTCCTCAGATCATCCTAACCCAGCTGCCTGGTCAGGAGATCCAGTTTGAGCTGTTTGATAAAGATCTGGATCAGGATGACTTCTTGGGCAGGTGAGGATCTGACCAGACAACATGGTCCCCCAAAACAACTCAGAGCCAGATGAAATAAATGGATGCATTGTGTTACAGGTTCAAGTTGAACCTGCGAGACGTCATCAGCCCACAGTTCACTGATGAGGTAACGTCTAACGATTCACTATAAATGATTTTGCTGTGTTTTCTATATGGCCAGTGGTAATACTGTATGACACACCAAAATATGTGTGTCATACAGTATTGCAATGATACTCTCATAGTCTGATAATGATACTCTGGTAATCATGTTTCTGTTTCTATCACAGTGGTACACTCTGAGTGATGTGAAGTCAGGTCGGGTTCACCTGGTCATGGAGTGGCTCCCCAGGGTCTCAGAGTCCGCCAGACTAGATCAGGTTAGCTCCCCCTGTTCTCTCTCTCTCTTTGTCTCTTTTTCTCTCTCTTTCTCTCTCACTCTCTCTCTCTTTTTCTTCTCTCTTTTCCTCTCCTTTTTCTCTCTCTCTCTCTCTCTCTCTTTCTCTCTTTCTCTTTCCCTCATTTTCTCCCTTTCCATCCCCCTCTTTCCTCCATACTCTTTCTCTCGCTCCCTCTCCCACTCTCTCTCTCTCTCTCTAAATTCCTCTTTCTGTGCTCTACCAGTGTCTGTTTCTAACGGTGTATCATAATTCTGAACCCTCCAGATCCTTCAGTTCCAGGCCGAGCAGCAGTACCAGAACAAGGCAGTGCTGTCGGCTGCTGTGCTGTTTGTGTATGTGGAGAGAGCACACAGCCTGCCGGTGAGACCAGGGGCCTGCTGCCCTGCTGTGTGCTCTCATACTGCTGTTGTTGTTGTTGTCTTGTGACTCTATATAGCCCACAATACTTCCTCAGTGTTTATATCCAACAAGGCTTTTTTGGTTTTGTTATGACCTTACAATATTGGTTTGTACATGTGTTATGTATGTACATTTGTTATGTATGTACATTTGGCGATGTTGATTCTACTGCAGTCCTTTCATTTCTTTTATACACTAATCATTTTTTTTCATCTTCGCAGTTGAAGAAGAATGGAAAAGAGCCAAAAGTGGGGGCAGAGATTCTGCTGAAGGCCATGTCATACAAGACCAAGGTAACACTTCCTCTTTTAGTCTTCTTGACTCCTGGTCTATTTACATACTGTATATGCTTACTAGAGAAACCAAAATGAAGTATGGACAATTTATTTGTATCTTTGGTTTCTCCATCCATCTCTTTTTCCAAGGTGTGCGAGCGCTCTACGTCTCCTCGGTGGGATGAAGCTTTCCACTTCCTGGTTCGTGACCCTAAAGAGGAACTCCTTATAGTGAAGGTGAGAGAAAGGGAGGGGTTAAAAAGTATACATTTGTTTTTCTGTTTGAATGGGGCCTAAGAGGGCTGATAACACTGTTAGCACGTTTTCCTACCTATTGAAACCCATTTTAATGGACCCATTCAACGCTGGGAGAATGAGTGGTGGCATTGGGAGTGATTGTGGACGAAGTTAGAAAGGGACTATGGTACTTCATGTTACCTCTGATCATTGTATGTTTTTCTATCCCTCTGTACTATAGTTGTCCCACAGCTGGGGCCAGGCGCTGGGCACGGTGGTACTACCACTGAGAGAAGTTCTGTCAGAGCAGGGCCTGGTGCTGGACCGATGGCTGAGTCTGGATGGGGCCCTCCCTGAGAGCCAGATACTACTGAGGGCCACACTCAAGGTAAACTCAAAGTAAACAGACACTCTGTGTACCAGACTCACCACTGTCCAGACCTGGGTTCAAATAGTATTTGTTTTCTCTTAAAATGCGTTATCTGTGCTAGATTGAGCTCGTCTGGCACAACGGAACCAATGGAACAGTCCCTAAAGTGTAAACTCCACCCATCTGGCATTTCAGGCAGGCTCAATTAAACACTCAAAGTATTTGAAAGAAAACATACTACTTGAACCCATGTCTGACTCATACACCCACTCTCTATACCAAACAAACTCAGCACTGTCATATGATTTTCACACTCAGAGACACGAACTCACCACTTGTCCCATGACTATTCCTCCAAAACAACACGATTGCATGAATGATCCAGTTCAGATGGGGCCCCTAAGGCATTGTCTATGATTGCATTTGCTCTGAACCCCCTCTTTCTACATTAACGTCATCATGTGAGCTCTTAATACCTTCTATCCTGATAATAATTTTACTGTCACGTGTCTCTTACCCATAAATGTCATATTTTATCTGCTTTTTCTAAAGTGTGTCGAGACCATGTGTGAAATGACCTTTTAAAGTGGAATAAACTGAAGCTTGAAACTTGAGAGGAATATTAAATGGCCTTTTGTCTTGCAGATCTTGGACACCCAGCTGGCAGTGTGTCGTAGTGATGGTACTAGGGAGGGCAGTGAGGACAGAGACCATGTCATCCACAGACGGGACACTGAACCAAACCTACGACACAGATCACCGCTCTCTCAACTGTGAGTCATTCTAAAGCTCACACAGACATCAATGTCCCATTGTTTTCCGGTCACAGTACAGTGTAGTACAGTGAGGACATGGCACATGTTTTCTCTGTACAATACTTCACCATATAAATAAATAACACATTTCTGTAGTTTAAAATGATCATGTATCTGTAATCAAACATCATAATTAGGGCCAGGAGTGGGACCTGAACTCGTGACCTGACCAGGAAAAACTCTGGGCCTAGTCATAATGAAGGAATGAATACATTTCTAATCCATGTAAACCTTAACCGTGGGAGATTCTCAATTGGGCAAAAGTCCGTCTTCGCCTCGACTCCTCCGGCCTCCTCTCCCCCGTGACCCGGAAACCATTAAGTGGTTACCATATGAAGGAGCTGTGTCAATTCGTTAATAGGCGAAGGGAGGAGTTTGCTCCTCTCCTCGATTGCCTCCTCCGGCATAGGATACTGAGGTGTATGCTACAGGAGTCCTACTGCAAGAGTTTGGAAATGTGCCACAAACCCTTCGAAAGTCAAAGTAGAAAAATAATACACATTTAAAAACGATATGCTACTTATCCTTTTATCTATAAAATGTCTAGCGCAAATACCGACATTTGTTTTTATCACTTTACATGTATATTTTGTGTTTCCTCCTCTGTAAACGTCATTTGCCAGAGTCCGATTTCATAAAAGCTCATTTGTTTCCACATTTCCTCCCCTCGCCTCCTCCCCTCGATTACCTTTGACCTTTTTCAAAAGGAGGAGAGGAGAGGACGGAGGAGAGGACGCGAGGATTCGAGCAAAACCAATTGAGATTCTCCCCCTGTCTACCTGTGTCTCCTCGCTCAGAGGTGATCAGAGCCCCGGCCAGGTGAAGCTGCAAATTGGCTACTCAATAGAGGAGAACCGGCTGTTCATCACCGTCCTTTCCTGCAGGTATGTCCCAAACTACAATACCCATAATGCACTGTGCATCACTGTCCTCACCTGCAGGTCTGTCCTGAACCACACTGGCACGGACACAAGACCTATAACCTTTATTTTCTATCTATGTTGTATGTTGGGTGCGTTTAAAGAAAAGTCATGTATTTATGAATGTTAAGCCATTGTTTTATTGTATTTGAATGAATTAATGCATAAATCAACTTAAAAAAGGGGGTGAAAGCTAGCCCTAATGTATATGCTAAGGAAAATAATCCTGCAGCAACAGGACATGTGAATTATTATGTGGATTATAATTCATGGACATTTTTGTAGGACAATGATACATTTTTCGTAAGGGAAATTGGAAATTACCAACTTCAGAAGCTTTTTAAAATCTCAAATACACTACAAGTTTAACATTTCCTGCATTGCAGGAAAGTTCTCCTGCGACAGGGGGATCAAATTAAGATCCTACATCTGTATGGAGCCAGTGAACATTGTGCTAAACAGTGTCCACACGCAGTTAGTCACCCAGTTTGTTCTCTGTTTGCCTTTAGGGGCCTGCCAGCTTGTGGGTCTGCTAAGGACGGGTCCGACCCCTATGTCTCCTTCATCCTTCTGCCAGACAAGAACAGGATCACCAAGAGAAAGACCAACACCAAGAAAAGAGACCTCAATCCTGAGTTCAACGAGAGGTGATACAGAAGGGGACATCAGGAGACAGAGGGAATGTGTAAAGGGAATGTGTATGGACAGGAGTTTTCCTGACCATGTGACTTTAGCAGGAATAACTCTGGGCCGTAGTTATCTTTGTGCAATAGTATCTGGTACTGTTTGCATTTTTGTATGTCTGAAGTCCTAACCCTATACAGTGCCTTCGGAAAGTATTCAGACCCCTTGACTTTTTCCACATTTTGTTACATTACAGCCTTATTCTAAAATGGATTAAAAAAAACAACTCAGCAATCGACACACATAATGACAAAGCGAATACAGTTTTCTTTTGCAAAAATATAAAAAATACAAAACAGAAATACCTTATTTACATAAATATTTGCAATGGTGCATCCTGTTTCCATTGATCATCCTTGAGATGTTTCTACAACTTGATTGGAGTCAACCTGTGATAAATTCAATTGATTGGACATGATTTGGAAAGGCACACACCTGTCTATATAAGGTCCCACAGTTGACAGTGCATGTCAGAGCAAAAACCAACCCATGAGGACGAAAGTATTGTCCGAGACAGGATTGTGACGAGGAACAGATCTGGAGAAGGGTACCAACATATTTCTGCAGCATTGAAGGACCCCAAGAACACAGTTGCTTCCATCGTTCTTAAATGGAAAAGGTTCGGAACCACCAAGCTTCTTCCTCTAGCTGGCTACCCAGCCAAACTGAGCAATCAAGGGTAAAAGGGCCTTGGTCAGGAGGGTGACCAAGAACCCGATGGTCACTCTGACAGAGCTCCGGAGTTTCTCTGTGGAGATGGGAGAACCTTCCAGAAGGACAACCATCTCTGCAGCATTCCACCAATCAGGCCTTTTTGGTAGTGTCCAGACAGAAGCCACTCCTCAGTAAAAGGTACATGACAGCCCGCTTGGAGTTTGCCAAAAAGCACCTAAAGGACTCAGATCATGAGAAAAAATATTATCTGGTCTGATGAAACCAAGATTGAACTCTTTGGCCTGAATGCCAAGCGTCACATCTGGAGGAAACCTGGCACCATCCCTACGGTGAAGCATGGTGGTGGCAGCATCATGCTGTGAGGATGTTTTTTCAGCAGCAGGGACTGAGAGACTAGTCAGGATCGAGGGAACGATGAACAGAGCAAAGTACAGAGATCCTTGATGAAAAGCTGTTCCAGAGCACTCAGGACCTCAGACTGGGGCGAAGGTTCACCTTACAACAGGTCAATGACCCTAAGCACACAGCCAAGACTACGCAGGAGTGGCTTCTCGACTAATCTCTGAATGTCCCTGAGTAGCCCAGCCAGAGTCCGGACTTGAACCCGATCAAACATCTCTGGAGAGACCTGAAAATACCTGTGCAGCAACACTCCCTTATCCAACCTGACAGAGTTTGAGAGGATCTGCAGAGAAGAATGGGAGAAACTCCCCAACTACAGGTGTGCCATGCTTGTAGTGTAATACCCAAGAAGACTCTATGCTGTAATTGCTGCCAAAAGTGCATCAACAAAGTACTGAGTAAAGGGTCTGAATACTTATGTAAATGTTACTTCATTTTTTTTATATATATATATATACACATTTGCAAACCTTTCTAAACCTGTAATTGCTTTGTCATTATGGGATATTGTGTGTAGATTTATGATGAAATAAAACAATTGAATCCATTTTAGAATAAGACTGTAATGTAACAAAATGTGGAAGAAGTCAAGGGGTCTGAATACTTTCCGAAAGCACTGTATATCAAACAAGCAGCTCTACAGTAGGGAGTTATCTCATATACCTGTATTTGCCATTGTATCTCTTTTCCTTTTTCTGTGTGTGCAGGTTTGATTTTGACTTCTCTCTGGAGGAGTCCATGCAGAGAAGACTGGACCTGACTGTCAAAAATAACGTCTCCTTCATGAGCAGGGAGAGAGAGCTCATTGGAAAGGTAAGCTACTGTAGGCTATCTAATGATCTATGTCCTGGTTTAAGCACCTTTTGAGATGACCTCTGACCTGTGCTTTCGTTGTTGTGTTTAGTTACAGCTGGATCTGGATCAGATAGACCTGAAGAGTGGCAATGCACAATGGTAGGTGCCATCCCATGTGTTACCTTTTCTATATTCTTTCATGTACATTCCAATTTACTTTGATTGATAATCTGTTACATTTTTCAGGTACGATTTGGTAGAGGAGACCAATTAGATGAGAGGATGGCCTCACTTTCCTGCAGTGCAAGGTTCCTTTTACTATCACTTCTTCAGTTCAGTTTGTTTTATATTTTTATTCAGCTTATGAGCAATGGGACCACCACTGAAGAATTGCTTACAATACATATCATCCCAACAATACCACAATTCATCTGTAAATTTAAATCCTCCAATCAATGACGGATTTGGTCTGTGTTACTACTGTGTTATGAAGGGTCTAGAAAGAGAGAGTTCCTAATTCCAGAGTCATGAGAACATTTTATCTAAGATTGTTTGGCTGAATAGATATTTGATATGAAAGCAACTTAGTTGTTACTGAAGAAATATACACTGAGTGCACAAAACATTAAGAACACCTTCCAAATATTGAGTTGCACCCCCCATTTTGCCCTCAGAACAGCCTCAGTTCGTTGGGGCATGGACTACAAGGTGTCAAAAGCGTTCCACAGGGATGCTGGCCCATGTTGACTCCAATGCTTCCTACAGTTGTGTCAGGTTGGCTGGATGTCCTTTGGGTGGTGGGCCATTCTTGATACACACGAGAAACGGTTGAGCGTGAAAAACCCAGCAGCATCGCACTTCTTGACACAAACTGGTGCGCCTGGCACCTACTATCATACCCCGTTCAAAGGAAATTAAATATTTGTCTTGCCCATTCACACCATCCATGTCTCAGTTTTCTTAAGGCTTAATGTCCCCTTCATCTACACTGATTGAAGTGGATTTAACAAGTGACATCAATAAGGGATCATAGTTTCACCTGGATTTACATGGTCATTCTATGAAGGAAAGAGCAGGTGTCCTTCATGTTTTGTACATCAGTGTATGTTACCAAAGCACTTAAATTGTATTAACTTAAGTCCCAAAAGGCATTTAGCTTCAATCACATGAATGTTTTGATGTATCTTTTAATGTTTGATTATGCATTTTTATCAACCCCATAGCACCACAAAAACAGCAAAAATGCGGAACAGCTTCAACTTTTAAGTGTTTAGAGTTGCTCTAGCCGGTTAAGTTATTTATTCAAAAAAGGAATTGTTCTCTGAGGGTAAATTCAATTTGTATTTGTTTTTAAGTGGTTTCATTCCAAAGATCTCAACAACGTAACGTGATGACTTTACGTACCATCATGGATGTTTTACAATCCAACTGAAATGATTACTGATTCCTGAAATTATTATTTGAATGATGCTTTAAGAAACAATGTTTTAACTCATAAATTCCTTCAATTATCCTGTTTTTATATGTTACATTTTTGCCTTATGTATTCCAATACTTGTGCACAATTTTTTAAACTAATGATAATATGTTAATTCTGTCCCAAATCAAGAAGTGTTAAATGTTTTAATCATATATATTTGAGGGTTGATTTTATAATTCAGGAGAAGTATTACGAAATGACCCAGAACATCACATTTACACATTCTAGCTTTACAGTATCGCAATATCCGAATCACTGTGCTTTTATTTGATAAAGAGAACATTGTGTAGGAGATAAATATGTAGCTATATAATTCATGTATGTTCACATTCCAAGGCAGCATTGTGTTGTATCAGTATGTTTGTGTGTAATTGTATGTATTTGTAGTGCCAATAGTGACCTGGGGTCTGCTATAAGTCAGTCAATCAGAGTCATGTTACAAGATGTTTGTTATAAAACACTTAGTCTTAGACAAAAGACCCTGAAAGAACCCTGAGGGACGGTTTCCTAGACAGATTAATCCTATCCTATACTAAGAAGCATGTTCAATGGAGATTTCATAGAGAGTGCTGTTTTGTCCAGGACTAGGCTTAATTTGTGTCCAGGACACCGGCTCTGAAAGAAGCAGGCTAATTTTGTGGCAAGGAAATTCCCTTCCCTCTGCTGTCATCTCACTGCTAAGGCTTGAAAATGTAATGAAATTTTTGTAGGCAATATAAAGAAGTAGGAGAGAGACGGAGTGAGAGAATGAGAGAGAGAGACAGAGAGAGAGAGAGACAAAGAGACAGAGCGAGAGGGAGTAGAGAGAGACGAAGAGACCGAGAGAGAAATACGGAGAGAGAGAGAGAGAGACGGAGAGAGAAAGAGAGAGAGAGAGACTGCTGCTGCTTTAACACATATGCCTAATCAGTGAATGTCTGTGTCGTAGTTGTTTCATTAAAAGTTTGCACTTGCTGTACATTTTTTTATCTGATTTGTACTATTTTTATAATCTCTAATCAGGATGATTCCAATCTTCCCTCCACCTCTTACTCACCTCTTCTGTGAAACAATGTCTTTGCCCCAAATGGCACCCTATTCCCTATATACTGCATTGTTTTGACCAGAGCCCTAACGCCTCGATCACACCGACAGCGTCATTACATTTTGGTACACCAACAGAAGTACATTCATTTCCAATGGAACGCTGCGTTTGCCTTGCAGCATTGCGTTGCAGAGACAGTTGCAGTGTGCTCTGTGTGGTGCGTACGGTTGGATTTATCGAACTTACGCCTCAAACTGTAGGCCGGCGTAGACAGCTTGACAGAAATGGTAGCAGAAGGGGCATGTTGAACTTTTGTTGCACACATACCCAGATGATGCTGCGTACCATTTTGCGCAATGGCGCTGTTGGAGTGATCGAGGCATACGGGACTAGGGTCCATTTGTGACTCACACAATATCTCATTATGAGATTAGAGGGTTCCAAAAGGGTTCTTTGGCTGTCCCCATAGGAGAACACAAAGGGCTTCTAAATGGATGCAAAAAGGGTTCTTCAAAGGGTTCTCCTATGGGGACAGCCAAAGAACCCTCAGGTTCTAGATAGCACCTTTTTTCTAAGAATGTATAGACCTTGTAGACTAAACTGAAGGCTTTTGGACTTATATGCCAAGTTCAAGTGCTGTCATAATAAAGACATTGTTATACATGGTGCATGTGATGTACTGTATGTACATTGTTGGTGCCTAGTCATGATTAATGAACTTCCATTAGCTAACCACCAGGTGGCATTAAAGTGCTGACATAAACTCTCCAATCTACCCAACTAATGCTAGGCCTAGCTCAATTTACTGCTACGCCTCAAACACACCAACAGAAACCCATTCGTTTCCAGTGGAACGCTGCGTTTGCCTTGCAGCATTGCGTTGCAGAGACAGTTGCAGTGCGTTCTGTGTGGTGCATACGTTGGATCTATTTGAGGATATGCATCAAATTGTATGTGTAGACGGCTTGACAGAAATGGTAGCAGAAGGTGAATGTTGAAGTTTTCTTTGCGCAAAACACTGTTGGTATGATCCAGGCGTAGATGTGTGCGAGTAGAGCGCGATAGGCAGTGTGATTGATAAGTCAACGCCTCAATAGGGAGAGCATCCCTATCAAGGGCGGGACAATAGCATAAAGCCTGCCTTCTTAGTGGAAGCAACATAGAAGAGTCTTCTAGACTGAATCACACAACCATCTGGATCGCACAACAATAATGATGGCAAAGGCATCGTAGCCAAGAAAGTTCAGTCCAGCAACTAAGAAGTCGTTATTTGGGTGGGTTAAAACATATATTATTGAAAGAAGATTTGACAGAAATAGATGGAGATGGATTGGCCTGGTAAATCGGAAACCATTCTTTGGAACAGAAAACAATTGTTACTTTTGAGGTGAGGTTCAGTTTAGAGTAAAATACAGATGAGAGTTCACTACAAATGCAAGTATCCGTTTTTTAAAACGAGACCGTATGGAACTGGTATTGTGTAAATGTCTGATTTAAACTGGAACTTTTGGAACAGAAGGGGCTGATTTGTAATAACGCACTGGTGCATTTTGGAGGAACGCAGAGAATTTTCCCACTTTTGGAAAAACTCGGAAAAAACGTCGGGAAGAGGGAACTTTATTTACTCTACTAAAGGATACAGTACTGCTTTTAACCATGGGGAATATTGAAAGTGTGGATGGACAGTCGGACAATATGAAGCATCATATGATGCCATTGAAAGTGCCCATGCCTGACCAGTCGGAGTTGGAGGAGAGATTTGCTTTAGTTTTGGTAAGTGGCTGCTGCCTCAGATACATGTTTGAATTGAAATGGCTACTTGGTTTGGTTTACTGCGCTCCAGATTGTCACAGAGAGAGCCATATGAAACTTCTGATGCGCCCAATTAACGTTAAAAACATTAGGCTACATACAGATCTGTCATGCTGAAATGATACACGCTACAGAACATATTACCTACCATATGATTAGGAGTAGGCCTGTGTGAATGTTATGTTTGTTTTTAATTAGTAGCCCAAAGTTTAACCTTTTGATTCGGTGAAACAGCTCATGGATTCACACAGGCAACACTTATTTGTTATTTTTCTTTAAGCTGTTATTCCTTTTATAATATGCATAACAGTTGGTCAATAAGCCCAAAACAGGTTTCTAACAACCGGAAGATTAACCGTTATCAAACACAAATGCTTAAACAAGACAATACATATTTATGACAGTACACTCTGTCGTTTACAGTAAGACAATGGATCAGTTGATATTGTCTGGTGTGTACTTCTTGTGGAAAGCAAGATATCATCATAAGAGTGAGCAAAATTAACCTATCCCACGTTTACTTTTTTCTCCTGTAATGATGGAGTTGCTGATGTTCTAAATCAGCCGGCCCGTTCTGTCCCACCCCCACACCCTCTCTGTTTCTCCCACTAGTTTCTTTGGTTCTTTTGTTTAAAAAAAGAGTCAACTCGAGGCTTTCGGCTAATTTACCGAAGTCCAGTAGCATGTTCAAGAATTGGCTCGTTTTCAGAGTACAATTTCACTTTCATTATCAAACCTTTCATGACACGTATAGTCAAAATTCCCAATGGAATTCACCTTTTTCATGTTTCAAGTTGAGCCACAGTCGCATTTAGATAATTCTATGACAGATTCCGACAACAACATTTTCTGAATTCCCCTAAAACTCCCACACCGGGGAGATCGTAAAAGAGAACCACCCCCTCTCCTCTATTCCCCCCTCACCATCTTTGAATGCCGTCCCGCTTCACAAGCTTGAGTTGCGCGGGGGCTTTGTGATGCTGTGCACACAGTCAACACCCACTTTATCCATTGATAAACAGCTGAAGTGTCAAGTGTGTCTGTCATCCTAAACCAAGAGGCCAAGAAGAGACTTTCTTTGTGCACAGTTATGGGCCAAAGTGATCAACAATTTCAAGTTGATTTGTGCCATTCCATTCAGAACCAACTTGTTTTGGAATCAAAGGCATTCCAAATAATACAAATAATGTTGGTTCTGAATGGAATGGCACAAATCATCTCTGTATTGTAAATAATTCAATAATGGGTGTTTAGTTCTTTATGGTTTATAATACCTTTTATAATGGCTGTATCACAACCGGCCATGATTGGGAGTCCCAAAAGGCGAGCACGATTGGCCCAGCGTCGTCCGGGTTAGGGTTTGGCGGGTGTAGGCCATCATTGTAAATAAGAATTTGTTCTTAACTGACTTGCCTAGTTAAATAAAGGTAAAATACATATATATATATTTGTTAATAAACACTTTCATAATTTTAAGAAATCTTATTGCAACAAAAACCACCATTGGAAAAATGAAATATCACATTTACATAAGTATTCAGACCCTTTACTCAGTACTTTGTTGAAACACCTTTGGCAGCAATTACAGCATCGAGTCTTCTTGGGTATGACGGTACAAGCATGGCACACCTGTATTTGGGGAGTTTCTCCCATTCTTCTCTGCAGATCCTCTCGAACTCTGTCAGGTTGGAAGGGGAGCGTTGCGGCACAGCTATTTTCAGGTCTCTCCAGAGATTTTCAATCGGGTTCAAGTCCGGGCTCTGCCTGAGCCACTCAAGGACATTCAGAGATCAGTCCCGAAACCACTCCTCCGTTGTCTTGGCTGTGTGCTTAGGGTCGTTGTCCTGTTGGAAGGTGAACCTTTGCCCCAGTCTGTGGTCATGAGCGTCTGGAGCAGGTTTTCATCAAGGATCTCTCTGTACTTTGCTCCGTTCACCTTTCCCTTGATCCTGACTAGTCTCCCAGTCCTTGCCACTGAAAAACATCCCCACAGCAGTATGCTGCCACCCACATGCTTCACCGTAGGGATGGTGTCAGGTTTCCTCCAGACGTGATACTTGGCATTCAGGCCAAAGAGTTCAATCTTGGTTTCATCAGACCAGAAAATCTTGTTTCTCATGGTCTGAGAGTCCTTTAGGTGCCTTTTGGCAAACTCCAAGTGAGCTGTCTTGTGCGTTTTACTGAGGAGTGGCTTCCGTCTGGCCACTCTTCCATATAGGCCTGATAGGTAGAGTGTTGCAGAGATGGTTGTCCTTCTGGAAGATTCTCCCATCTCCACAGAGGAACTCTGGAGCTCTTTCAGAGTGACCATCGGGTTCATGGTCACCTCCCTGTCCAAAGCCCTTCTCCCCCGATTGCTCAGTTTGGCCGGGCGGCCAGCTCTAGGAAGAGTCTTGGTGGTTCCAAACTTCTTCCATTTAAGAATGATGGAGGCCACTGTGTACTTGGGGACCTTCAATGCTTCAGAATTGTTTTTGTGTCCTTCCCCAGTCTCGGAGCTCTACGGACAATTATTTCGACCTCATGGCTTGGTTTTTGCTCTGACATGCACTGTCAACTGTGGGACCTTATATAAACAGGTGTGTGCCTTTCCAGATCATGTCCAATCAATTGAATTTACCACAGGTGGACTCCAATCAAGTTGTAGAAACATCTCAAGGATGATCAATGGAAACAGGATGCACCTGAGCTCAATTTCGAGTCTATTAGCAAAGGGTCTCAATACTTATGTAAATAAGGTGTTTCTGTTTTTAATTTTTAATACATTTGCAAAAGTTTAAAAAACCAGTTTTTGATTTGTCATTGTAGGGTATTGTGTGAAAATAAATATTTATTTAATCAATTTTAGAATAAGGCTGTAATGTAACAAAATGTGGAGAAAGTAAAAGGGTCTGAATACTTTCTGAATGCACCGTAGCTGTGTCAATAGCTATGGGCAGTAGTTATGCAAACTGTTTCTTATTCTTACATTAGAAAATTAGGTTCCTTGTCATTCTTTCAAAACAAACTGTCCCCAGTTCTCACGTCCCTCCAAACCACCAATTTAAGAGTCTGAACAAAGAAAGACTAATCACTTAATTCCACCATGAATCAAAACATTCTTTCTCTGCCAATATGGCTTCCACTGACCATGTCTGTACGCCATGTTATCCAGCGACAAATGTGTTTGCGCACGAGTGTTAGTCTTGTGTTTCCCACTTATATGACTAACCTCACCACACCACATCACACCACAACACTACAGTAACAGTATTGCATGTCGCAGATACTCTACTGTACTTTACTGTACTCTGCTTTACTGTACTTTACTCTACCGTACTCTACTGTACTTTACTTTTCTGTACTCTACTGTACTGTACTTTACCCTACCGTACTCTACCCTACCGTACTCGACTGTACTCTACTGTACTGTACTTTAATGTACTGTACTTTACTGTACTCTACCATACTCTACTGTACTCATGATACTCTACAGCTAATTAAACCAATCAACATCTCTCCTGAGAATACCTGCCTCTTGTATACTGTATACTGTCCTCTGTAACTGTATATCAGTCTGCCTAGGGACATTCATGTCTGTCCAAGTCTCTCTGTTACTCTGGCACAGAGCCATCTGAACACTGGCCTGCCAGATATCCCATGCAGCCTTTACTACAACTGCAGCGTACTGTAGCCACTATGCCAAGAGGATACAAATAGAATTAGAACACATTATGTAGGCCTATTGTCTATGTTTCTGTGGTCAAGAGACTCAAAGCAGCAGCTCAGTGAGAAACCCACTTGTTCAGGCCCCACGTGTGCTAGTATCTGCTAGTATGACAACTATTTGTAGCCAGAAATATTTGCTCTGTTTACTATGTGAAGAGACACGCCAGCACAGTGAGAAACTGCTCAGGGATCAGGAATTCTTGGTGTTCTAACATCATCCTCTATTTCTATGTCATTGAAACTAACCCACCCCCCTCCATACAAATATCCTACTTTTAATCACTTTTCCCTGATTTTCTATGTTGTCCCGATCAAATCCCTGCACTTGTTGACTGCTGTGCTAAAGTCTCAGCTTTGAGCTATCATGACAAACTATTATAACAAATTTCACATCATCTCTCCCCCGTAGAGGGCTGCCTGCAGGAGCTAGTGGGTGGTAATCAAAGACCATGCTCGGCTAGAAGCTGTTCTCACATAGTTAGGACTGTTGGGGGTCATGCAGAAACAGTTAGAAACAGTCATTTTTAGACATATTTTCCAGAGGGCACAGCGCCGCGGCGGGGGGGGTATGTTATGTATCGACAGCACTGGGTCCTCTCATGGCAAATACGATGCGTAGTCGATTTAACTGGATAAATCGTGAAAACATTATGCCAATATAAGAGATGTCAACTAAGGCGGCAACGTGAAGGCCCTTTTCATATATCAAACTGGATACACTGAATCATGGGAAAATATACCAATATTATATAGATATTTCATTGACTTTGTTTCATTCTGGGAGAAAGAACAACATGCCTGTGTGGTTTTAGTGGACTTATCGTTACAATGGTCTGTGCTCAGCACTGCCTGCTGCCTCTGTTTAGGTTTAGGAGATAAAAAGACATCAAAGCTCCACACACACCATGTTGAAGTTGGAGGTTGTCAGGAAGAGAGCACCATGGCTTGACTAGCTGGCCGTGATTAGAGTTCAGGTCACACTGGTTTTCCTCCGCAGAGAGAAGGATACTATTTGATGAAAACACTGGGATTTTACATTGTTGTTTTACTCTGTTTCCTACAATAGATTGGTCATATTTTCTTTGAATCAAACATGTTTCCTGTCTCCATTTTGTTACAAGAAGCATGGTGGAATTGTCTATGCAAATAAAATAATCTCCATAAGTGGTATTTCATAACTGTTTTCCTTAAATAGAATTGTCTAATCACAACATTCTTCCATCTCCCCCTGTTGTGTTTCCACTGTGTGCGGATGTGCATAAAGTAGAAAGCTTGTGTTTGATGTGTTTGATACCATTCCACTTATTCTGCTTCAGCCATTACCGCGAGCCCGTCCTCCCCGATTAAGGTGCCACCAACCTCCTGTGGTGTGAATGTGCATTACTGCGTGTGAGCGTTTGGGAGGTTATGTGTGTACTAGGGATGTTCCAATATTTCTGTGTCTGGTGGGGCAGCCTCCTCCTCTCAGACAGAGGCAGGCAGCTCCCAGACATTGGCCTTTGGAATGGCAGCAGCACATCATGATGTCATGGGTGCAGGCTGTGCCAGTGCAGTAATATCCACAGCCCACGGTAATGATTTGAGCAGAATCACTCTTCTGTGGATGGAAGAGGAGGGAGAGGGAGATGGAAGGGGGCAAGGGGATGGGAGGAGACCCCTGGGTTAAATTAGAGTACTTCATGCAGTCTGGTTGGGTCAAGTCTAACCGGGAGAAAGGCATCTCCTCTTTTCCCTCTCTCTCTTGTTCTTCTTTCTCTCCTTCTCTATGCTATGATCTTAGCGATCCCAGTGATGTTATGGAGAGGCAATATTATATTACACACGTTCTCTCTCTCTCTCTCTCTCTCTCTCTCTCTCTCTCTCTCTCTCTCTCTCTCTCTCTCTCTCTCTCTCTCTCAATTCGATGGGATTTATTGGCATGGGATACATATGTTTACATTTCCAAAGCATCTGAAATAGATAATAAACAAAAGTGACATAAACAATCAGAAACTAACACTATCTCTCCCTCTCTTCAGAAACAGCACTAGCTCTGTTTATCTTCTTCTGTGGCTGGAAACAGCTGTCTTCCCAACATTTTCTCTCTCTCTTTTTACAGAGGAAATTGCATTGCCGGCACTGGGCCGTAGTCAGCCCTGTACAGGACCACCACCATGTACTGTAGGTAGACCACAGACAGAGACTGTCCCCCAAATGGCACTATATTCCCCATATAGTGCACTTCTTTTGACCAGTGCCCATAGGAAATAGGCTGTCGTTTTGGATGCAACCAGACACATGGACACTATACTAGACTAGATACACATGTGCAATCAGTGTATATCTATGCACGGATACTGGGTGTCAGCATCGAAGAGCAGGGTGAACCTATCCCTCTCAGGAGTCTCAAGTCTTTCGTCTTTTTCCCTTACCTACTCATTATTGTGTCCTTGGAAGCTTTGAATTCAAACGTCATGGGTTTGTGGGATACTAGAGAGCTTTGACTTTAAACGTCATGGGTTTGTGGGATACTAGGGAGCTTTGACTTTAAACGCTATGAGTTTGTCGGATACTAGCTAAGCCTTATGGAAATACTATATGAAAAATGGAACTTCTCTCTCACTGTTGCAGCATGGGTTTTCCTTCTTTCGGATTCCTTACATCCTACTCACCAAATTAGGGTCTGGCTTATTAGCTAACCTTCTCCATATGCCTTTCTCCTTCTGAGAGAGATGTGGAGGTGGTGGTGGTGGGGTTTTGAAAGGTGTGTATGTCTGGAGCAGTTGGAATGGGGGCCGGGGCCTTGGCGTTCTGGATGGATCTTCTTTCAAAGTGCCCCCGCACCATTCCACTCTACCGCTGGATTCCTGTGGTCAGGTCTGGGCTGGGACCACAGGACAACTCAGCTAGGCTCAGCTAGGCTCACAGAGGGAAGATTCCCTTTGAACTGGCTGCCTGCTGCTGTGATGACTTTAACAACGTTTTGAACAGTACACACACACACACACACACACACACACACACACACACACACACACACACACACACACACACACACACACACACACACACACACACACACAAACATCTTTTTAAAAAATGGGGAAAGTGACTGGGATTATTTTCTCCACTCGATGACTTTGGTTGGAGTCCACCCTAACAGAGTCAGAGGGCTCTGGTCAAAAGTAGTGCGCTATATAGGGACTAGGTTGCTATTTGGGACACAACCAGTGTTGCAGAGAGTTGCACCATACTCTGAGGTTTGACTGTGGTACAGGCAGGAAAGTCCCTCTGGTTTGCAGGAGCTCACGGATATTTGTGTGGAATTACATTTTGAGGTTGCAGGAAGGTAAGGAGCCAACTGGGCACAAACTGGTTGAATCAACTTTGTTTCAATTTAATTAAACGTATTTTGACATGGAATCTACGTGGAAAATACATTGGATACGAAATAAGTCATTAACGTGAACAGCTGTTTTCGAGGGTGCAGTTTCAACCACGAGATGATGTCATCATGGTAACTTAATTTCAACATAGATAAACCTTGTATAAAACACATTGAATTTGTAGCTTTAAAACCTCATCAGATGTTCCACGTTATATACACTGAGCAGCACCTTCTGCTACCCTTTGGTCACCCATCCAGAGTTTTAACCAAGCCCAGCCTGCTTAGCTATGACATTAGTCACTGACTTTGACCAATGTGCTATTGGGAGTATGATTGTTAAGAGATCTCCACTTAAAAACTAGATAGATTCACTGTTGCTATCATTCCAAAGGGTAGGTTTAACAGTAAATGTATAGCATTGCTCATATATCATCACTGAAACTATTTAGGCCTGTATAGCATTTGCAAAGTCATCAACAGCTATTGTTTCAATTCAACCCAGAATTCAACAAGAAATATGGTTTCAAGCTCTGGTTAATTTAATGATATTTAGTGAGATTGAATTGTAGTCAACACAACCAACTTTCAACATTTGAAGGAGATCTTCTGCTTGGATACTTCCATCGGTGCCACCTACTTAGTCTGACTTTAATTTTTGTTTGTCTAAAAATGTATAATTGATACAGTTGAAGTCAGAAGTTTACATACACCTTAGCCAAATACATTTAAACTCAGTTTTGCACAATTCCTGGCATTTAATCCTAGTAAAGATTCCCTGTCTTAGGCCAGTTAGGATCACCACTTTATTTTAAGAATGTGAAATGTCAGAATAATAGTAGAGAGAATTATTTATTTCGGCTTTTATTTCTTTCATCACATTCCCAGTGGGTCAGATGTTTACATACACTCAATTAGTATTTGGTAGCATTGCCTTTAAATTGTTTAACTTGGGTCAAAAATGTTTCGGGCAGCCTTCCACAAGCTTCCCACAATAAGTTGGGTGAATTTGGCCCATTTCTCTTGACAGAGCTGGTGTAACTGAGTCAGGTTTGTAGGCCTCCTTGCTTGCACATGCTTTTTTCAGTTCTGCCCACACATTTTCTATAGGATTGAGGCCAGGGCTTTGTGATGGCCACTCCAATACCTTGACTTTGTTGTCCTTAAGCCATTTTGCCACAACCTTGGAAGTATGCTTGGGGTCATTGTCCATTTGGAAGACCCATTTGCGACCAAGCTTTAACTTCCTGACTGATGTCTTGAGCTTCAATATATCCACATCATTTTCCTAACTCATGATGCCATCTATTTTGTGAAGTGCACCAGTCCCTCTTGCAGCAAAGCACCCCCACAACATGATGCTGCCACCCCCATGCTTCACGGTTGGGATGGTGTTCTTCGGCTTACAAGCCTCCCCCTTTTTCCTCCAAACATAACAATGGTCATTACAGTTCTATTTTTCGTTTCATCAGACCAGAGGATATTTCTCCAAAAAGTACGATATTTGTCCCCATGTGCAGTTGCAAACCGTAGTCTGGCTTTTTTTATGGCGGTTTTGGAGAAGTGGCTTCTTCCTTGCTGAGCGGCCTTTCAGGTTATGTCGATATAGGACTCGTTTTACTGTGGATATAGATACTTTTGTACCTGTTTCCTCCAGTATCTTTACAAGATCCTTTGCTGTTGTTCTGGGATTGATTTGCACTTTTCGCACCAAAGTACGTTCATCTCTAGGAGACAGAACGTGTCTCCTTCTTGAGCGGTATGACGGCTGTGTGGTCCCATGGTGTTTATACTTGCGTACTATTGTTTGTACAGATGAACGTGGTACCTTCAGGCGTTTGGAAATTGCTCAAAAGGATGAACCAGACTTGTGGAGGTCTACTGATTTCTTTTGATTTTCCCATGATGTCAAGCAAAGAGGCAATGAGTTTGAAGGTAGGCCTTGAAATACATCCACAGGTACACCTCCAATTGACTCAAATGATGTCAATTAGCCTTTCAGAATCTTCTAAAGCCATGACATAATTTTCTGGAATTTTCCAAGCTGTTTAAAGGCACAGTCAACTTAGTGTATGTAAACTTCTGACCCACTGGAATTGTGATACAGTGAATTATAAGTGAAATAATGTCTGTAAACAATTGTTGGAAAAATGTATTGTGTCATGCACAAAGTAGATGCCCTAACCAACTTGCCAAAACTATAGTTTGTTAACAAGAAATTTGTGTTGTGATTGAACCAACCTAAGTGTATGTAAACTTCCGACTTCAACTGTATGTTGGATTCACATCTCCATCTCAACCAAAAATCTAAGTTAAAGAATTGTTCTAATCAAATCAAACTTGATTTAAAGTGTGTTTAAAGTTTGATTTGATTTAGTCCTATTCTTTAACTTACATTTTTGGTTGAGATGGAGATGTGAATCCAACATATCAAATATAAATTTGTAGACAAACTGGAATTAAAGTCAGTGTCAGAAGATAAATATCTGAAATACAACAAATACTCTATTAACTTGTGGACAAGTTAAAAAATGATATGTTGGATTCACTTCTCCAACTCAACAAAAAATAAACGTTAAAGAATGGGATTAAGCCAGTGGCTCAGATGGAACTATACAAGCAGTGTCAACCAAACACAATAAAATATTACATTTGTAATACAGTAAATAGCCTAAAGTTAAAGATGTTAAAGATGCAATATGCAGAAATCGCTCCGCCATTTCCTGGTTGCCAGAATTCTAATAGGTAGCTTAATTTCAGTTTATGTGACAAAACAAGCACGTAGGCTATAGTGTAGAGAATCATTGTACCGTATAAACTGCTGTGAAGTATATTTTCAATAACCAAAAATATTGTATTTTCAGCTGTTTGAAGCTGGTGTACAAAAAACTAAAGTGAAAGATGCAAAAAATAAGCTTAAGAATGGCAAGCATAAAAATAGCGCACCTTAGACTTACTTTCAATGAGAATGACATCTATAACTCACATTTCTATTTGAATTTGGTCGGGTGGTCTAAAAAGTTACATACTGCAGTTTTAAGACTTTCTTACAAACTGATGTAACGTTCAACCTTAAAATGAGTAACACATCCATAGCCACATTTTGAGGTTACTTAATGTAACTATACATTTCTCCTTATGTAATCATACAACATGTGCATGTTTAAGATAGCATGCATAGGTCATCGCAGGTCTGTGGAGATCTTCACCATTGCTTGTACCGTGTATTTTTTATGTAATCTCAACTGCAATCCAGGTCATTTGGTTCTGATATTAGATGCACAGTGATAACACATTAATATGTTGTATAAATAAATAAAGTATCTGACATTCCATTCCCATTTAATTTTTGCTGTGCATTTAAATGGTTGAAAGCGCAGTGATAGACCTTTGGAAATTCCACGAACTATCGGCTGTTTTTTTGAGTGGGTGAACGTAGGTTGTAATCTCATCGATCAACGGCTCAACCAAATATTACCAAATGATTCACGTTGAAATGACGTGGTGTGCACAGTGAGCGGGTTCAGTGAACCATAGGGAAGTGAAATGAGACAGTGCTGACAAAGGGACTCCTCCACCCCTCCTCTGACATCAGCAGTAGTCAGAGCGGGATAGAAATAGAAGTGGAAATGACCCGTGAGTGGACAGTCAAATGATCAGTCTTGGGTTGTGAAATCTAGCAGTCTTAAGGACAACGATTCAGAAGGAGGCAGGCAGGTCGAGGTGTAAATGGTGATCACATGGATTTTCACAGCGCTGATGATGATGGTGATAAATGTACAATTCAATTATATTTACATATATATATATATATATATATATATAAAAATACAAACTTCTGACTTTACATGTCAGCATTCCAAAGAAAAGGCAGAACCTCTCCTAACAGAGAACATCCCAAAACAGACACTAATAAACATTTGGCTACATCTATTCTGGTGGGCAGGCCAGCTACATCTATTCTGGTGCGCAGGCCAGCTACATCTATGCACATTCACAGTGACAACACAGAGAATGAGGAGCTCTCAGGACTAAACAGCACACAAATAGGCCTACATGTTACCGAAAAAAGACTTGAATCATTTTATGTATCTGCTCTGACCACGCTAACCTCTGTCAACACATTCGACAGTTCTAAAGAGGCAGTGTGTTTGTGTGCGTGTGTGGTGTTGGGGGTCCTCTTTTGTTTGTTTGCTATGCCACAAACTCCCGCTGGGAGAATCATACATATGTCTGTGTCACCGCCAAGGCCAGAACCAGGCTTCCATACAGCTACAGAGAGGAGAGGAGGGACTGTGTGAGCATAGTCCCAAGTGAAGGCAGTTCCATCTGGCACTCTCTCCCTCAGGCTATAGCTAGTCCCCGTTATGGGTTCATCTTTATGGGCCCAGAACGATAGGTTTAAGTGCTTTTCTGACCAGAGCAGTTATTTCTGAAAAGGCCAGGTCAAGTTGAAGAGCATGACTGAATAGATACAGCGTGTCTCTACGCACGTGGAACATCAATGACTCTGGTGAGGTTCTTCATGTGACCCACCTGACTGAACAAGGATTCTTCCATTCCATTATTTTAAGGCAGTCATTCAACTGACCACCTTGATAAGAGTACTCAAGACTTCAACTTTAATGGTCTGGACTGGAGGCTGAACACAAACAGTGTTCTCCTCGCTGTGACTTTGGGATATGAAGTCTATAGAACGAGCGTACGTAGTTTGTTGTACTGCCTCTGTACAATAAGCCATTTTGTTTGATCCTTAATGTGGTTCACGTAGTCGAGTGTTGTTTATGTATGAGGGAGTGTGGCGGCTGTATTTATGTATACTGTATGTGAATGGGTTAGTGTGTATGTGCATGCATGAGTGTGTGTGTGTGTAGGTATGAAGTGAAAGAGGGGTGTGGGGGTTGCATGCTCTGTCTCTGATGCAGCTGCAGTGAGCCCCTAGCCTTTCCTCTGGATAGAAGTGGTTTCCTCCTCAATACAATGGGGACTCTGTTGGTTGGGTTGTTTAAACAGGGGCCCTCATCCCTTGGTGCTTTTTGTGTTGTGCACTCTTTTACTCTTTTACGTTCCGACCCTCACAGGGACAGACGGCTGTAAATCCAGTTGAAGGACTAGTGGGTTATGGCTTTAACACTACGTTTGCATTCCAAACGGCACACTATTCCCGATTCAGAACTGTTGTTTTAAGGTTAGTTAAAGTAATGTCCATAAATTCTAGTCCGTAATTCCACATTTGGGTGACATTCCAGAGCCTTTCGTTCCAGATAGACAGTTCTCCTGGTTCTGTTGTGTTTTCCCTCCAGGCTCCAGCCGATCTCTAGCTGACACTCTGGCTGACTGTGTAGGGTGCCAAAGGGCTGGCGGGCCACGACCGGACTTACTGAGGCATTCATCTACCTGCATTGCTGGCATACCATACGTATATCCTCTGGTCTGGGGCTTCCCTCAGGACGTCTGTTGGCCATGCTGGAATGAATGAATACCTGACTCATGATTCATTGTAGTGGCCACTTTGTTTATGTTTCATCTCATAACCTTTTTCGTTCCTCTGTTTCCTGTGTCAAAACATTGGTTGGTTAGCTAGTAGCAGTGTTTTGTCAAGTGGGGTCATTCTAGAACATTGTTGTGTGATAAGGTCATTGATATGTATTGGACATTCACCACAATCGCCTCCTGCCAGAAGAACTCTGGGGTATACGGTGAAGAGTGACCCAGCGGGGCGAAACTGGTTGAAATGACATCAATACAACCAGTTGGATGTTATCTGGTTGTAATCGCGTCATTTCAACGTGTTCTGCCCGCTTGGAAATGCCACCACTAGGCTTAAGATTCACGTTGGAGGTTTTCACATCTGGCTCCTTCACAGAGCCCCTGAGCCCCAGACATGGCTTTATATTTCCCACCCTGGCCTGATCATAACAAGCCTGGTCCGGCTTCAAAGAACCTTATTATGATAATTGTCTGGAAACTCATCTCAGCAGGACTCAACAGGCTATGAACGGCATAGATCATTCTTCTCATGTCCCCGATCCAGCACCATCGGAGGAAAAATGCATAAATACACGTACACACAGTTTGAGGGGCAGCCATAGCTCAATTGCTTTTTTTTTGTTGCTCTGAAATGGTTGTTGGCCATCACAAGTTTTTATGGCTTGTTTCATGAATTAACAAACAGTTTTGAGGGGCAGCCATACCTCAATTATTATTAGAAAAATAATAATATGAAATGGTTGTCAGACATCACACCAAGTCTTTACGTCACATAACGTGTCTCAGACTGCCAGTGGATGTCTAGACGTTTGCCTCTTTGGGTCTCCATTGGCAAGCGGCGACTGGTAGAGAACTTATACAAAGGTCTGAGAGCCAGAAGGCCCAGGGGAGATGAGGGGGTTTTCAGGCCAGGCTTCCAGACCTGGGTTCAAACACTAATTCAAATTATTTCAAATAGTTTTTCTGTCCTGGATTGAGCTTGTCTGTTGCAGTGGAACCAATAGAAAAGACATGAACTTGCAAACCCCACTCACCTGGCACTCCAGGCAGGGTACATCAAACGCTAAAAGTATTTGAACGATTTTCAATATTATTTGAACCCAGGTCTTCAGAGGGGAAAGTGATGGGCTGAGCAACAGTCAGCCCTGGCTCCTGCGCTGCAGGGAGAGCAGAGCCGACTGTAGGACACACTCACAGCCACACCACAGCTGGAAAGCCTGTTGCTGCTAACTGCCGCATCAAGATGGTGTCATGGGGATTTTACACGCTTGTGTTTTAACGCTTTTCAGGCCATCAATTCAGCTATTATGTTGCTTCGTAGCATGGATTCATTGTCTGCAGAGAAGCAGATCAGTGTTAGATCATTCATTTTCCTTGATACAAACTGTTTATACATTATATGTAACATATTCAATTAATTTTTTATATGACTTTTTTATTTTTACTCTGTGTTTTTACTTTGTGTAATTACTGCAGTGGGCTAAATCAGGGTCACCCAGTGTTTCTGGGTAGTCTTAAACAAATCTACTTTGAAACAAAAGTATACACCTCACACACATGGTTATGGACTTAAAAAAAGAAGACACCTGTACCATGTCAGATATCATTTTGAATTTGAATCCCAATATTACACTTTATATACATCACAGAAGACTGAAATATAACAAAACCATTGGACATAAACACCAGATTTTCGGCAGGTTTAAAACAACAATGTAAATTTATTATGAAATTATGACAAATATTAATAACATTCCACCCATGCGGCCACTAGAGGGCGATTTGGTCAGTTGACTGCAGGAAAGGGGGTATGTACAGATCAGTACTATCATTAGTTGTCATTACTGTAAGTGGTTTGGGACAATGGAATTGGAATGTTATATTGTCCTGGTGGTTCAGAGAATGTGGTTCTGTCATTGTATTTAGCTAGCATGTTAATGAACACCTCAGTTAGCTCAGGCTTGTTATGTTAATACGTTAATGTGGCTGCCGAGCTTGTTTTAGTTGGTTCTGTCAACAATAACCTGCAGGGGGAGAGATAGGGTCCTATGTCATCCTGCCAATACTCCTCCCCCAATACTCCACCTCTTTCTCCCCCTCTCTTCTCTCTTTTCATCCTCTCTTCTCCCCCTCCTCACTCCGCTCCCATTTTTCTCTCTACCCATTTTCTGTCTCCCATCCTCTCTCTCTCCCTCTCTTTATCCTACTCTCCCCCTCCCCTCTCGCTCTCTCTCTCTCCACCTCCCTTCTATCCCCCTCTGTCTCTCTGGGTGAGGTGGCAGTAGGCTAGCTGGTTGGTAGGCCCTGGCCCCAGTAGTTCTCCAGTCTCTTTGTGCTGATTGCTCTGGCTTTGCTGGTCTTTGTTGTGACTGCCTGCTTCGGGTTACCTTGTGAAGAGCGCCAGGCGGATCAGATGTCGGCGCAGAGAAAGGGGGCAGCGTTTTCTCACACTCCTTTCTGGCTCTGCCTCGCTCTTCATTTAATTCAACAGGTCTTTTACCTGAGAGCATGAAAACAGTGATGGCATTTTTCAAACACACACACCACACACACTTTAAAGTACTTTTTGGTCTATCTTTACTTTACTATTTATATTTTTGACTACTTTTACTTTTACTTCACTACATTCCTTAAGAAAATATTATACTTTTTACTTCATACATTTTCACTGACACCCAAAAGTACTCATTACATTTTGGACAGGAAAATGGTCCAATTCACTCACTTATCAAGAGAACATCCCTGGTCATCCCTATTGCCTCTGATCTGGCGGACTCGCTTTTTCCACCACTGCACACACACCACAGGAGGTTGGTGGCACCTTAATTGGGGAGGACAGGCTCATGGTAGTGACTGGAGCGAAATCAGTGGAATGGTATAAAATACATCAGACACATGGTTTCTATATTATGATCCGTCCTCCCCTCAGCAGCCTCCTCTGATACACCCACCCACAGACAGACAGACAGACACACACAGCCCCCCTCAGCAAACACGTAATAACATCTACCAAACAAGAAACTCATTACTCAAGGCTGTTTTATTTGCTGAAGAGCCAAGGAAGTCCCCCTGGTCCCATGACGATGATGGTGACAGCTGAGGTTCCTGTCCTGTCCGCTTTCATTGTGCCCCGCTAGTCCCAGGGTGTGTGTGAGTGTGTGTCTGTCCTCTTTCATTGTACTTTGCTCACAGGGAAGAGGACAAGGCAGACAATAATGTTGGCAGTGATGTTAACGGGGTAAAAGACTACAGTGTAGCTAGCAGCAGTGCATCTGCAGATGTCGTCAGGGATGGAATCTTACCAGAGATGGAGCCTAACAATACATTGTCACTGATTCACTTACATGACATTGCATTACATTGTTCCACCCATGCTTAGTCACTGCGATGTAATATTCCTTGGTACAAACAGCCTTATCTCATGCATTACCTCAAGTATGGGAGTCTGTAGGACAGGGGGGGTAGAGTGAGAGGGGGTGAGCGGGAGAGGGCATTAGGAGAAAGGGGAGAGGAAGGGAAGAGGGGGAGAAGGGGAGACGGGGAAAGGAGAGACAGGGGGAAAGGGGGAAGAAGAGAGAGGGGAGAAGGGAGGGTTAGGAGGCTGCCCTTCCTTGCCCTGGGGAGGGCACAGCCTATATTCTCAGATTCTTCTCCCACTTGTTATTTAAGGGGGGGGAGTCTTGAGCCAAATACAGACTACTGACTACTCTACTCACTAAAACTGATTCACCGCCCAAACTCAATACATAGGGTTTTCTTTTCTCATCCACTGTGCCTAAGATGTGCTCAGTAAAAAGGGCTTAAGAAAACAGTCAGTCTAGGTCTAGGCCATATTCATGTTGTTTTCTTTGCCTCCTCAGTCTTGGATTCTTCTTGGATCTAGTTTCTGTCAGGGATCAACAGCGAGAGGTTTTCCATCCTTACCAGCCAATACCCTTTCATTAAAGTGTAGCAGGAGCAAGCCTAGAGTTTCTCTCTAGGGGGTCAATTTCTCAGACGCAGTCTAGGGCAGTCATTTTTTACAGTGGGATTGCTTTCAAAGGGAAAGTAACCAGTTGGCACTTGGCAGGGAGGGAGGCCATTCTCTTGCAAGGCATGTTTATGCGTGATTGCCACATAAAAACACCTTAGGACCACCAGGCTGAGGTCTCATCTGCTGTAGTCCTACTAGATTCGGAGGCAGTCAGACAGTCAGACGGTCGGCGGGCGGTGGTGGAGTGTCTGTGCTGTATTATTCTCCATCAATCCACTGGATATGAGCTACCTCCACCCCTCTCCCTCACCTCCATTTAGAGAGAGTGACAGTAGACTCTTTGAAAAAAAGGGTTCCAAAAGGGTTCTTCGGCTGTCCCCATAGGAGAACCATTTTTGGTTCCAGGCAGAACCCTATTTGGTTTCAGGTAGAACCCTTTTGGGTACATGTAGAAGCCTCTGTAGAAAGGGTTCTGCATGGAGCCCAAAAAGGTTCGACCTGGATTTTCTGTTACCAATTTGTTTGCCAAAATCTATTTGCAAGCCAGAAATAGGGCAATTACTGTAGTTTTAAAAGTATATATCACACAGTATATAACTATATATATATATTCTGTATATATGTCTGCTTAGCCAGTACTTAATGAGAACGTTCAGTAAAACTCCCAGATTTACATGGATTTAGCTCAAACATGGAGCTCTTTATTGGGCTTGTTTGTGAATATACTACAGAGATCTTGGTGAAATAAACTGATGTCTGATATCTGGACACCAACCAGAAACACAATCAAACAAAACAAACCAGAAAGTCCTCTAGCTCCAGGAATACACAGCTCTGGTTTTCTAGTGTTATTTATAACATGGAACTATGGGAGGAAGCTCTGTTGATAGGAGCGTACTGAACGGTTGATCGTGTGAGACTATGGTAGTGTTCCAAATGGCACCCTATTCCCTACATAGTGCACTACTTTTGACCAGAGCCCTGTAGGGCAGGGTCTTGGGGAACGTTTTGGTTTTTGCCCTAGCACTACATAGCTGATTCAAATAATCAAAGCTTGATGAGGAGTTGGTTATTGGGGGCAGGACAGAGTTTGGGAAACCCTGTTGTAGGGAATAGGGTGCCATTTGGGATGTAGCCTATGAGTAATGGTCTAATTTGGCTCAGTGCAGTATATCTGTCCTTTGTTATCTCTGTAGGTGTTGAATCTGTGGGAAAGTAGCTTGAGAAACATCCTGTTGGTCCTCCGTGTTTTTCTCAGTAGTTTATTTGGGAGCTTCTGGCTGCTTTAAGGCCCTACGATAGACATCCTGTCCTACGGGCTGCTCTGGCTCAGACAAGGCTACTAGTCTGGCTGCTTTGCAGGTCATAAACTGAACTAGAGGATAAGTGGGAATCAGTGAGGCAGACTCAGCAAGAGAACTGGCTGGAGTAATAGGACATATGAAGTTCCCTGTTGATTATGACGTCCATGCTGAGTCTCTGTGGTGCTGAGCTGGGACTGTTGAGCTGGGACTCTCTCTCTGATCATTAGTGAGATACTGCTGGTGATAATACAACTGGTATAACTGGTCAGGTTGGCCATGGACTTTATGAGAATAAATGCCTGTTCACAGATCTGTTTTGCTGGCCTGCCAACTCCTATGGTCACCAGGCTATGAGATTAAGGGTTGGATGTGTATATTTGTATATGTGAAGTTACCAGGCTCAGGCCCCGTGTGTGCCTCGTTTGATCAACGGGGAAACATATTGGTCCTGCCCACTGGCTATTGTCCTGCGATATGCTATTGGGAAAAAATTGCTCAAATGTCAAAGGATGGGAATGGCATTGACTTCACAGAATCAACACAAAGCTGTGTATTCACTCCTTTGTCAGGCCGATCAATCTCAGTTCAAACAAGAAAGACCTTTGCTGGGTTTGCTATGACAAGCACCACATTTTGGGAGTTTTCTTTCTGCATCACTGTATTTTTCCTCATTCCAAAACTACCAGGAGAGGTGCTAACTCTGTTGGAATAGTATTATTTTGCGCGTCTAAAATAGTCCTACTTTAATACTTTTCTTAGCTTCTTCTTGTAAACACAGGATGTAGAAAGTAAAATGAAGTTAGCTAAATTGGGTTATGTTGCTCCAATTACCCAAATCTAGCTCGAGGGGAAACATTCCCTCTGTATCAGTGTGTGTGTTGCAGTCAGGGGGCCTGGAGAAACAGTAGAGACACTCCTAGTCTTCCTCTGGTCTGTCATGCTTTTAAAGCAACATTGTAAACTTGGTGGTTCAAGCCTTGAATGCTGATTGGCTGAAAGCCATGGTATATTAGACCGTATAGTACGGGACAAAAACATACATTTTACCATTCTAATTATATTGGTAACCAGTTTATAAGGCATCTCTGGGTTTGTGGTATATACCACGGCTAATATACCACGGCCAAGGGCTGCATCCAGGCACTCTGCGTTTCGTTGTGCGTGAAAACAGTGGCATATTGGCAATACACCACACCCCCTCGGGCCTTATTGTTTAATTTTACAGCTGCACACACACATATACAGTTGAAGTCGGAAGTTAACATACACTTAGGTTGGAGTCATTAAAATCGTTTTTAAACCACTCCACACATTTTTTGTTAACAAACTATACTTTTGGCAAGTCGGTTAGGACATCTTCCTGTGTGCATGACACAAGTCATTTTCCCAACAATTGTTTACAGACAGATTATTTCAATTATAATTCACTGTATCACAATTCCAGTGGGTCAGAAGTTTACATACACTAAGTTGATTGTGCCTTTAAACAGCTTGGAAAAGAAATAAAAGCTGAAATAAATCATTCTCTCTACTATTATTCAGAAATGTCACTTTCTTAAAGTAAAGTGGTGATCCTAACTGACCTAAGACAGGGAATTTTTACTAGGATTAAATGCCAGGAATTGTGCAAAACTGAGTTTAAATGTATTTGGCTAAGGTGTACAGTGAGGGAAAAAAAGTATTTGATCCCCTGATGATTTTGTACGTTTGCCCACTGACAAAGAAATGATCAGTCTATAATTTTAATGGTAGGTTTATTTGAACAGTGAGAGACAGAATAACAACAACAAAAATCCAGAAAAACACATGTGAAAAATGTTATAAAATGATTTGCATTTTAATGAGGGAAATAAGTATTTGACCCCCTCTCAATCAGAAAGATTTATGGCTCCCAGGTGTCTTTTACACAGGTAACGAGCTGAGATTAGGAGCACACTCTTAAAGGGAGTGCTCCTAATCTCATTTTGTTACCTGTATAAAAGACACCTGTCCACAGAAGCAATCAATCAATCAGATTCCAAACTCTCCACCATGGCCAAGACCAAAGAGCTCTCCAAGGATGTCAGGGACAAGATTGTAGACCTACACACAGCTGGAATGGGCTACAAGACCATCGCCAAGCAGCTTGGTGAGAAGGTGACAACAGTTGGTGCGATTATTCACAAATGGAAGAAACACAAAAGAACTGTCAATCTCCCTCGGCCTGGGGCTCCATGCTAGGTCTCACCTCGTGGAGTTGCAATGATCATGAGAACGGTGAGGAATCAGCCCAGAACTACACGGGAGGATCTTGTCAATGATCTCAAGGCAGCTGGGACCATAGTCACCAAGAAAACAATTGGTAACACACTACGCCGTGAAGGACTGAAATCCTGCAGCGCCCGCAAGGTCCCCCTGCTCAAGAAAGCACATATACATGCCGTCTAAAGTTTGCCAATTAACATCTGAATGATTCAGAGGACAACTGGGTGAAAGTGTTGTGGTCAGATGAGACCAAAATGGTGCTCTTTGGCATCAACTCAACTCGCCATGTTTGGAAGAGGAGGAATGCTGCCTATGACCCCAAGAACACCATCCCCACCGTCAAACATGGAGGTGGAAACATTATGCTTTGGGGTGTTTTTCTGCTAAGGGGACAGGACAACTTCACCGCATCAAAGGGGACGATGACGGGGCCATGTACCATCAAATCTTGGGTGAGAACCTCCTTCCCTCAGCCAGGGCATTGAAAATGGGTCGTGGATGGGTATTCCAGCATGACAATGACCCAAAACACATGGCCAAGGCAACAAAGGAGAGGCTCAAGAAGAAGCACATTAAGGTCCTGGAGTGCCCTAGCCAGTCTCCAGACTTTAATCCCATAGAAAATCTGTGGAGGGAGCTGAAGGTTCGAGTTGCCAAACATCAGCCTCGACACCTTAATGACTTGGAGAAGATCTGCAAAGAGGAGTGGGACAAAATCCCTCCTGAGATGTGTGCAAACCTGGTGGCCAACTACAAGAAACGTCTGACCTCTGTGATTGCCAACAAGGGTTTTGCCACCAAGTACTAAGTCATGTTTTGCAGAGGAGTGAAATACTTATTTCCCTCATTAAAATGTAAATCATTTTATAACATTTTTCACGTGTTTTTCTGGATTTTTTTGTTGTTATTCTGTCTCTCACGGTTCAAATAAACCTACCATTAAAATTATAGACAGATCATTTCTTTGTCAGTGGGCAAACGTACAAAATACTTTTTTCCCTCATTGTATGTGTAACCGGTGTGAAATGGCTAGTTAGCTAGCGGGGTGCGCGCTAACAGTGTTTCAATCTGTGACGTCACTGTCACGTCCAGGCCTGGGTTAGCAGGCTGGTGTTTAGTTTGTCTTTTGTTTAGGAGGGTTTTGCGTTCTAGGTTTTGTATTTCTATGTTGGGGAAATGGTTCCCAACTAGAGGCAGCTGATTGTCGTTACCTCTAATTGGGAACCATATAGATGCTTGTGGGTTTTCAATAGGGTTTTGTGGGTCATTGTTTTAAGTAGTATGTTTAGTGGTGTGTGCACTTTTAGCCACGCCGGTGTTACGATCTTCGTTTGTTCATTAGTTTCCCAGTCACGTGTTAAATAAAGTATGTATACTGGATACCTCGCTGCATCTTGGTCCGTCACTCAAGGAGATCGTGACAATCACTCGCTCTGGGACCTTGAAGTAGTTGGTCCCCTTGCTCTGCAAGGGCTTTTGTGGAGCGATGGGTAACGATGCTTTGTGGGTGTCAGTGATTGATGTGCGGAAAAGGTCCCTGTTTCGAGCCCAGGTAGGGGCGAGGAGAGGGACGGAAGATATACTGTTACATATGTAAACTTCCAACTTCAACTGTACATGTACCTGTATGTGCAGTACACAGGCTTTAACCGTTAGGGAGAAACAAACCTGAACATCGAGCTGTTTGGTGGGTTTTCATGTTAGAGATCATGGCGCCGCCATCAGGAACAGGAACAAAGAGTAGATAAGTAGCCTAATATCGTCTGTTTGCTTTTCTTTGTAAAGGTTAATGTTTGGATAATTAAAACATATTCATATGACACAATGAACAAACGTTATGCTCCACCCCCTTGCTTTAAATATTCTACTGTGCAATGTTCTTTACCAGAAAGCTGACAGAGATTATTCAGGGCACAAGTTTTGCTCTTCAGGATTTAAACTAATAACTACAAACCAGGAAGCTCTCTCTCTCTGTCTCTGTGTCTCTCTGTGTCTCTGTTTTTAGGGCTAGTGCAGAGTAGGCTGTGTGTACTACATGATTAAATTCGGAGAGTAGTGAACCTTGCTCTAGCCTGTATTGTGCCCGGAGGTTCTTCTTTAATCTGCACGGCTAGTTGAGGCTGAGCGTGGCAGGAAAACAAAGAGGAATGGGTTCTGGGCTGACGCTAGCCTGATCCCAGATCTGGAGTTGGCAAAACAGCATAAACAGACCTGGGACTAGGCTTGGCTGTGGCAGATCCTGGATCGGATATGAGGTTGTTTGTTTGCTCTTATCGTCTTCGCGTGTAGGTTCATTATCACTGGGTTGTTTGCATTGGAGCCAGACTTATTTCACATGATGAACTGTACTGGGAACTGTGGTAGTGACACCCACTCAGCAAACATTAGTAGTTCTCTAGTCCTTACAGGATTAACAATGAAGAAATACAGACTATTTACGTTGACAGAGTGTCTGTCTGGATCCGCCAATGAAGCCCATAAATACTGCTTAGACCACTCAGTCCTACTGTATCTTTTCCCCCCAAGAAGCTGACAGACGCTGTATACAACGTTACTGTGCTGAACTGGTGGTAAACCACACGTGTCATCCACTTTATTTGTTACTGTCTGAGATTCTGAAATATTTCAATTTTTAAAGTATTGTTGGATATCAAAGTTTGTGGTCAGTTTCCCATCCTGTTTCTGACATTTGGAATAAATGAGATGGAGCTCACACATCGACAGCCCTCCGAGTGGGAGAGGGAGCGCGAGAGAGAGAGAGGAGAAATAAAGAGAGAGGGAGAGAGAGAAAGAGAGAGGAGAAAGAGAAGAAAGGGAGAGACTGTGGAGAGACTGTGGTAGGTAACATTCCCCCCCCCCAAGAGAGAAAAGAAGGGAAGGAGAAAGGGAGTGAGAGAATTTAGAGCAAATTTGTACCATTATGAACAGGACACATTCCTTGTGTAATTCTGGACATCTGGAATGCTCAGGTTTTTTCTGAGCTGTGTAGGTTTTGGAAGGCAGAGGTTGCGTCCTATCTAGTGGACTACTTTTGACCAGAGCCAATGGGTAGTGCACTAAATAGGGAATTGGGTGCCATTTGGAAGGCAATGTTTTGTCAAAGAAGCCTAAAGTAACAGATTCTCACTGATCTCTCCACAGTCCTTCAGGTCCGAGAACCGTACAGTAGTTCTTCTCAGATACTTTTTTTGTGAATCAAATAATTGTTCATTTTAGAGGCTTTCAGATAGATTTTCTTTCTCCCTCAGGCAGGCAGCTTTGCATTCTTTTATTTGTCCTTTATTTTCAGAAAGTTTAATGAGTACTTCATAGACGCTCAAAGGATCAGTGATTATAGTTGCTGTTTGTCAGTGTGGTTTTAAACAAAGCCGGCAAATGTAGAGTAAAGTTGAGTTGCTATGTGATTTCTGCTTTAGATAGTGTGTTTAGGGGCAGCATCTTATCAAAGTCTGACTTCCACCAGACATCTGAGTCTGAGTCAATGACACCCTTAGCAGAGCCTGGAAATCCAGTCTGTACGCTGCTCCATTTCATGTTCAGTCAGGATTTCCAGGCTACTTCAGCAATACTGCATAGAAAAGAAGCAATGTGCCACAGTCCTCATCCAGCCTCTCAGACAGCCAGTCCAACATGATTCATGCTGCACACGTGCTGCTGATGGAAAGATCCAATCACCCCACTGCATTGTGGAAAAGAAATAAAAATACACTTTATATGTGATATTCCACTGCTATGAATCATTGTAGGGATAGGAATAGCATAGGAAAGTCCATGGGGCATGATACTACACCACATGCTGACACTATTGATAGAATGGTTTATTGATTCATTGGTACATTTCATCTTGTACACATTCACAGCTAAAAGCTGAATTGCAGTATACTACTAATGGTTGAATGGTTCAGAGGATCATGGATAGTCTGGGTTGTGATCTCTTCAAGCTCAGTTAGTGTAGCTCTTTCTCAATGAGTCTTTCTGCAATTCCTCACATCCTATCTCCTAGCCTCCTTCTCAACCATATTGGAGATCTCTCACCTCAGACTTTGACTTTCTTTAAAGGAGGTGGTGAGGAGTAAGGAAAGATGAACGAGGAAAGATGAATTGAGAAAGAGCCTGTGTGTGTTAGGAGATGAGGCTGGGGTAAGTTGTAGCTGAGGGTCACAGGTCAAGCTGACAGGCTGTTTGTGGTGTGTGTGTGTATGTATTGGTGCGTGTGTGTGTGTGTGCATATGTGTGGTTTGGCTGTAGGGCTCTGTCTATGTGGGATGTAAAATGGGGGGCCCTGAGTCTGAGCCAGACTGAGCAAACAGAGCAAAACCTTCATGGTCTCTTCAAAGAGAAATGCTGAGGCGATCAGTTACACATGACGGGGTGGCGAGGAGAGGAGCTAGCTGTAACTAACAGCCTCGTATTGTTGCACTTCCTGGTGTTTAAGAGATTTCAGAGTTGACCACTGACCTCTGTTTATGGTCTCATGACTCATGGTAGGAAGTCTTTACCCAGAAGCAGAGGCCCATGTCATAGAACGAACACACACACACGCCTGTGTTATACTGTATAGTGTGTGTTAACGCTCACGACGGTGGAGTAGAGACATAAAATGGGATAGTTGTCAAACAACAAATTAGAGCAATCATGCAAAATGTCTTAATTTGAGCCTTAGCAGTAAAACATTTGGCTGTTGCCTGTGGGCTGTTCTCCTCTCTCATGTTGTGTGGTGTTAAGTGTTTTTATGGCTGGATAAGTGATAGCAATAAGATAGTAAGTAGCAAGTAATAATAGCCATTTCCTTTCTGTTTTAGAGAGAGAGGCTGTAGCTACTAGCTAGCTGGTGGTTAAAAAGTGCAGTGTAGTCACTACTGAAAGATTCAGAAGCTTATTACGACCAACCGCAGAGAACGAGTGCTTCCCAAATGGAATCCTATTCCCTATTTAGTGCACTACTTTTGGGGCTCTATCAAAAGTAGTGCGCTAAATAGGGAATAGAGTGCCATTTGGGATGCAGATTAGGGTTTTGGATGAGCTCATGCAACAGGGTGCTACAAGTCAAGACAGGAAGTGAAGTCATAGGTGCCATACAAACAGTAAATTGGCCTCTAAAAACACAATATACTGACGCATGATCATCAGCCCTGACACTGCCATGAAATTATAAATTAGGATGAAATGATTAATGAATGATTCAACAAAGATGTGTGCATTGGGGTGTGTCTCATGAAATCTTGTCTGTCTTGTGTTTCAGAATTCCATGAACCTTCCTCCCGACAAAGCCAGACTCCTCAGACAGTATGATAATGAGAAGAAATGGGACCTCATCTGTGACCAGGTAAACTCCTTTAAATACGACAACACAGGCTACTACACAAGTAAACAATCCCACAGCTACACCTCTACAAACCCACACATCTAGTCTGTTCGAACACCAATAGCTATTCATCTATGCTGCTAGATTTGATCGATTTTTCTTGCAGTGTAGGTTTAGTCTTTTCTCCATAATGGTTGGAACCCTATTACGTTACACTGCTCACTCTGTCCACCCTCTTCCCCGTGTGTTATATTAGGAACGGTTTCAAGTGAAGAATCCTCCTCACACCTACATCTCCAAGCTACGAGGCTACTTAGACCCAGGAGTCACACGCAAGAAGTTCCGAAGGCGCGTCCAGGAATCCACTAAGGTTCTGAGGGAACTGGAGATCTCGCTGAGGACCAATCACATAGGGTGATGATCTATTCTCATCCCTCCCCTCCCCTCCTCTCCTCTCTTCTCTTCTGTCAACCAATGCGAGTCAGAGTACTGGAAATCCCCAATATTACTGTCCCTTCTCACATGACGTTTACAATAAAAATTGATGTGAGATTGATGTGTGTCTTCTACGAATACCACACTGTAATGTAGATGTTACCCCTGGGGCGGAGGGCAGCTACAAGAATACTGGCTACTATGGAAGTGAAAGGCTGGTGGGAAATCAACTCCCTTGTTATTTTCCCCTATAACAACCAATTCCATTATCTCCCCTTTAAGAATGACCCTTTAAGAGAGAAAGGGCCTTTATGTGCTCTTCCTCTTTCTCTTCCTGTCCTAGGGACCAACAGCTTGTTTTCCTGATGCCCAGATCTTTCCTATTGTTCTGTCCTGCCACCCTCCCCACCCGGCTTTACTTCATAGTGGAGTCTTCCTCTTCACAATGCACAGATGGTAGTCATTGTATTGTAATGCTAGGAAAGGAATGGTCCACTCCCCCATAACATAGCAGTGAGCAGGAAGCTTAGTTGTGTACGCCAGAGGGACAGTAAGCATGGCCTACCAACGATGAACCCTGAGAAAACAAACAAATATGCACACACACACACACACACAAAATTTGGTCAAACCTCGATTCAGCCCTTCCTTCCTCACTAACATCCTCAACTGTCTCATTTGATGTCACACAGATACTTACTGTAACTCTGATGGAAGTGCGTCAGAGATGTCCCCTGCCCTTTAAATCAAACTCAAATATACTCTCGTATTAAAAAGAGTTCTTTGTGATTTTTCATTGTATTCAGGGCATACCTCTAATAATAACTCCTATAATAGTCTGTGTTCTAATGTCTTTCCCAGAAAGACATACAGGCAGGAAAAGACAGAGGCTATTTTGAGACAGAGGCTTTGGTTTGGTTGGTAAATCCAGTGGAACAGAGCCCTGTTTATTGTGTCCGAATCCTGGCCCTTTCCGACGTGTTATTCCTCAGATTGCCAAGACAATCTGAAATAGCATCTGGTTGGACAGGAAAAGAAGGGGAGAGAGAGAGGGGCTGGTAGACAGGAAACTGATGATCAGGCGCGCCTCCCCCTCCTCCTCCCCTTTTCTCCTCCCTCCGCCCCAATCTCACTGCTTCTCACTATTTCCTCTCTTTCTCTGCTCACCTCTCTCTTCCTCACACAGGGGCCTCTCTCCCGCCTTTGTGCCTTACCTTTGGCTATCCAGAGTCTTGTGTTACCAAACAGTCCCCTGCCCCAATAACCTCCCTAACTAGCATGTTGGGGATATTTTGGAACCTTTACCCCAATTCCACTCCCCTGCAGTTTACTAAGGGGGAAGCAGGGGTTTGGGGACTAAGGGGGAAGCAGGGGTTTGGGGACTAAGGGGGAAGCAGGGGTTTGGGGACTAAGGGGGAAGCAGGGGGTTGGGGACTAAGGGGGAAGCAGGGGTTTGGGGACTAAGGGGGAAGCAGGGGTTTGGGGACTAAGGGGGAAGCAGGGGTTTGGGGACTAAGGGGAAGCAGGGGTTGGGGACTAAGGGGAAGCAGGGTTTGGGGACTAAAGGAAGCAGGGGTTTGGGGACTAAGGGGGAAGCAGGGGGTTGGGGACTAAGGGGGAAGCAGGGGTTTGGGGACTAAGGGGGAAGCAGGGGTTTGGGGACTAAGGGGGAAGGCAGACTGAGGGCTTGATTGTTCAATCCGTATCGCTGATGTTCAGAGCTATAGCGAGAATGAAATTTAAAGGCAATGTTCCCGCGTTTGCGGAGACTGCATTCACGAGAAACGTCGCATATGTCGGCTCAATCGGAAATGACCTTTCAATTGAAATCGCGCTGTAGCGCTGAACTTCAGCGATACGGATTGAACCGAGCCCTAAATACCATGACTGTCAGGGACTCCAACTTGAGCCCAGTCTTCACTCTCTCTCTTAGCCATACCATATGTCTTCCACATTCTTTCTCTCATCGCAATGGGAATTCATTTGTTTGGACTTTCTTTTCCCCCCTCCAGAGAACTAGAGTTAAATAGAGATGAAATCTGAAGCCTTGCTCGCTCGCGTTTACTTTCCGTTGCTGCTTTGCCAAGTCCTTTCTCTCTCTGTCAGGGGTGTAGTGGGGGTATAGGGGACCCCATTCTGAGCAGACTTTAGTCTACAAGATGTAGACTCAAATATGTTGGCTTTTGCAGCTCTTAGGAATGTGTGTAGCTAGTGTGTTCAGGTTTCAGTCTGCCCCGTTCCTTGTCCCTCTCTCCTGCCTCTGTACCTCTGATTATTAGGGCTATTATCATTTTCCATGTATCATAACATAGGGCCAGGAGTTTTTCCTGAGCATGTGAACTCATCAGGAAAAACTATGGAGTAATGCCCAGAGTTTTTCCCTGTTCAGGTCATGTGGGGAAAGGTCCTGGCCCTACTTAGGGATGATCCGTGACTAGCAGATAAGGTTGTTAGCCCTTGGCCGTTCTGCCCTGCTAAGCCCTCTCTGTGTCCCATGTCACCTAGGTGGGTCCGGGAGTTCCTCAACGATGAGAACAGAGGTCTGGATATCCTGGTGGAGTACCTCTCCTTTGCACAGTGTGCTGTCATGTGAGTACACACACCCTAAGCTTAGCTTAGCACATCTCTTCAGAAGAGACTAGAGGTAGTTCGCTACCTAACCAGATTGGTACTGGATCCAAGAAGTGTTGATCCCAACAGATAGGAGCTAAGGTCACACTGTCTGTGAAAAGGGGCAATAGCAAACTGGATGGATTCCTTATAGCATTGTGTTAATTTGAATGTGCCTGAATGTGCTTGTGTGCCTCATATGCTGCGTACTTGGCCGACTGAATGAGTGGTTGGACTTGATTGGGAATCATGTGTCTGTGCTGTTATATCGCCATGCAGGCACATTATGGACTGGGCCTGAATGGGAATGACTGAGCCTGTCAACTCTGTGTTGCACTAAGCTTTAATGTGCAGCCTTTTACTGTGCAGTTCTTCTGTATAACATAACCTTTGACCTTTTACCAAGCTGCATTTCTAACCTAATCTACCTCGACCCCTGTCTGTCCATCATCTGTATGTCTATCCATCTGTCTACCCGTCTGTCCATCCGTCTGTCGGCCTGTTTGTCTGTCCGTGGCCCAGGTTGAATTTTGAGGGTCTGGATAATGGGGAGGAGGGCTCCCTGGACAAGGCTACTTCCTGGAGTAGGTCTATAGAGGATCTACACCAGAGTGGCGCTCAGCCTTTCTGCAACACGCTGGTCCGCTCCGCGCGCCAGTCTGTGCTCCGGTACGTATCGTCTGCTACCGCGTTGCTGCTGCTACCGCTGCTGTTACTGTGCCTCGCTCATCTAACCCTCTGGCCCTGACGTATGTTAGCATGTCAGGTAGCAATCCAAACATATGTTAGCATGTCAGGTAGCAATCCAAACATATGTTAGCATGTCAGGTAGCAATCCAAACGTATGTTAGCATGTTAGCATGTCAGGTAGCAATCCAAACATATGTTAGCATGTTAGCATGTCAGGTAGCAATCCAAACATATGTTAGCATGTCAGCCAGTTGTTTGCTATGATGATGATGATGCCATGATGTAGAGCGGTCTGGGTCTGGAGAGCATTTGAAAGGACTGATGAAGAGTGATGAATGATTCGTCACTCCTGACCTCACTGCAGGGGTTTGTGGGTTAAATGATCTGCAGGGACAGGGACAGAGACAGGGACAGGGACAGAGACAGGGACAGAGAGGTGGTTTCTGACACCTGCACTGTGTGTTTCCTTCCATTTGACGGTCTTCCTCGTTCCAGATGTGTTCCACTGTCCTGTCCTGCCTAGCTCCAGGTGGGCTTCCTGCCCTGTGATTCTCCGTCTAGTGAGCTTATCACACACAGAGAGAGGAGAGACAATAGGGTGTGATAGGAATAAGAAAGTTATAAATGTACCACGAAACATAAACATGAATACTTTTGAGATTAGAATCTTTTTAGTGAGGGCACCCTGGGCACAGCAGTACTAGCTGGTATTTTTGGTCAACAGACATAACCCTATGTCTGCTAGTTTACTACAGGAAGGAATGCTTGAGAAACTTATGATTCAGTTTTCAAAAAAGACAAGCAGAAAACAGACACATGAAAACATGAAAAAGAGACAGAGAGATAAGAGGATGTGGAGGAGAGACTGTTCTGTAACAAGCAGACCTCAGTCTGGGGAGAAACGGATGTCGTGCAAGAAACCGATGGCTTCGCCTCGTCCCAGAATGCATCATTCTGTAACCACATGGGCTTCTCTGGTCTCTTTCCCTGACTGATCTCTCTTTGACACACTTTGAGCTAAAGGCATGGAACACAGACCCTGCAGTCACATGAATGTCAGATACTGTACAGCATTTCTTGCTGTCATAAATCAAGATGTCACAAAAAAGCACACAATATGAACACACAAGGAAGATGGGCTCTGATTATTTAGATCAAACAAGTGAAGTGGAATCATAAGCTGTTAAGAATGAAGTGGACTCACAAGTTGTTTTTGTTGATTGATAACTAAACATTGAATAAGAATATGTAAAATGGGAAGAATTACCATGCATAAATTGGTCATAAAATGGTATCTGATCTTCATCTAAGTCACAACAATAGACAAAACAGTCTGCTTAAACTAATAACAGACAAACAATTATAATTGTTCATGTCTTTATTGAATACACTGTGTAAACATTCACAGTCCAGGATGGAAAAAGTATGTAAACCCTTGGATTTAATAACTGGTTGACCCTCCTTTGGCAGCAATAACTTCAACCAAACGTTTTCTATAGTTGCGATCAGACCTGCACAACGGCCAGGAGGAATTTTGGACCATTCCTCTTTACAAAACTGTTTCAGTTCCACAATATTCTTGGGATGTCTCATGTGAACCGCTCTCGAGGTCATGCGACAGCATCTCAATCGGGTTGGGGTCAGGCATTCTGTTGTTGATTTACTTCTGTCTTTTGGGTTGTTGTTCTGTTGCATCACCTAACTTCTGTTGAGCTTCAATTGGCGGACAGATAGCCTTACATTCTCCTGCAAAATGTCTTGATAAACTTGGGAATTCATTTTTCCCATGATAGCAAGCTGTCCAGGCCCTGAGGTAGCAAAGCAGCCCCAAACCATGATGCTCCCTCCACCATAGTTTACAGTTGGGATGAGGTTTTGATGTTGGTGTGCTGTGCCTTTTTTTCTCCACACAGTGTTGTGTGTTCCTTCCAAACAACACAACTTTAGTTTAATCTGTCCACAGAATATTTTGCCGGTAGCGCTGTGGAACATCCAGGTGCTCTTAAGCAAACTTCGGATGTGCAGCATTGTTTTTTTTGGACAGCTGTGGCTTCTTCCACGGTGTCCTCCCATGAAGACCATTCTTGTTTAGTGTTTAACGTATTGTAGACTTGTCAATAGAGATGTTAGCATCTTCCAGAGATTTCTGTAAGTCTTTAGGTGACACTCTAAGATTCTTCTTAACCTCATTGAGCATTCTGCGCTGTGCTCTTGCAGTCATCTTTGCAGGACGGACACTCCTAGGGAGAGTAGCAACAGTGCTGAAATTTCTCCATTTATAGACAATTTGTCTTACCGTGGACTGACTTTTAGAGATACTTTTGTAACCCTTTCCAGCTTTATGCAAGGCAACAATCTATTTTGTTCGAGGCATGGTTCACATCAGGGAATGCTTCTTGTGAATAACAAACTCAAATTTTGTGAGTGTTTTTTTTTTATGGGGCAGGGTAACTCTAACCAAAATCTTCAAACTTGTCTCATTGATTCGACTCCAGGTTAGTTGACTCCTGACTCCAATTAGCTTTTGGAGAGGTCATTAGCCTAGGGGTTCACATACTTTTCCCAACCTACTGTGAATGTTTAAATGATTTATTCAATATAGACAATATAGTTTAAGCACACTATGTTTGTCTATTGTTGTGACTTAGATGAAGATCAAATCAGATTTTATGTAAACTTCATGCAGAAATCCAGGTAATTCCAAAGGGTTCACATACTTTTTCTTGCCACTGTAGTTGTTAACTTTTGCTCTCTGTTGCAGCTATGGCACAGCACCCAACAGCAAAACCATCAAGAACTCAAGACTCGTGAGCCAGAAGGACGATGTGCACGTTTGCATCATGTGCTTGCGAGCCATAATGAACTACCAGGTACTGACTGGGGATATCCACTACCAAAGCACCCCCCTGTTACCAATAACATACAGAGCAACCTAAAACACCTATTGTTCTCTCTAGTGGCATTAGACAGAACGGTAAAGCATAAATGCAACCAAATATGTTGTTTTAAAGATGTCAAGAGTCTCTGTTGCAGATGTTTCCTGTATAAGCCACAGTAAAAGTGAATCTAGGCAGTGTTCTAGAATCTATGCAGAATTCAGCCTTCTTTGCTTGTCTTTGACCACATCCTGTTCTCTCTCTACCTTTTCTCTACAGTATGGCTTCAACCTGGTAATGTCCCACGCACACGCAGTCAACGAAATTGCCCTGAGTCTGAACAATAAGAACTCAAGGTGAGCAGATCTCGGGCTCTATTTAGAAGCTGTTACTACGCACGTCCAGTAACTCTAGGTTGATTTGATTTGAGGTGCAGGGTACAACGATGTGCAGGTATCTATCATCATTTCAAGTTCAGGCCCTACCCCTGCCACCACCACCTCTGCAGCTTGAGAGATTTAAGGGTGGGTCAGGGTGCGGGTCAGACAATAGAGGAACATTTGATCAGCCTGTTCATGTGATACGCTCCTCATTCTCACGGGGCTCCCATCGGCTTCTCTCTGATGTTGGGAATGAGAACCATACATCCAGCCTGGTAAAGGCATGGTTTACAGTATATCCCAAATGGCGGCCTATTCCCTATTTAGTGCACTATTTTTTGTGTAGGGCCCCGGTCAAAAGGAGTGCACTATGAAGGGAATAGGGAGCCATTACGTAGGGACTAGGGTGCCATTTCGGATGAAGGCCTGTTATAGATCCAGTGTGTTAGAGGAATGTTTGGTATAGAGGGGTTACAGTGTTAAAGCATGGGAGCTGATCACTTCATAATGACCTCTTCTAGTATAAGCGTGACAAGCCCCTTGCTCTGGCTCCTCTGTGGGTGTTAAACATCAAAGTATAGAATTATGGATTTCCCCTTTGCTACAGTGGGGGAAAAAAAGTATTTAGTCAGCCACCAATTGTGCAAGTTCTCTCACTTAAAAAGATGAGAGAGGCCTGTAATTTTCATCATAGGTACACTTCAACTATGACAGACAAAATGAGGGAAAAAAATCCAGAAAATCACATTGTAGGATTTTTTATGAATTTATTTGCAAATTATGGTGGAAAATAAGTATTTGGTCACATACAAACAAGCAAGATTTCTGGCTCTCACAGACCTGTAACTTCTTCTTTAAGAGGCTCCTCTGTCCTCCACTCATTACCTGTATTAATGGCACCTGTTTGAACTTGTTATCAGTATAAAAGACACCTGTCCACAACCTCAAACAGTCACACTCCAAACTCCACTATGGCCAAGACCAAAGAGCTGTCAAAGGACACCAGAAACCAAATTGTAGACCTGCACCAGGCTGGGAAGGCTGAATCTGCAATAGGTAAGCAGCTTGGTTTGAAGAAATCAACTGTGGGAGCAATTATTAGGAAATGGAAGACATACAAGACCACTGATAATCTTCCTCGATCTGGGGCTCCACGCAAGATCTCACCCGTGGGGTCAAAATGATCACAAGAACGGTGAGCAAAAATCCCAGAACCACACGGGGACCTAGTGAATGACCTGCAGAGAGCTGGGACCAAAGTAACAAAGCCTACCATCAGTAACACACTACGCCGCCAGGGACTCAAATCCTGCAGTGCCAGACGTGTCCCCCTGCTTAAGCCAGTACATGTTCAGGCCCGTCTAAAGTTTGCTAGAGAGCATTTGGATGATCCAGATGAGGATTGGGATAATGTCAGATGAAACCAAAATATAACTTTTTGGTAAAAACTCAACCAAATGCGTGTTTGGAGGACAAAGAATGCTGAGTTGCATCCAAAGAACACCATACCTACTGTGAAGCATGGGGGTGGAAACATCATGCTTTGGGGCTGTTTTTCTGCAAAGGGACCAGGACGACTGATCCGTGTAAAGGAAAGAATGAATGGGGCCATGTATCGTGTATTTTATTTTGAGTAAAAACCTCCTTCCATCAGCAAGGGCATTGAAGATGAAACGTGGCTGGGTCTTTCAGCATGACAATGATCCCAAACACCCTGCCCGAACGAAGGAGTGGCCGTAAGAAGCATTTCAAGGTCCTGGAGTGGCCTAGCCAGTCTCCAGATCTCAACCCCATAGAAAATCTTTGAAAGTCCGTGTTGCCCAGCGACAGCCCCAAAACATCACTGCTCTAGAGGAGATCTGCATGGAGGAATGGGCCAAAATACCAGCAACAGTGTGTGAAAACCTTGTGAAGACTTACAGAAAACGTTTGACCTCTGTCATTGCCAACAAAGGGTATATAACAAAGTATTGAGATAAACTTTTGTTATTGACCAAATACTTATTTTCCACCATAATTTGCAAATAAATTCATAAAAAATCCTACAATGTGATTTTCTGGATTTTTTTTCCTCATTTTGTCTGCCATAGTTTAAGTGTACCTATGATGAAAATTACAGGCCTCTCTCATCTTTTTAAGTGAGAGAACTTGCACAATTGGTGGCTGACTAAATACTTTTTTCCCCCACTGTATGTATTTATTTAGTGCTTTAGGTTATCAATTGTAGACTACATTTTGCACCGGTGAAAAGAATACGGCTAATATTTAACAAAGTATAATATTAAATGCCATTATAGCAAAGTTGGATTTGAACCACGTACAGGTCTAGCCATGGATTACCAGAGTCGTAATGCGTTGTACCAAAGAACATGCATATTCTGTCTTGACAGGACAAAAGCCCTGGTGCTGGAGCTGCTGGCTGCGGTGTGTCTGGTTAGAGGAGGCCATGAGATCATACTCTCTGCATTCGACAACTTCAAAGAGGTGAAGTATTACTTTAGTATAACCTCAGTATTAGGCTACTGTAGGCAGAATTCACCATTTGTTTTCTTCCAAATACTTGGAACGCTTGCGTGAGCTTGCTTGGCACAATAAAACCAACAGAATAATCCCAAAAGTGGAAACCCTGCCCATCTGGCTCTTCAGGCAGGCTCAATGAAATGCTCAAAGTATTTGAAAGAAAATGAATACTATTTGAACCCTGGTAGGTCTGTTAGGCAAAGGCCAAAACCCTGCTATGTCTGGGGGCTATTAATCTCATTAAGCCACCAGATGTGAGGCAACCGTGATAAGGATCAATTTCCCAATGGGAGTGAGTGGATCACAGAGGTTTGCTTAGCCTCTCAGTTTCTAGCCTGTTTAGTCATCTTAACACCGGAATGAGCCGATTACTCTGCGCAATCTGCCGAGCACCACAGAATCCCATAGAGCAATACTCTAATCAGCCACCCAGTCACAACAATGTGTGATCCAACCAATGACTCTGTGGTGGGATTTCAAAATGCAATCATAATGACAGTTGAGTGTTTACTGAAACGTTATAGCTAAGATGTCCGCCACCAGTTTTGGGTTGTGTCTCAAATGGCATCCTATTCCCTATATAGTGCACACTTTTGACCAGAGCCTCCTCTGGTCATAAGTAGTGCAATATATAGGGAATAGGATGCCATTTGAGATGCAGCTCTGGTTTATAGCCATATTTGTGCAGCAATTAAGTATAAATTATAAAACAACTCTAAGCTAAAGAATGCTGATATGGAATGAGGGGTTGGATTTTATTCTGTATTTAAATCAGATGTTTTTGGGAAATCAGCTTGTTTGTTTTCTTTGTCTCCAGTGTGTGTGTGTATGTGGGGGGGTCTGGCGAGATCTCTATCCCTTTGCCTTATTTTTACTCTGTTCCCTTCCCAAGAATTCCTATAATTAGGAGGGTTTTTCATTGCAGATGGAGTGTGTTGACCTCTGCTTACACTCATAGCCTTGCCATGGGTCACTATCAGTGGAGGCTCCTCAGAGGAGGAAGCGGAGGACCATCCTCCTCAGTGAATTTCATAAAAATTAATATATTGAAACATTAAAAGGTTTTCCTTTTTAGATAAAACTATACTAAATATATTCACGTCACCAAATAAATGATTAAAACACACTGTTTTGCAATGAAGGTCTACAGTAGCCTCAGCAGCACTCTGTAGGGTAGCACCATGGTGTAGCCAGAGGACAGCTAGCTTCCGTCCTCCTCTGGGTACATTGATGTCAATACAAAACCTAGGAGGCATGGTTCTCACCCCCTTCCATAGAATTATCACAACTTCCAGAGGACGTCCTCCAACCTATCAGAGCTCTTGCAGCATGAATTAATCTAGTACTGAAAGCATAAGCTACAGGCAAACTAGCGCTGCAGTGCATAAAATATGGTGAGTAGTTGAGTCAAAGAGAGAGAACGACAATAGTTCAACAGTTTTGAGCAAATTCATTTCTCAAAAAAATTAAGGAGAAGATTGAGAGAGAGAGAGCGAGAGAGAAATGTATGAGGTGAGGGGGGAAAACTGATTGGTTGTATTTTTTTAAACTTTCACTTAGCTAGTAAATGCAGCTAGCTAGTTTAGCCTACTCAAACACCCAGCTCAAACAGAGGGATGCTATGTTAGCTAGCTGGCTATGGCTATCCAACACTGGAACTCTTCCAAGTCAAGATTTTCTTAATTTATTGCCACTGGGGCCCCGCCGCTGTAACTGCTAAACTGCTTTCAGACTGTACACTGTACTGCATGATTGTAGCGGGTTTACTAACGCGTTAGTTCTAGTAGTTTAAGTTGACTATGACGTGACAACGATGTAGGCTGTGTGTAGCGGTTAGCGGTCATGATATGAAGGTTTGGCTTGGAAAGATTTTTTTGCCTGGTCACAGACAGCTGATGTGTTGTGCACTGAAGTCCACAAGTGAAGGGTAAAGGTGAGTGCAGGAGAGCGCGTAGATAGTTGTGAGAAGGAATTATATATACAACGAGCTAAGTGATCATGCTGTTTTTATGTGGCTGCTATGAAAGTGAACTGTTTGCGTGTGATCAGGGGTGTATTCATTCCGCCAATTCTGTTGAAAAACGTTTCTTAAACCGAAGCAAACGGAACGGAAACGGGGATACACATACCTGAATATGTCGAATAGAAACTTGTTTGCAACTGTTGGACTAATGATTACACCCTAGATCAGCTACATGCAGGCAAGAGTGTGCAAGGCAGGCAGTATTGAATGTGTCACTGTCTGTCAAATCAAATAAAATGTTATTTGTCACATACACATGGTTAGTAGATGTTAATGCGAGTGTAGCGAAATGCTTGTGCTTTTAGTTCCGACCATGCAGTAGTATCTAACAAGTAATCTAACAATTTCACAACAACTACCTTATACACACAAGTGTAAAGGAATGAATACGAGTATGTACATATAAATATATGGATGAGCGATGGCTGACCGGCATAGGCAAGATGCAGTAGATGGTATTGAGTACAGTATATACATATGAGATGAGTAATGTAGGATATGTAAACATTAAATAAATGGCATCGTTTAAAGTGGCTAGTGATACAGACCACCTTGATTACTCAAAATTCTCTCGATGTGTGCACCTACGTTGTAAACTTTCATTCATAGGCTAGGTTGTAGAAACGTCATGATGGGTACAGGGAAAATGTGAGTATCATGTAGTAGCCTAAACCTATCGATGTTACATTGAGCTGGGTGAATGGGATATGAATGACAGTCATCCAATATGCTGTAATAGAAATAAGGCCATACTCATCAAAAACGGCACCGACCGCAACTGGTCACTATCTTACCCGAGACTCTGTTATACAGCACAGCAATATCAAAGCATTTTGGAAATGTTTTGGAACATATCGGAAACTGAGGAGATTCAAAAAGGTGAACGTAACTGAAAAACATCCTCCTCTTTTGGATTTGAAGATGACAAAATATGCTCCCATCTGTATTGACCTAATACATGATGTTTCTATTCCTTTTCAGGTGTGCAAGGAGAAGCATCGCTTTGAGAAGCTGATGGGCTATTTCCATGTGGAGGATGGGAACATTGACTTCATGGTGGCCTGCATGCAGTTCATCAACATCATGGTCCACTCAGTAGAAGACATGAACTTCAGGGTTCACCTGCAGTACGAGTTCACTAAGCTGGGCCTAGACGACTACCTGGAGGTAAGGAGGACGCTATGAATACAATATAATAATCATGTATTCATGAACAGTCACTAAAACAGGGCCTGGATTTTGACCAGTCCTAACATCTCCTTGAGCATTCCTTGAATGAAGTCTCCAAGGAGCCATACATACTGTAGGCTGTCTCATGCCTTTTGAGGCAGCATTTGAAGGCAGGAAGTTAAAATCGCCATTTTACGTTATGTCCCTTTTTCCAAGATGCCTTAAAATGTTGCCTTCTACGGTACCTTCATAATGTGAACCTGGACCTCCCCTTCTCTCCCTACAGAAGTCCAAGTACACAGAGAGTGACAAGCTGTCAGTCCAGATCCAGGCCTACCTGGACAATGTGTTTGATGTGGGCGGTCTGCTGGAGGACGCAGAGACCAAGAACGTGGCTCTGGAGAAGGTGGAGGAACTGGAGGAACACCTGTCCCATGTAAGAACCCCAAGACTGACCAGACCACCCACTGAGCCTCTGTGCAGGAGTGGAATGTTTTCAAATGGGTCATAGGTCAAATACACACATGGCGATGAGTCTTGAAGTTGTTATTAGCATAGAATTTTATAGAACATTTGTCCTTCTCCATACTGACAAATGTACATGAAAAGAGTTCAATGAAGTACCGTTGTCAGGTACGTCATTATCAGGTCTGATTGGGTCTACTCTGCTATTTCAGTCAGGCAGTAATGTGAAGTACACCATCCACCATGTTCTCCCAATGACCCCTTTCTAACACAGAAAGGGCAGGAGGCACACGTGCCGTCATCTGGAGAATTTCAAAACAAACCCGGCTTTCAGGGGCCAGGAATTACGGGGGAGGAGGAGAGCGAACATTCCCAGAGAAATCCTTTTATTTCTTCTACAACATGTTATCCAATTTCAAAAGTGAAAGCTAGCTGGGCCATGTCAGCCTCACTTGAACTTGCTGTGTCATGCTGCGAAGCGTATCACATTTATTATTGATGCTGCGGCGAATATAGTACACGAGAGAGAGAGAGAGAGGGCTATAAAGGGAGTGGAGTTGGACTTTACTGAATCAACGCTTTAATTCACCTCTCTCCGCTATCCCTTTCTCCATCCCCTCCGTCCCATCTCTCCACTCACTCTGCTTTTCTCTCCATGCCTGCTGCCGTTTCTTTCTTTGCTCACCCTCTTCATCCTCTCCACCATGTGCTAGGTGACAGAGAAGCTGCTGGAGGTGGAGAATGAGACCATCATGAAAGTGGCTGACCTGGAGAAGCAGCTCCTGCAGAAGGACAAGGATCTCCACGTCATACGGGTAAGATGAGCTGGTGATCACTATCATGATAAGGAATCAAATTACCATTACGTTTCTCATATACAGCATAAAATGTGATGATTCAGCACAGCCGTAGCGTGTCTTAGTGTTGTATTAATATGTTGTTTTGCAGCAGTGTTTTACGGCACCTGGTTGAGTATATGTACGGCCGTGGCAGAATAACATCAAAGTTTGATTAACTATTCTCTAGCAAGAATGCTATTATAGAAAATTGATTGGCAGGATATGGAATGATTATGATCCTGTATGGTTTGTGGAGTCATCATAGTCATTCCTCTCTGTCTCCCCCTGGTGGTCTGACCCAACAGGAGACGTATGAGTCGACCAACACCCAGGTCCACACCCTGAGGAGGATGATCAAGGAGAAGGAAGCTGCCTTCCAGAGGAGCTTCAACATCGAGAAGCGCCTGCTGGAGATGGAACAGCAGGGGACCATCCGCCTCCGCAAGAAGCCCGATGGGGACATCGCCATCGAGCCCCTGGGAGGGGGGTGTGGGTGGAGGTGGAGGAGGAGGAGAGAGTAGAGGTCCGGGGGTGCCTCTGGGTGACTTTGGGCAGAACGGAGGGTTCTCAGTGGGGCCTGGAGGAGTAACAGGGCCAGGAGGACCAGGAGGACCAGGGACTAGTCTACCACCAGCCAGTGAAGCACCTCCTCCCCCGCCTCCCCCCTCCTCCGCCTCCTCCTCCTCTGCCCTCTGCTTTAGGTACAGTACCATGATCAGTTATACTATTTCACATCATTATGCCAACTCCAACTTTAACTTGTTGGCTTTCTTTTCACATTGTCGTTCATAGCAGGGGTTCCAACCCTTCCATTCCAAATTCCAAAGCCCACTGAAAAGGTTGAGAATCAATACTTTACAGCACAAACTATGGTGGTTGTGTAACCAGGCCAGTACAGCTCGGCTCTGTAGTGTGAAAAGGGTATTACTGTCTGTGCTAAACAGTGTGTGTGGCATACATGTACAGTTGAAGTCGGAAGTTTACATACACTTAGGTTGGAGTCATTAAAACTCGTTTTTTCAACCTCTCCACAAATTTCTTGTTAACAAACTATAGTTTTGGCAAGTCGGCTAGGACATCTACTTTGTGCATGACACAAGTCATTTTTCCAACAATTGTTTACAGACAGATTATTTCACTTATAATTCACCGTATCACAATTTCAGTGGGTCAGAGGTTTACATACACTAAGTTGACTGTGCCTTTAAACAGCTTGGAAAATTCCAGAAAATTATGTCATGGCTTTAGAAGCTTCTGATAGACTAATTGACATAATTTGAGTCAATTGGATGTGTACCTGTGGATGTATTTCAAGGCCTACCTTCAAACTCAGAACCTCTTTGCTTGACATCATGGGAAAATCAAAAGAAATCAGCCAAGACCTCAGAAAATAAATTGTAGTCTCCCAAGGAGTCTGCTTCATCCTTGGGAGCAATTTCCAAACGCCTGAAGGTACCACGTTCATCTGTACAAACAATAGTACGCAAGTATAAACACCATGAGACCACGCAGCCGGCATACCGCTCAGGAATGAACGTACTTTGGTGCGAAAAGTGCAAATCAATCCCAGAACAACAGCAAAGGACCTTGTGAAGATGCTGGAAGAAATGGGTACAAAAGTATCTATAACCACAGTAAAACAAGTCCTATATCAACATAACCTAAAAGGCCGCACAGCAAGGAAGAAGCCACTGCTCCAAAACTGCCATAAAAAAAGCCAGACTGCGGTTTGCAAATGCACAATGGGACAAAGATCATACTTTTTGGAGAAATGTCCTCTGGTCTGATGAAAAAAAATAGAACTGTTTGGCATTAATCCCCATCGTTATGTTTGGAGGAAAAAAGGGGGAGGCTTGCAAGCCGAAGGACACCATCCCAACCGTGAAGCACGGGGATGGCAGCATCATGTTGTGGGGGTGCTTTGCTGCAGGAAGGACTGGTGCACTTCACAAAATAGATGGCATCATGAGGAATGAAAATTATGTGGATATATTGAAGCAACATCTCAAGACATCAGTCAGGAAGTTAAAGCTTGGTCGCAAATGGGTCTTCCAAATGGACAATGACCCCAAGCATACTTCCAAAGTTGTGGCAAAATGGCTTAAGGACAACAAAGTCAAGGTATTGGAGTGGCCGTCACAAAGCCCTGACCTCAATCCTATAGAACATTTGTGGGCAGAACTGAAAAAGCGTCTGCGAGCAAGGAGGCCTACAAACCTGACTCCAGCTCTGTCAGGAAGAATGGGCCAAATTCACCCAATTTAATGTGTGAAGCTTGTGGAATGCTACCCGAAACGTTTGACCCAAGTTAAACAATTTAAAGGCAATGCTACCAAATACTAATTGAGTGTATGTACACTTCTGACCCACTGGGAATGTGATGAAAGAAATAAAAGCTGAAATAAATCTCTCTCTACTATTATTCAGATATTTCACATTCTCAAAATAAAGTGGTGATCCTAACTGACCTAAGATGGAATTTTTACTAGGAATTGGGAAAAACTGAGTTTAAATCTATTTGGCTAAGGTGTATGTAAACTTCCAACTTCAACTGTATTTATGAGAGAGGAAGTCACTAGAGTCCAAAGGGACATAGGGGACATAGGTCTATGAGGGCAGATCTATGTTAGAGTTGCCCTCGCTGCCCTTTTGTGCCCAGCCAGGTGATTGGTCAGAGTAGGGTTCGGGCCCCGCCCGTCCAGACAGGAAAGGGAAACGCTAGGGTGTTTTCTCCCTCACTGTGAATCAAGGTGCTGACAGACTGTGCACACACACACACACACACAAGGAAACAGCTGGATGGAAGCACAACACTAGTGTATGCCATCATAAACCAATATTATGAATGATCTTCTATTCATCGTATTGATTTCGTACAGCATGTCAGAACTAGCCTCTCACAGACGTTCATACGCTTGGGATTTGATTATGGCTCATGAGAATAGAGATGCACAGACTTTGGCGTTATTGGTCGATGCTGACTGAGTGTTGGTGTTCTATTCCACAGGAGCGAATGCTCCACCTCCACCTCCTATGGCCCCGCCTTTACCAGGAACTACACCCAACTTCATCCTCAATATTGGCCTATCAGGTAAGAGCTAACATCAGCCTCTAAATACAATGCATCGCACGTCTGCTATGGTGCCACTACGGTTCATCTAAACTAAAAAGGAAACTCAGGGTGGAATATAGAATGTGTTGAAAAGATACAAGTCTGATGGTAATGATGTGATGGTAATGATTGTCTATATAATGGCTGTCCTGATATTCTATGTAACAATGAGTGTAATAATGTCGGTCTGCAGCTATCAGGATCAAGAAGCCCATCAAGACCAAGTTCCGCCTGCCTATTTTCAACTGGACTGCGCTGAAACCCAACCAGATCAACGGCACGGTCTTCAGCGAGATAGATGATGAACGAGTACTAGAGGTGAGTCTACCAGTCCAGGAGAAACCTCCCTTTAGGTGCCTTCATCTGACAGTTTCTCCCTTCATTTTGGGCCCGAGTTGTTCCGTGTCATGTCGCGTGGTCAGGAAAATAGGCCCTCAAGGCCCTCCTCCTAACTCATTGTACACTGATAGTTAAACCAGCCCTGCTTTGTTGCAATCAAAACAAAACTCCTAATTAAAACAATAGTCTTTTTCATAGAAAATGTGCATGCTTTGAGGTATCACGCTTGACTGTGTGTGGTGTGTGTTGTCTGTCTATAGGAGCTGGATGTGGAGAAGTTTGAGGAGCTGTTTAAGACCAAGGCCCAGGGTCCTTTGGTGGACCTGAGTGGCCCCAAGACCAAAGTGTCTCAGAAGGCTGCCAACAAGGTCAGCCTGCTGGACGCTAACCGCTCCAAGAACCTGGCCATCACCCTGAGGAAGGCCAACAAGAGCACTGAGGAGATCTGCAAAGCCATACAGAGGTACGTACTGTTATCTATACCTCGCGCTCCACAAATCAAAATGTAGTTTTTACGTCAACAATTCAGTTGTCACAAAGTGCATTACAGTAACCCGGCCTGGACCTTCAAAGAGCAAGCAACAAGCAGCGTCCAGGAAAAACTCCCTAGAAGGAAGTAACCGAGAGAGGAACCAGACTCCGAGGGGCCCAACCATGTGTTTCTACCTGCGTCGTTTCCAGGTCTAGCGCTGATGTTTCTAACCTGTCTTCCCCCTCTGATGCTTTATGCAAGGTCTCCCTACTCAGGTTTGACCTGAAAAGCACTGCCGGTGGACTTGGTGGAGTTTCTGATGTTTCTAACCTGTCAGTATTGCAACCTCTACTATCTGTTTCTCCCTATAGCTTTGATCTGAAGGCCTTGCCGGTGGACTTCGTGGAGTGTCTGATGCGGTTCCTTCCCACGGAGGCAGAGGGGAAGACGATGCGTCAGTACGAGCGGGAGCGGCGACCGCTGGACGCGCTGACGGACGAGGACCGATTCATGCTCTTCTTCTCCAAGATCGAACGGCTCACCCAGAGGATGAATATTATTACGTTTGTAGGGAACTTCTCAGAGAACGTCAGCATGCTAACCCCGCAGCTCAACGCCATCATCGCAGCGTCCGCGTCCGTCAAGTCTTCACCGAAGTTAAAACGCATGCTAGAGGTAAGGCTTTTCTCTCTTGGATTCCATCATCAGGGATTAAAGTAGTTTGACTTGGACGAGAAGCACCCTTTCAGTTTTGGCAATCGTGAATGTCCCCAAGAGTTTCTTAGCAGTTTTAGTCAATGGATCTTAGTGCAACAACTATTTTGTGAAAAACGTTGTTTTTTTGCGTGACCCTGGCCACCTTTTAATGGCGCTAAGATTGTAATTCTTTGCTTTCTATACGCTCATAGATCATCTTAGCCCTGGGAAACTACATGAACAGCAGCAAGAGAGGCTCTGTGTATGGCTTCAAGCTACAAAGTCTTGATCTGGTGAGTACTGTACGAAACAAAGTAGCGGCTTCTCAAGTGTTGACTGTATCTTCATACTAGTTACAAGGGGCTAGACTTTTTTCCAAGCTGTTCTCCTCCAGAATGAGAAGGGCCTTGGTTGATATGTATTCTGGCCATGCATTCAGTTTTATCTCCATATTAGTTATACAAGGCTACAATTATACAGTTGTTTCAAGAGTGAAAAAGAGGCTTGGCTGATATGCATTCCTCTCCTCCCACAGCTGCTGGACACCAAGTCTACAGACAGGAAGATGACTCTGCTCCACTACATAGCTGTGGTTGTCAAGGAGAAGTATCCAGAGCTGGCTAACTTCTTCAACGAACTACACTTTGTGGACAAAGCTGCTGCAGGTGAGTACACAATTACATAGACCTCACGAGACAGGGATGGGACTCCTCTTCTGACTGTATAAAGAAGACAGTTCATGTGAAGCACAGTAGAAATGAGGAGGCTTGATATTTGTGTGCGTATCTCTCTCTCTCTCTAGTGTCTCTGGAGAATGTGCTGCTGGACGTGCGGGAGCTGGGTAAAGGGATGGATCTGATCAGGAGAGAGTGTAGTCTCCACGACCACTCTGTTCTCAAGGGCTTCCTCCAGACCAGCGACACTCAGCTTGACAAACTGCAGAAGGACGCCAAGACTGCCGAGGTGAACTAAACACGCCCTATCAAAACTTCAAACACAATTGTTCAGTACTAGTGTGTAACCTTCTAAACTTCTTCCACTACCCTAAAACCGCTAAAGCAAGCACAGCATTTTTCTTCAGGGAAATTAGCCTTGCTAAAAGTACAAATGGATCAAAACCCACCAAAACACAGCCTAGTGTAACGGCGCAACACCTCTCCCTAGAAGCAGCACAACAAAAGCCCAAGATACAACAATGCAGGACAACACTTGACCTCAAACAAAAGGCTTTGTTGGCGATGTTGACAAATGTTGTGTCCCGCCTTTTACACTTCTGTCTCCCCCGGTCATTTTCTAGGAAGCCTTCAACAATGTGGTGAACTATTTCGGGGAGAGTTCCAAGACGACTCCTCCGTCTGTGTTCTTCCCTGTGTTTGTGCGATTCATCAGAGCTTACAAGGTAAGGGAGGACCAAGCAGCACAGTTCTAACACGTATCTTTACCTCTGTACATAAAGTATATAATATGCCACATAGCAAACGTTGTTACAGTAAAGGGCGTGCATACATTTATTATGCATATGTTACCTTACCAACCAAGCCACACAGGACCATGTTTAGGTAGAGATTGCTCTCTGTCCTATGGGAGTTAGCCTAACCTTTGGTTAGTCTGGGTCTGGGTGTTGCCCTGCTGCCTCGAAGAGCAGAGCAGAACTGTCTGTGTGCCACAGGACAGGGTGTGGACTGGAGTCACGGGTCTAATAACAGGATGGGCCAGCTGGGTCTGCCTTCAGAGCCGCAGCTGTGGTGTTTAGACTGGGTCCGGTCACCCGCTTCCTTCCCCCCTGCTTTCCCCTTTCTCCCCCTGCCTCCCCACTCTGACCCCCGGACCGAGGGCCCCGCCCTGCCTCTGCTTCCCCCTGCCTCTTCCCTGACTCCCGGAAGGACAGACGGCCCTGCCTCCGCCTGCCGGACAGCCGTACCCTGCCACACAGACACCTTCCTGAGATTGTTCTCTACAAGGATGTATGGATCTGCAGGATCTGTGCGCTTGCATGCGTTTCTGTGTGTGTGAGAGAGGGAAACAGAGAGGGGAACAGAGAGAGAGACACACACACAGAAAACGTGTGGTGCTGACTGTTTAGCTACATGAAAGTGTATTTTCTCTGTTTACTCAACACCCAAAACCATTTCTTCTATTGTAAAATAGATATATTTCCATAGCTTGGCTTAGCCAGTGTCTTGATTTGTATTGAATTGAAGTCTAATTTCTCTGAGTGGCGTCCATTTTGTGTTCTCCTCCCTACAGGATGCGGTGGTGGACAATGAGCAGAGGAAAAAGCAGGAGGAAGCCATGAGAGAGAAATTACTGGCTCAGGAGGCCAAGCAACACGACCCCAAGGTACAGTACTAGGCCTTGTCTGACTGACAGACAAGGCCCAAAAAGCCAGGAGGATGATAATAGTCACTGGACTCAACCAACAGGAGTAAATTGAGCTTATTGTATAATGACTCTAGATGTAGAATGTAGACTACATTGTGGATAATTATGCAGAGCCTTATATTTCCTCAATATATTTCTCACACTTCCAATAAGGAGTTCATGCATTTTGTATGATTGAAATGATCCATGGGCAGCTCAAGCTATTTGGGGGACCTAGGCAGGATTTGATCCTTCCTCCTCTCCCTCCTAGGTCCAGGTAGTGAAGAAGAGGCAGCAGCAACAGGAGCTGATCTCAGAGCTGCGTAAACGCCAGGCTAAGGACCACCGGCCCGTCTACGAGGGGAAGGACGGCACCATCGAGGATATCATCACAGGTGGGCTCAACAGGCAGCCACGCAGGCAGCCACGCAGCCCCCAGCCAGGCCCCAGGTCTCCTGGTCCAAGCCCCAGTCCAAGCAGTCCTAGGGGCAGAGGCCGGGGCCAGGCTAAGATCACTGTGGTCCTCAACTGCTCGGCTGGAGGAGCACTCTGCTACGTGGTTCAGACACCACTGCTAGAGGCTATACAGCAGCTAGACAACAGCAGATTCCAGTTCTGAACGTCCCAGTAGTTTGTTTTTGTGGCCTGCTAGTTATCTAGATTAGTAGTGTCTCGTTATTACACTGTAGCTGTGCAGCTAAGCAGCAATTGAGCCTCAGAGTAGGCATGTAGTCATGTAGTGTCCCAATAGATCAAAAATGCCATCGTATCCCGATGCCCTGTTTCGTGGGAGGTGCAAACTCGGGACAGTTTCTAACTTAACTCTTATTAATCAGCATCTACAGTGAAATCTAAATGATCAATGTTAATAATATGTTAATAATGCTTCCTCCCCACTACTGTTCCTTGCATAATCTCCGTTACTCTACATACAGTATAGCCCTGTCCTCCTGGACATATCGCACGTCTCAAATAGCACTTTATTCCCTGTAGTGCACTACTGGTCAAAAGTAGTGCACTACATAGGGAATATGGTGCATTTCAGACGCACCCAAAGACCTTGCGAGGGCTGGAAGACTCACAGTAGTGTAGTCTGGTCCTCCAGTACTCCAATACTGCGAGGTTTGGCACAGAGAGAGCTGGTATACTGTACATACAGATGTAACAGTTACAGTATAGTTGCAGCAGCTTGAGTGCCAGTGCCGTTCTAGACTGTACCAAGTTGACGGAAGGTAGGGGGGTGAACTACAGTACAGTAACAGTACAGGTTCCTCTGTCTCAGGTGTGACATTTTCTCCCCTCCTCCCCCCTCAGTGCTGAAGAGTGTCCCCTTCACAGCCCGTACTGCTAAACGAAGCTCACGGTTCTTCTGTGAAGCACAGCTCTGTGACGACTCCAACTGCTAGCCCCTACAGTTCCTCCCCCCTAATGCCAAGGTTGTCCAGAACAGGTGTCCTCTCCTCGTTACCCCCCTCTTATCCCCCGTCCCCCTCACTTGCCTGAACACTCTGCATGCAGCATGACCACCTCGTCACTCCCTAAGATTACTCCTTACCCTCCTTTACTAATTTAGGCCAGTCTGCGGTTTGTTTGAATCCCGGCCTTCGACTCTTATTGGTGGCAAGTGTGTCTTCTATCTACCTCAAAGGACTTCTACCTGAACTAACAGGATAGAAGTCAGACAGACAAACCTCTGAATGACTGAACCTGATATTTAGATAGTCATACTGAATCACAGGCTAATGTTACAATGGGAATATATGATTATTTACACTGAACAAAAATATAAAAACGCAACATGCAACAATTTAAACAATTTTACTGAGGTACAGTTCATATAAGGACATCAGTCAGTTGAAATAAATGAATTCGGTCCTAATCTGTAGATGTCACATGACTGGGAATACAGATATGTATCGGTTGGTCACAGATACTGTACCTTAAAAAAAAAAAGGAAGGGGCGTGGATCCGGAAACCAGTCAGTATCTGGTGTGACCACCATTTGCCTCATGCAGCGTGACATCTCCTTCACATAGAGTTGATCAGGCTGTTGATTGTGGCCTGTGGAATGTTGTCCCTCTCCTCTTCAATGGCTGTGTGAAGTTACTGGATATTGGCGGAAACTGGAACACGCTGATGTACACGTCGATCCAGAGCATCCCAAACATGCTCAATGGGTGACATGTCTGATGAGTATGCAGGGCATGGAAGAACTGGGACATTTTCAGCTTCCAGGAATTGTGTCCAGATCCGTGCGACATGGGGCCGTGCATGGGGGTGTCTGAGGTGATGGCGGCGGATGAATGCCACGACAATGGGCCTCAGGATCTCGTCACAGTATCTCTGTGCATTCTAATGCCTGCCCATACCATAAACCCACCACCATAGGGAACTCTGTTCACAACATTGACGTCAGCAAACCTCTCGCCCACACAACGCGCTACACGCTGTCTGCCATCTGCCCGGTAAAATTGAAACTGGGATTAATCTGTGAAGAGCACACTTCTCCAGCGTGCCATTGTCCATCAAAGGTGAGCATTTGCCCACTGAAGTCCCTTACAATGCCAAACTGCAGTCAAGTCAAGACCCTGGTGAGGACGACGAGCACGCAGATGAGCTTCCCTGAGATGGTTTCTGCAGAAATTCTTCAGTTGTGCAAACCCACAGTTTCGTCTGCTGTCCGGGTGGCTGGTCTCTTATGATCCCGCAGGTGAAGAAGCCGGATGTGGAGGTCCTGGTCTGGCGTGGTTACATATGGTCTGCAGTTGTGAGGCCGATTTGACGTACTGCCAAATTCTCTAAAATGACATTCTGGTAGAGAAATTAACATCACATTTTCTGGCAACAGCTCCGGTGGTCATTCCTGCAGTCAGCATGCCAATTGCACGCTCCCTCAAAACTTGAGACATCTGTGGCATTGTGTTGTGACAAAACTGCACATTTTAGAGTGACGTTTTATTGTCCCCAGCACAAGGTTCACCTGTGTAATGATCATGCCGTTTAATCGGCTTCTTGATATCCCACACCTGTCTTGGCAAATGAGAAATGCTCAATTACAGGGATGTAAACTAATTTGTGCACAAAATATGAGAGAAATAAGCTTTTTGTGAATATGGAACATTTCTGGGATCTTATTTCAGCCCATGAAACATGGGACCAACACTTTACATGTTGCGTTATATTTTTGTTCAGTATAGTAAGTAGTACGAAATATAATTATGTAATCAAGTTGCATTTACTGTAGCATAATAGCATGAGTATGGAAAGCTACATTATGTATAAGATATCAGTTCTTTAAGGTTTTATACTTTTTGAGATGTATTTATTTAAAAAAAAAAAAATACAGTATTAAAGAAGTTTGGCTATAAAACCGATCTTGTTAACCAAACAATGCCTTGTTGTTCCATGAAACTAACTAATGTGGTTGGTTTGGTTTCTCTCTAACCTGGTAACAACCTTTCCTCAACCATCACTCTTTTTTCCCCTTCATTCTACCCCTCTGAACAGCTGAACAGAAGATTAATAACAGTATATGCCACTCCTAAACGCTGCTGGGTAAGGAAGGTAGCCTGAAGCCTGGCCTGTCTGCTTTGGCCCTGCTTGTACTGTGGCCCCTCTGTGTGCTGCTAGCTACACAGTATATGGCGCTGCTACGGTCATGTCAGCTGCTTTAGCAAACCCAGCGCTTCAGATTCATTATAACAGCTAGACCTGCTTTACTGTACTGCACAGCAGTAAGATATGCTATGCTTTACAACAGTCAGATATGCTTTACTGTACAACAGTAAGAAACATGCAGCTGAGCCTACATTGCTTCAAGATTTATATAGCTGTTTACAACCCCCTCAGCATTTCAAACAGTCCATCTCCCTTTCCCAAAGAGCCAGCAGAAGCGTACATATCAGGTCTCGTTTCCATTATTTTCATGTAGTTTCTTTTTTATTTAACCTTTATTTAACTAGGCAAGTCAAACAGTATATCTCTCAAGACAAGACTATTTCATCCACCATGATAGTCTTCTTCTACTCAGGTCCCTCCATCACCACCTCCCTCACCTCTTTCTTCCATGTTGCATGCTTTGTCCAGTGTTCTGTCCATCCACCACTCTGTCACCTGTTGATGTCATGTCTCAACGTCCTGTTTTTCCCTGTTAGCTGTGACTTGCGGTGTGCTGAGCAGCTCGATGGTCAACAAGCTCTGTTGAGCCCCCTGCACATCCACACAAACATATTCTGACAAAAGGACATATATACAGAAAAATATACAGAAACATTGGTAATACTATTTGACTACATAACACTGTCATAATCATGACATAACAGATACGTATTTAGTGTCTTTGGCATAGTATCTCACAGAGCTCGTTGACTGCCACAACTGTGATATTATTTTAATGTTTGATTATTATTTTGTTCCCTAGTTAGGTTGTTGACATTGTGATTTATTTGAATAACTTTACCCCCATAGCCTTGAATTGAAAAAATCCATATTTCTCTGTCAATTTTAAGTTGACAATGCAAGGCTATGGGAAGGCATCATTCTCCTATTGGTTAACGGATACCCACTTTCAATTGGCTACCCATTTGACAACATATAAGTCAAATTGGAAAATGTGAAACATAATTTGCACTCTATTTGCAGAAATATACTGTTAGGATAAGCACTGCAAATAGAAGTTCCTTAATCCACAACCTCAAATCTGAGCATGACGCCACTAGAGCAGTCTGACTTCCCAGTTAACCTGAGTGACCCCTCTCTCCCCCTCCCTCACCCACTCACAGATCTCCGCAGCCAGCCTTTCCTGCGGAATGACGCGCTGATCCGGAGCGGCTGGAAGAGACCCTAAACAAACCACTCGTTCCTCCTCATTTATCCCCCAATCGCTTTATAACACCCCCCTTCCCTACCTGTGTCCCGGTGGTCTCACCCACCCAAGGCTGCATCTCCCTGCAGATCAGAGACTGAAAGCCGGACATGACCGAACCACTGGCCCAAATTTTACGGGGGTATTTATTTATTTATGGAGATCCTATATGGACACGATCTCTCAACAAGCAGGTATAAGCACAGACATAAGGTGGGTTAGCCTACCCCCTCTCCCACTGCAAACACACACACGCATGAAGGCACACACACACACACAGAAAATAGAGGACTACAGCGATTGCCAGTGTTGGCATTAAGAACAGGACTGGGCAGAGAGAGTCCAAAGAAGAAGAGTATGGTGAGTTGAGCCCTTAAAGGTGGCTCGCCTCACACAAGCAGGAAGGAAGGACACTGCAACTGCATAATGTGGACATGGAACCACAAGTGCCTCCTGCCAAGTGCCTGCCAACGTGGATCTTATTTCCATGAATGGGGATTTCCTCCGTGCAAGTTGAGGATGGGAGACAGTCGGTTGTATGAAATGACAGCATGTTGACTCTACTGCTGGGATTTCCACTTCAAAGAGAACAGGGTTGTTTTCATAAGGCCCCAGACAAAAGTGAACAGACTGAAACAGGGAGGGACTAGCTGGAGTTGACCAATAAGAAATGCTTATTTTTGTTTTCTGTGGCAAAACGTTTTAGGTTGTGTGCCCTAATGAATATGGCCCAGGGTTTTGCCATCACAGAACGTCTCTGTCCACAGATTAAAGAAGGATTGAAGACTATGGTTAGAGACTTTTAATCTTTGGAGATGTTTCTGTACAAGCTAGCCAAACCAAACTTCCTCTACTCTCATGTCTTATTATTTTGAGAAAGAATAAGTGCCTTTTTGTTTAGACAGTATTATTTCTGTGACTCCGCTATCATTTGTATCTTCAGTTGTGAAATATTGTATTTTTTATTGCATTTGATAACATTACCTTCAAAAACTGTAAAAAAAAAAAAAAAAAAGAAGAAAAGAATCATATGCAATGGTTTGGAATCAGAATTCCAGCTTTAATCACTATTCAGTATTTAAAGGTTGCTTCTCAGCACTGTAATCTAAATGAGTTTAGGCCAAGTGTCTTTGAAAACATTTTATGAGTGGGTAAAAACATTCCATGTATTTGCTTTCCATTACCTCTAACTTTATGACCTACCGTCCAATTACCACTTCAGTCTTACCACTTAGGCCGGGGCTCTATTCAGCAACTGGATCGCTGCAGCGTTACAGATTGGGGGATATAAATTTAAAGGTAATTTCCGATTGAGCCGACGTATGCAGCGTTTACCGTGAATGCAGTCTGCGCTAACGCCGGAACATTGCCTTTAAACTTTAATCACGCTGAACTCTCGAGATACGGATTGAATAGAGCCCTTTAAAGTCTGTCCGATTAAGCCGACATATACAGCGTTTCCGTGAATACGGTCATGCATGTTGGTAGGTCAAGAATGCATTGCTGAGTCTAACCATGTTCTTTATACTCTCGTTGCATCAAGTTTTAGAACTGTAATGAACAATTTCCCCCTTAATAGCCATCAAGTAAGCACAATGATTGTGCACTCAGACTTACAATCTGTGTTTCAATATGGCATTTCCACAAAAGGGACAGCGCCTATTTACACTACTTACATTGCCTTAATGTTGTATGAGACACTATTATAGCAGATATTTCTACATACATTTACATTTTATGTAAATCAACAAATAGAAGCCTTTTACTTGTGCTTTTGTCGTAAGGATGAAATGAAATAGTGCCTGATATTTGATGCGTGTTGTCTAAAAGATGACTTCCCCCTTAATAAACAAAATGACAATGTGACTCACAATTGAAAATCTCTGCTGTCTCTCACTCTCGGTCCCCTTTCCTTCTCTCACTCTCTCCTTTCTTTCTCGCTCTCTCCTTTCTTTCTCTCGCTCTCATTTTTCACGCCAAATGAAAGTCAGATCCACAATGCATTTCTACTATAAAAATCCATTTAATTTCTGATATCAAAAAGAAATAAAATCATAACTAACCGAAACAGAGCAACAACAATCCATGTGTGGGGTTTTGTTTTGCTGTAGTGTTTCGGTCAAAATTAAAAACAGATTGTTCCTAATTTACATTATTCAAATAAAAATGTAACAGAGCAGAAATGTTATTAAAATCCAAATGATAGTGCATACTGTTAATAAAAGTGATGGTTAAGCTAGAACAGTTTGCTATAAGGTTTGTATATGTGTGTGTGTTGTGAATTGCATGCAGTGTAATCTGTTATATAATATGGCAGTTCTGGCTGATCACCTCCAACTGTTCAGCAGCACGTGATTGGCTGAGACTGAGCCTGGACCAATGACAGGCAGGCAGGCAGGCAGACAGACAGTTCTATCAGACATACAAGACAGGCAGGCAGACAGACCGGGCTGGCTGGCTGACAGATGGTTAGACGGACAAGCCGACAGACAGGCGGCTAGCTAGCGTTAGCAGCAAGGCGGAGGGGGAATCAACAGGGGACGCTAATCACGAGGCTAATAGTCCGAACCTCCTGAGGAATGCACTTACAATGAGCAGAAACCGAAATGACATAGGCATAATGTAATTATTACATACATTCAAAAACAAAAAAAACACACAGCATTGTTGTTATAAATTCCCACTGAAGTACCATAAAAACAACTGGCCTCCTGAAAGTATGTTTACCATCACTGACAAAGACGAGAGCATTTTCAGCTTGTTGTTCTACTGTAGATGGTTTGTTTCAGCAATGTCAGGCATTCACAGAGGCGTTCTTGGTGCCAAACTGCCTATTTCCAGGATGAACGTTACAGTTGATACTGGAATAAACAGTCACTGAGATGGTCCTGAACCCTCTGGGCCCCAATATGTATCATCTGTCACATGAAGGCCCCCCAAAACACATTCTGTGTTACCCTCTCGTACCCCAAAGACATCCTCAGTTACTTCCCCGGAATTGTCATCCTGGAATGTCTGCTTCAACACAATCATATTCCTCCATCACATTACACACTCCATTAACTTTCATTCATTAAGCAAAATCAGCCGTTAATTTATTCAAGACTAAAACAGAAAAGGTGGTAAAACATAGTACAGACAGACTGCTATATGTTATTTGATGTTTGTATTCCTGGGTATATTGTCAAGACACTTTGTTAATAGGGTTATATATATATGCGTGTGTAAATATATTTAACTTTTAGTCTGTGCAAGGAAGTAAAAGACAATCACTCAACAGAACGGACATTAGTATGTGTGACGCTGACTGACTCCGCCATGTGGACATGTGCAGTTCTGGTTCTGGTTCCAGTTCCTGAACTACAGTTCCAGAACTCTTTTAGTTCCATCAGCCATGGTCTCACTCTGCACCTCCAGCATAGACCAAACCAGCATCAATTGGCATTCAGAACTGACTGAGTATTCAACTTGGCCCCCTCTTTTCTCCACGTCTTTCACAAACAACAAACACTTCTCTGAAATGGAACAATGTTTTTTTCCCTATACAATTCATACAAAAATAAAAACTTAAAATTGTTCCACTGCTGTTTGTTTTGCTCTACACCTTTGCACAGAGGTAGCGGCTATATGGATGAAGGGGGGAGGGAGAGTAGCGTGGGAGGATGGAAGTGAGCAACATTTTAAAACGAGAGAGTTGAATGAATAATTCTGTCTATAAAATGGTTCTTTTTCTGACCAGAGGAATTTAAATTTTTGTCAAAAGAACAAAATATAATACTGCAATCACATACAAAAGTACTCCTTCATTTTATACAGTGTTCTGGCTTTCTTTTCTGTTGTTGTTGCTTTTCTTTCGATTGGTAAAATTGGTTGGTAAAAGGCATAAGATTAGAGTTTGTTTCTTTGCGGGCGTGGTCTAGACTTGGCTCGGGCATGCCTGACCTCTTGACCCCTGACCTCTAGGCCAGCGGGTCACTCATGTCCTCGTCCTCCCCATCGTCCCCCTGCGACAGCAACTCTTTCTTCTCGTCTGTACTAGCCAAAGAGCTGCGGCTGTTGTGGGCTCCCATGTACAGGGTGGCGTACACTGGGTTGGTGAAGTTGGTGGGCTGCAGGGAGGGAACACAGAAATAATGTTTGGACAAAGAGCATACGAGGGTTCTAAATTAGGTTTCATTGCAATCCAGGTAGTGTAGAGGCAGAGTATCATGGAGTGCAGAAAAGGGTTTTAATGGTGTCAATGCCAAATTCATTCCTATGAGTTAAGAAGTGCTGCAGTGTTAAAACAAGTGTTACCTATTTAAGACGGGTCAAGTGTGACGATAAGTGAACGTGGGTGTTACCTTGTCTGGATCTAAAGCAAAGTCCGAATCCAGGAGTTCCCCAGCATCGTCGTCTGGCTCCCCTTCGTAGATCTTATAGGCTGGGTTTCCTATTTCCACGTTCATGGCCCCGTTGGTCATTCTGTGGTGCTGGAAGCCCTTGGCACTGTGGACACACACAGCAAGTTTGTTTCTTCTCAACACTAACAGTAGCGGAGACGTAGCCACAACACAGGAGCACACGCTGAAAGTACTGAAAGCCTTGAATCAAGCCACTGACAGGAGAGAAATCCAGCATACGTCACCAGCTACATGTACAGTACAGGAAAACGCTCCCACACAGTCAAGGCCGCACAGAACCACGGTAAATTGACAAAACAAATGAGCTTTTTTCAAAGGCCATTTGGACACATCCAGTGTCTATCCTGGTGAATGCTGGATTCTCCACAACGCAAATGTTCCACTGCCACAATGCAGGCACAGAAGCATCACTGATGGACATGTGTTTATACACGTAGACAGGGAAAGGTATGGATGGGTACGGAAGAACCAGTCAATCTATCTGTCAACACACCCCTGCGTCCCTGGGTGGGAAACCCTGTACTGAACAAGAGACAGGAGGCAGGGACAGACAGACCGACTCTACTACAGAGAGACCAGCAAAATGGAGGACTGTCACTGGACCGACAGACAAGATGGTGGCTTAGATGAGGCATTGGGGAGAGGGAGGAGAAGGGGGAGGATCTGGGGGGCGTGACAGGTGATAGACATGACCCTATTAAGTTACCGAGAACGTCGGGAGCGTTTGCCCGGCCATACAGACCTAGAAAAGAGAGAGAGAGAGAGAGAGAGAGAGAGAGATAAAAGAGGGAGTGTGATGATGGGAGGAACAGATGAAAGGTGGAAAAGAGATTGGAGTTTGACCAAATGAGTGGGAGCCCTCACACCCAGACCTCAACACAATGGTGGTCTACTTCAGTAGTTCCCCCCCAAAAATGGGGCACGACGACTCAGTTAGTAGAATGTACTAGTAGAATCCTCTTGTCATGTCAGTCATTGCATACCTTAGAGAGCCATTTCTAACTTGTCAGAAATGTCCAGATCAACTAGCCCATCCCAGCTAACGTTTCTTTAACCCATAGATTTTGTTGTTTTGTGACTCTTTGAGTCACTCAAATACCACAAGCATACACATTAGAAATGGAAAATTACATTAGAAATTACATTAGAAATGGAAAAATGTACAGAATTGCAAGAACATTTGCTTAAAAACTGCTATATTTTCTCTGCAACTCATGACAAAATGTGTAGAATTGCAGGAAATATGCTTTAAAACCTGCAACAGAAAAGTATCCACCAACAAAAGAGTTGGAAGGGGGGCCTGAGTGAGAGTCTGGGAACACCTGATCTACTCTACTCACCCACGCATTCTCCTCTTGTACCACAAGATGGCCCCGACGACCAGCAGCGCCAGTAACAGCAGCAGCAGCACTGGGATGACTATGGAGGCAGAACCTGCAGAGAGAGCAACACGGTCACCAATGAGAACAGAGTATGTGCAACACGTCGGCCAATGAGACGGACAGGTTATAACATGTGTTGTGTTATAATCATGTGTTATAGTCTGTAGTTATAACATGTGTTTCACTGACACTGTAAAGAGACTAAAGTAACTTACTTCCACTGGAGACAGGAGAATCCACAGGAGAGGCAATGACTTCACATCGAAACCCACTCCATTCTATAGGACACCTAAATACACATCACACAGGTTACAGAGAGACACCTAAATACACGTCACACAGGTTACAGAGAGACACCTAAATACACGTCACACAGGTTACAGAGAGACACCTAAATACACGTCACACAGGTTACAGAGAGACACCTAAATACACGTCACACAGGTTACAGAGAGACACCTAAATACACGTCACACAGGTTACAGAGAGACACCTAAATACACGTCACACAGGTTACAGAGAGACACCTAAATACACGTCACACAGGTTACAGAGAGACACCTAAATACACGTCACACAGGTTACAGAGAGACACCTAAATACACGTCACACAGGTTACAGAGAGTCAGGGATCTTACTTGCACTGGGGCAGTAGTGTGCGTGGTTCGATAGAGCAGAGTCCATTGGTGCAAAAATCTAGACAGGTGTAGCAGCTGTGATTGGTTTGACCGTTAGGACAGCTGGACATAGACAGGTACACAGAGACAAGGAGAGAGAGAGAGAGTCAAAAAACACTCTACTTTTTTTGTTTTAGGATAACACCAGGAAAACTCTAATATTAAATTAAAACAAACTGGGGACTGAGCAGAATGTGTGTGTAGGTGTGTGTGTGTGACTGAGCAGTGTGTGTGTGTGTGTGTGTGTGTGTGTGTGTGTGTACGTAGCGTGCACTCCTACCGGCACATGGCCTCTCCTGAGGCTTTGGGCTGACACTTGCCGTTGGGTCCGCAGTAGTCGCACTTGTCCAGCTCACATAGCTGTCCGTAGAACTGAGGGGGACAGCGACACAGCTTCGTGGCATTGGCCGTCTGCTGACACTTCCCCCCATTCTTACAGTAACCCTCACATTTACCTGGAGGGGGGGTGAGAAGCAGAGAAACAAAGCTTCCAGTCACACAGTGAATACTCTCCTTTTCAGTCCTTTCTGATTAGGGAATAAGCATTGCATTAAGAAGTGGATTGAAGACTGGTTATTTATTGCTTCAAAATAAATTATTAAAAAATCGGACAAATGACCGATCCAGATGAAAACCCAGGAACTATACCTTTGGTTACATTGTTATACCAGGCTGATGCAAAGATGAAAAGCTCTACATCCACTTGACTTGGAGGTTGTGCACATGGTTGGGTAAATAACCTTTTACTAACCCATTCTAGAATATACACTCACTGTATTGACACTGGTCTCCCAGGTACTCAGGCGGACAGCGACAGGTGGGCTGGTTGCCCTGGGATACGGTGCAGTTGCCTCCATTGTGACAGTAGTCCTGACAGGTGTGCAGGTTACACTGGGGCCCCGTGAAGCCCTTCAGACAGCGACATGTAGGGGCCCCTGGAAGAGAGAAGGACAAGGTCAAAGGTTAAATAAGACGGGTGTGGACGTTACACTGGAAACAAAGGGTCACGCTAAATAAGAACAAAAATATAATGTAGGCTAAATAAACTCAGCAAAAAAAGAAACGTCCTCTCACTGTCAACTGTGTTTATTTTCAGCAAACTTAACATGTGTAAATATTTGTATGAACATAACAAGATTCAACAACTGAGACATAAGCTGAACAAGTTCCACAGACATGTGACTAACAGAAATGGAATAATGTGTCCCTGAACAAAGGGGGGTCAAAATCAAAAGTAACAATCAGTATCTGGTGTGGCCACCAGCTGCATTAAGTACTGCAGTGCATCTCCTCCTGGCACCAGATTTGCCAATTCTTGCTGTGAGATGTTACCCCACTCCTCCACCAAGGCACCTGCAAGTTCCCAGACATTTCTGGGGGGGGAATGGCCCTGGCCCTCACCCTCCGATCCAACAGGTCCCAGACGTGCTCAATGGGATTGAGATCCGGGCTCTTCGCTGGCCATGGCAGAACACTGACATTTCTGACACACACAGAACGATCAGTATGGTGGTGGCACTGTCATGCTGGAGGGTCATGTCAGGATGAGCCTCCACATGAGGGACGAGGATGTCTTCCCTGTAACGCACAGCGTTGAGAACAAGCTCAGTCCGATGATGCTGTGACACACCGCCCCAGACCATGACGGACCCTCCACCTCTAAATCGATCCCGCTCCATAGTACAGACCTCGGTGTAACGCTCATTCCTTTGACGATAAATGAGAATCCGACCATCACCCCTGGTGAGACAAAACCGCGACTCGTCAGTGAAGAGCACTTTTTTTGCCAGTCCTGTCTGGTCCAGCGACGGTGGGTTTGTGCCCATAGGCGACGTTGTTGCCGGTGATGTCTGGTGAGGACCTGAATTACTACAACAGGCCTACAAGCCCTCAGTCCAGCCTCTCTCAGCCATTTGCAGACAGTCTGAGCACTGATGGAGGGATTGTGCGTTCCTGGTGTAACTCGGGCAGTTGTTGTTGCCATCCTGTACCTGTTCGGATGTACTGATCCTGTGCAGGTGTTGTTACACGTGGTCTGCCACTGCGAGGACGATCAGCTGTCCGTCCTGTCTCCCTGTAGCGCTGTCTTAGGCGTCTCACAGTACGGACATTGCAATTTATTGCCCACACATCTGCAGTCCTCATGCCTCCTTGCAGCATGCCTAAGGCACGTTCACACAGATGAGCAGGGACCCTGGGCATCTTTCTTTTGGTGTTTTTCCAGAGTCAGTAGAAAGGCCTCTTTAGTGTCCTAAGTTTTCATAACTGTGACCTTAATTGCCTACCTTAATTGCCTACTTGCCTAAGCTGTTAGTGTCTTAACGACCGTTCCACAGGTGCATGTTCATTAATTGTTTATGGTTCATTGAACAAGCATGGGAAACAGTGTTTAAACCCTTTACAATGAAGATCTGTGAAGTTATTTGGATTTTTACAAATTATCTTTGAAAGACAGGGTCCTTATTTTTTTTTGCTGAGTTTACTATGTGACTACCTAACACACATAGTGCTGAATCCTAACCTGAGATATTTTCGGATTAATATCAACGCGCGAATAACATGAAAATGTGCATCAAGTTAGGATTCAGCCCGTAGAGTAGTTTGCGGCCACACCAATGACCTACCTGCGACTGAGGCAGTGCAGGACCCTCCATTCCTACAGTAGTCTCTACACTGGTTGACCTCACACCTCTCTCCTGTGAAGCTCGACTGGCACTGACACTTGGCCTGCTGCCTGGCGTTCAGGAAGCAGTTCCCGCCGTTCAGACACAGGACCGTACACGGCCCGGACGGGGGAGCTGGGAGGAGGGGGTGGCGGGCAGGAGATAGGGGAAAAGGTTATTGATAGAGTGTGTGTGTGTGTGTGTGTGTGTGTGTGTGTGTGTGTGTGTGTGTGTGTACTCACAGAACGGAGACAGTGTGGGAGGGGGTCTCTCCACACATGTGCCGTTTTCAGCCACGCGGTCGTTAGGACAGGTGCAGACCGGACCACTGGGGCTGAGCAGACACAACCACTCACACTTCTTCCTGTCACATGGGTTGGTCACTGAATCACAGAGCGATAGAACAGGCAGTAAGAACCAGAGCATGATAAAGGGAAACACCACTGAACTATATGTGGAGTGAATGTCAACAGTAGTGACCTTTATGTGGAGTGAATGTCAACAGTAGTGAACTATATGTGGAGTGAATCTGAGGTATTTTCAATGAGGAAGGGAGCTGTAGACAGACAGACAGACACTCACTCTCCGGTTGTTTGTAGCGGTGGTAAAGGACTATGTCTGTGGCGTGGTTAATGCCAGTGGTCAGGTTCTCCATGGGGCCCTTGCCAAACTTGTTGACCCGGAACACAAAGTTATTAATGTAGGTGACGCCATATATGTAGTCCTCAAAGATGTCGATGCTGAACGGATGGAGCAGGTCTGGGGAGGTAAGGAGAGAGTTTTGTTATCCATGCTGCTCAAACTATGTCGTTGTGAGAAGTGAAGGCACGACTCTGTAAACCAGTGACACCTGTTGGCGAGAGCAGTAATCTACTCACAGTTAGCAATGTCAGACTTTTTGGTAAAATGTACAATCTGTGGAAACGAGAGGAACATTCATACAGAATTCACCCTATAAATACACTATGTAGCAATGAACCCCAACCCTGACCAGTATGAAGGGGAACTGAACTGTTTTTGAGTCCGGTGACGGCAATGACGGGGTCGGAGCCGTTGAGATGCACGCTGCCGATGACAGAGAGCTTAGCGTCCGCCCAGTAGAGACGCTCGTTGAAGTAGTCCACCGCCAGACCTGGAGGGAGGAGGAGGAGAAGCAGAGGAGAGTCAACACAAAACAGAGACCAGAAGAGGATATAATGCTATTTATGACATTATGAAGAACGCTATGCTAACGCTAGGTTAAGTACACCACAATGTATAATGCTAGGCTACAACGATAACGCTATACAGACCTGTGGGCCACTGGATGTTCTCATGGACCAGGGTCTGTCTCAGGGTTCCGTCCATTGCTGCCGTCTCAATCTTAGGGTGGTTTCCCCAGTCGGCCCAGTACATGGTTCTGGAGGGGACAGAGAAACGCAGTCCAAACAGCTCAGCAGGAAATACTGAATATTTTACAGATATTTATATATTTTATTGGCATTCCAGCACAGTTGCAGCAGCTGTGGTGGGTACATAACTAGGTCGACCTAGTACAGCTGGGCTTGGCTCAGTAGCGGTAAAGGGTAATCATCGCTCACCCTCTCTGTGGGTCCACTACGATGGCGTAAGGCTCGTCTATCATGCCTGAGATCAGGGTCTTGCGGTATTGGCCTGACATCTGGGCCACCTCGATCACATCCCTGCCAGAGTCAGTCCAGTACAGGTTACCAGCCACCCAGTCCACCGCTATACCCCGAGGCATTTCCAGATGCCCTACAATCTAGTCAGGGGGGAGAGAAAATATATGGGTGTTTAGGTCCTGTACATCACAGTATGTTGTGAACAGAAAACAACAGATATTTCTGAGCTATGCACTAGACTGCATTCCACTAATATTGTATCACACATACAGTGAGGGAAATAAGTATTTGAGCCCTCTGCAAAACATGACTTAGTACTTGGTGGCAAAACCCTTGTTGGCAATCTCAGAGGTCAGACGTTTCTTGCAGTTGGCCACCAGGTTTGCACACATCTCAGGAGGGATTTTGTCCCACTCCTCTTTGCAGATCTTCTCCAAGTCATTAAGGTTTCGAGGCTGACGTTTGGCAACTCGAACCTTCAGCTCCCTCCACAGATTTTCTATGGGATTAAGGTCTGGAGACTGGCTAGGCCACTCCAGGACCTTAATGTGCTTCTTCTTGAGCCACTCCTTTGTTGCCTTGGCCGTGTGATTTGGGTCATTGTCATGCTGGAATACCCATCCACGACCCATTTTCAATGCCCTGGCTGAGGTTTTCACTCAAGATTTGACGGTACATGGCCCCGTCCATCGTCCCTTTGATGCGATGAAGTTGTCCTGTCCCCTTAGCAGAAAAACACCCCCAAAGCATAATGTTTCCACCTCCATGTTTGATGGTGGGGATGGTGTTCTTGGGGTCATAGGCAGCATTCCTCCTCCTCCAAACACGGCGAGTTGAGTTGATGCCAAAGAGCTCCATTTTGGTCTCATCTGACCACAACACTTTCACCCAGTTGTCCTCTGAATCATTCAGATGTTCATTGGCAAACTTCAGACGGGCATGTATATGTGCTTTCTTGAGCAGGGGACCTTTGCGGGCGCTGCAGGATTTCAGTCCTTCACGGCGTAGTGTGTTACCAATTGTTTTCTTGGTGACTATGGTCCCAGCTGCCTTGAGATCATTGACAAGATCCTCCCGTGTAGTTCTGGGCTGATTCCTCACTGTTCTCATGATCATTGCAACTCCACGAGGTGAGACCTAGCATGGAGCCCCAGGCCGAGGGAGATTGACAGTTCTTTTGTTTCTCTTCCATTTGCGAATAATCGCACCAACTGTTGTCACCTTCTCACCAAGCTGCTTGGCGATGGTCTTGTAGCCCATTCCAGCCTTGTGTAGGTCTACAATCTTGTCCCTGACATCCTTGGAGAGCTCTTTGGTCTTGGCCATGGTGGAGAGTTTGGAATCTGATTGATTGATTGCTTCTGTGGACAGGTGTCTTTTATACAGGTAACAAGCTGAGATTAGGAGCACTCCCTTTAAGAGTGTGCTTCTAATCTCAGCTCGTTACCTGTATAAAAGACACCTGGGAGCCAGAAATCTTTCTGATTGAGAGGGGGTCAAATACTTATTTCCCTCATTAAAATGCAAATCAATTTATAATTTTTTTACATGTGTTTTTCTGGATTTTTGTTGTTGTTATTCTGTCTCTCACTGTTCAAATAAACCTACCATTAAAATTATAGACTGATCATTTCTTTGTCAGTGGAAAATTGCACAAAATCAGCAGGGGATCAAATACTTTTTTCCCTCACTGTAGGAAGTCATGATCATGCCCATGTTTTAGTGTCTGTGTGTGTGTGAATTCATTCCTGCTTGCGTCAGGCCTCACCTCCAGGGTAGTAACACTTCCCTCACTCTGGCGACGGTTGCGGTGCGTATTGGACGATGGACCAGACGAGGAAGAGGACGATGATGAAGGAAGCTCGTAAGAGGAGATCCTGCCCGTGTGCCAGTTGGTCCAGAAGATACGGTTGGTCTTGACGTGCAGGTCCATGGCGTCGATGCGCACGTTGGCATCGCCCTGGAAGGTCTGTTCATAACGCCAGTTGGGCATGCCGGGGTCCAGGCTGCGGATCTCGTTGTCATCAGCGATGTAGAGCACCTGTCTGCTACTGTTCAGGTCTGGAGAGAGAGAGGAGGGAGGTATGGAGGGAGGGAGGAGAAGTGAGAACTTCGACACACAGAATCCATGAAAATATCATATGAAAGAATAAATTATTTCAACTATCTAAGGGTTTGAAGAGTAAAAGTACACTACTTACTGTCAGCTTTGCAGGTGTCGTTGATCCTGGTGAAGTATTTGTGGCAGCTGCACTTGTAGGATCCCTTGGTGTTGTTGCACACATGGGAGCACACTCCAAACTGCTTACACTCATTCTTATCTGAGAGGGGACAGTGAGGGGAGGGTTAATAATGCGGATGGAGCTCCCAGTGAGCGAGTGTATATTAAACGTGGGATTGAAGCGGCAATTTGGGATCGAGAGTGAGATACTGTACGTTAACTTGTGGCTGTAAACTGGGAAATCAGCTCGACCGTGTTGAGGACATTCAGGTGGGTGTAGCGTACCTCCACAGGTGTTGTGGCCAGTCTTCTTGAAGCCCGGTTTGCAGGAGCAGAAGGAGTCTGTCCCGTTGGTGACGCAGTGTGCCTCGTCCCCGTCCCCACACAGAGTCCTGTTACTCCTGCAGTCGTTCAGCTTGGTGTCTGCAGGGTCAGAGGGGAAAATAACATGAAGGATCCGCAACGGCGTTGAGCCATCGGAAGGTTAGCCCAACGGCTTGTCTAACATGCCAACTGTATAGGTGAGTAGTCATGGTGATGTGTTAGCCAGTCGTGACTTTGGGGCACCTGTCTTGCAGTGGATCTCGTCTGAACCGTAGTCCTCACAGTCGTTGAGGAAGTTACAGCGCAGGCTGGAGCTGATGCACCTCCCGTTGGCACACAGGAACTCGTCCTTCTCACAGGTAGGCTCGGCTGGAGGGGGCTCTAAGAAAACACAACGGAGCAACCATCACATTTGCCCCTGAGGGGATCAATTGAGTTGAATGAACATAATGGCCCTAATCCCCTAGCATACAACTTTATATGAAAGAACGAAGAGACATATTTGATATGCATTCTGTTATATGGATGCTAGGGTGGACAGATCCAACCTCTCCACAGGGAACAACAGATCATCAAGGAGGGCGCCAGATAGCCTTGGGTTGGTCTATGTGCAAAAGGCCAGCAGCACAGTAAACTCACGGCAGTTGAGCTCATCAGAGTTGTCCCCGCAGTTGTCAACTCCGTCACACTGTTTGGACACCTGCAGACACACACGGTCGTTCTGGCAGCGGAAACTCCTGGTGGGGGGGCACTGGAACATCCCTGAGGGGAGGAGAAAGAGGGGTTAGGAGACAAGGAGTTAGAACAGGCTTTAGGATCCATAACCTGTTCACACCATCGCGACAACCAGAACTGTGTCGGCTCTGATGTTTCCTTATCACACGGTCCATTCCATCCCGATTTCAGCTTCTGGTGGATGAGTAACCAGGCCAACACAGTACAACTGAGCTCAGCTCTGTAGTGTGAAAAGGGTACTAGTAGACAGGATATGATGTCACAGGATGCGAGGTCACTACTCACTGCACTCGTCAGGATTCTCGTCCGAGTTGTCCCCACAATCGTCCTCTCCGTCACACTTCCAGGCTAGGGGCTTACACAGCGTGTTGTTACACTGGAAGTCATCCAGGGGGCAGTGTTTAGCTGAGACATGGAGAAGGGAAGAAAAACAAATGTAGGTTGTCTATTACCGACCCGGTTCCTAGAAATCCCACCACAGGTTCTAGAATCCCTCTCAAATAGGAAAAAGTTCAATATGACCCCTCTCTTTTAGCACTGTGGCCCTCTCAAACGGGAGCCTGAGTGACGCACACAGGTACACACACACACACTCACGAGCAATGTGACACTTCTCCTCATCGCTGCCGTCCAAACAGTCAGCGTCTGCGTCATAGCGCCAGCGGTTGGGGATGCAGTGGCCGTTCTTACACTGGAACTGGTCACTGTCACACCTCAGCTCACAGCCGTCCTGAGGAACACACACACACACAATAACCTCACTCTCAAACAATGTATGAAACCCTCACACATCATCATCAAAGCACAACCATTACAGTGGATGTCCGAGGACAGAATATCCAAATAGAAAGGTTATTTCATACATCCTCCCCAAGTAAAAAGGCAGATGTCTAAGCTTCAAGGACAACCGATAACACAGAGGGTTGTTAGAACAGTACGAGTCAGTAGTGTTATCTATTACACAAGTATCTGACCCAGCACTGTTGCTATGATCGAGTCAGGCGCGTTACCTCATCAGATCCGTCAGCACAGTCATGGTCACCATCACACTTCCACCTCCCGGCGATACATCGTCCGTTGGTACAGGCAAACTCACTCTCGGAGCACGGCCGCGGCACTGTAAAGACACACAGCGACGCAGGTCTCGCGTAAGGACCGTACAGCTTCGCTGGAAATAGCTTCCAAATCTTTGTCGCCCAAACTCACAGGGGAGAGCATGCTCAACACACAACAACGCATGGACACTCAGATGGAGGCCAAACAATGACGGTCAAAGGAGAGCTCCAGAGATTCAATACATCGCATCTTTACTGGAACTGGTAACATAAGCGGTGTGCCCCCCCCCTTTAACAGACTTAAGCGTCTTCGAAAATATGGCAAAACCTTTGTTGAGTACAACGGCCTCAGGAGGCTATGTAGGAAATACCAATACTTCACATAGCAGTAGAAACTATCCTTTGACCCCTCACTGTTTGAGGAGACAGCATTGGGGACTGGAGTTCAAACATACAAACGACCCGCGATGGGATTGAATGGGGTGCAATGGGAGAGGAGGAGCAGGGTGACATTAGGGTTGGGGGAGATGGGGATGGTTAAAAGTGGAGGCCTACCTCTGGCTCAAGCCAACAGGCCAGTCGGTGTGAAATGAAACATAGACATTAGACGAGGTGAGACGCATAAGAGATGACATTAAAAGGAGTAAAGGCCAAACTGAATGAATTTCTACTGAAATGAATGGCAACTTCGCATGTAAGCTTATGTCTTAGCTACGAAACAGACACAGACAAAGACAAACGCAAGAATCAAACAATTGAAACTGTGTTTTGGGCCAGTCATACGGAGCAAGCCACCAACGCCCAATGCATAATCCCTAGAGGTGCACAAACCATGAGCATTATAAAAAATGCAATGCAGTGACACTGTACTGGTGACATGAGTGAACGAGGATAGTGTGCACTAACAGGGATGACAGAGAGAGACCTACCGCACTTGTCCTCGTCCGAGTTGTCCCCACAGTCGTTGTCGTAGTCACACTGCCAGCGGCCCGGGACACAGCGGTTGTTCTTACACCTGAACTGGTACGGCTCACACGTCCTCTCATCTACACAGACACACACAGTCAACTCCGTAACACATTTATATAGAGTACATGCAATACAGGAGGTCAACGGCATCACAATTGAACCTTCAACACTAGAGAGGTCATTGGCAATGCTGACGACCAATCCATTTTGAGGACCAATCATGGATGCAGGCCCAGATCATAACCAAACTCCATTGTAATAAGGAGCTGAGTTTTTGAAGCTGCTGGTTGAGCGGTCTCTCTGTTCCCTAGGCGACAGAACAGAACACCCACCACATTCCTCTTTGGGTTCGTCAGATGAGTCTCCACAGTCATTTTCTCCGTCACACTTCCACCGGGCCGGGATGCAGCGTCCAGAGTCCTTACAGCGAAACTCATCCACACCACATGTCATCTGGGCTGGAGGGGGGAGGAGAGGAGGGGGCGAGAGATTGAGGCTTGTAACAGGCCAGATAGACTGAGTAAAGGGTGATGGGAGGATGTTACGAGGTCTGTAAGATCTAGTGCATTTGTAATTGACTAGTTCGGTATGTTAGCCAGAACCCGTAAGTAGAAACGTGTATTCTACTTCAACATGGATGCTGAACTTGACTTGTGCGTCTGTCATTAGTCTAGAATAGTCTTCTGAAACGGAAGGGGTGGGGTCTCACTGCAGTTGGCGGGTTCGTCCGATCCATCCACACAGTCATTGTCACGGTCACACACCCAGACGCGAGGGATACAGCGCTTGGTGATGGCACACTGGAACTGGGTGGGCGCACACGTGACCTCGGCTAGAGGGAGAGGGAACAGACCGACGACTGTTACTGACAGGAAGCAACTCACAACCACAACAGTTTATTTATTACTGAAATGCAGTTTACAAGAGAGACCTGATGCAAGACAGCAGCAAGGCCAGCAGTATTACCCCAATAAAGTACACAACATATGTACCAGATGTATATAACGTGCATATAAACATGTAAGCGTGTAGATGGGGAGATGGGGCGTTTGGACTCACGGCAGTCCTTCTCGTCCTCTCCTTCGCCACAGTTGTCCTGTCCGTTACAGCGGAAGATCCCCGGGATACAGCGGCTGGGCTGGGAGCACTTGAACTGACTGGGCAGACACACGTGGATATCTGGAGAACAATCACACACACGGAGGAAGACATGTCAGAGATGAGAAGAGAAACAAAGAGATGGGGCTAAAAAGAAAGAGTGGGAGAGAGCGCAAGAGCGAGTGGGCGAGAAAGAGAGACTGAGGGAGTGAGTGAAAGCATGAACGAGGCTGTACCGCAGTTGGCCTCGTCCGAATTGTCCTGGCAGTCGTTGTCCCCGTCACAGATGTAGGCGGGGTTGGTACAGATGCCTGTCCCACACTGGAACTGGCCTGGCCTGCACTTGAACTCAGCTATAAGGACAAATGGATGACACAGACAGAGACATTCAGACGGAGGCTGTTTTAAAGTCTGAAACAGGCCAACGCTCCTCCTCTACTACCACCTACCTCTCATCCTCCACAATCTCAGAGCCCAGTAGAAGTATTAATGACCCTTTGCTATACATCCACATACTACTCATTCACCTATGTTATGTAGAGCTGGCTTTGCCAATGTCATGGGTTCAATTCCCACAGGGACCACACACACACACACACACTAGAAATGTATGCAATCACTTTACTAAGTCGCTTTGGATGAAAACGTGGCACACTCACGGCATTCTGCAGGCTCGTCCGAGCGGTCGCCACAGTCGTCCTCCGTGTCACACTTCCACCAGAAGGGGATGCACTTGTCGTTCTTACACACGAACTGGACGAGGCGAAGAGGAGAGAGGAGAGAAAAGAGAGAGAATGGTTTAGCAAACAGAGGATGTTGCAAAAATGAAAGACATGAACGACACATAACCTTAGCAGTCTCTAACAACAGTCTTCCACTCGGGCCATTTAAGTCTCCGCTGATCATATCATATTAAGATGAATCCTAAATAGACGGAACGGAAGTCTGATGCCTTCCCATTCATCTATTAATACCACAGCTAAATGGGGAATGTTCTACTTTCTACTTAGTTATACTACCAAAGCCCTGGTAAGAGGCTGAACTTAAGCCGATGACACACCGTACTGTGTAGATAATGACGCTTAATTAACTCACAAAGCATAATAAACAGCATAGTAATATCCCCTCATTCCACAATAGGCTCTGCTGCCCCCTAGCTGCCTGGCCCCTCAATAGCCATATCATTCCACAGTCCCTCACCTGGCTGGCAGTGCAGTTGGACATGCAGGTGCGTCCATCGTTGGCCAGGTAGAAGTTGGTGGGACAGGCACACTTGTAGCCCCCGCCAGGGCTCAGCAGACACAGGTTACTACAGCCGCCGTTGTCTGTCTGGCACGGGTGGTTAAACACTGGAAGCAAAGGGGATGAAGGGAACTCTTAACTGGAACTACCGTGTGTGTGTGTGTGTGTGTGTGTGTGTGTGTGTGTGTGTGTGCGTGTGTGTATATATATCTCCTACCCTCAGGCTGGCGGTAAGGGTGGTAGATGTGGATGTCCATGGGCCGGTGGAGGGTAGTGATCAGGGTGGTCTTGTTGATACCCAGGGTTTTGTGACACCTGTTGATGGACTTGGTCTCCCAGTCAGTCCAGTAGATGTACTCCTCAAACAGGGTCATGGCAAAGATGTGGGGGATGTCCTGGGTAAGCACTGTGGTCACACACACACACAGCCATAGAGTAGTGATTAGTATCATATTACACACAGGGCCCTGAGTTTTACCTGGCCACCACCACATGACCTGACCAGGAAAATCTCTATTGGCTAAAACCTGGGTCCAAGAGTTTTTCCTAGTCAAATCACTGGGGGACATCAATTACATCACAAGGTTGTCAGTCAAATGTATAGTCACACAATGCCCAACGGCTAACAAGGAAAAGTGGTGTTGGAACATCAGCCATTCATGATACCACCTCACTACTGTCTATGGGTTAAGCAATAGGAGCCACGCTTCATTGGGGCTTGCATACTTCTCACGGTTACGGTCATGACTATGTGTTTAAGAATGTTCCTCATCAATGCACTCATTCGGTTTGCCACATGTGTTTGGGACATTCTGTCCGCTGCACGTTGTTACGGAAACACACCATTAGCTACCCGACTGTCCTCTGCTGTAAAAGCACAGTAGGCCACACACACACACACACACACACACACACACACTTGAAACAGCACCCGTTAGATTTAGGATGGTGGCTTCTCATCATTGGTTAATTGATATTCTAAATCAGTGTCGTGGTACAAACTGTATATGAGTCTCCTGCCACCTGGCCAAGTCCTGAGGCAGTTTCTTCTATGGTATTGGAGCTGAGAGGAGATGTTGGTGGATCTACACGGAGTGGCCTTTGACCAGCTCCCTCCCTTATCTGAACTCAAACAGCCCGTGTCCCCATTAGAAAGAGAGTTTGTGTGCGCAAAGGTTAATGACCCACGGGTAGGCTAGCGCCACTGTACCAGAGCACTAACATGGCTCCACTGCTGACTACAGAACCAAGAGAGAAAATCTCTTTCCGTCAGGCAATAGGAACCATGGCCAGTCTGGTCAGGACAAGGCCCACAGAACACACATATAGCCAACACACGTCCCAACTCTATCATGAAACCGCCATGACGACCAAGAAGATATGGTCGGGAAGAAACATTTTATCAGACCACGCTTGATGTGCAACGTGCTCTAGTGTCAAACTGAGGTTTGTGAATGTGAGGAATTCAAATCAGGAACTCCTCCGCATCCCTGCATTCTTCTGCACGGTTGGCTGACAATATAAAGTATTGTCCTTTGTCCGGTAACAAGGCTTGGGGTATTCAGACCTCATGCAGATAACAGCCTCATCAGTAGTCTAACAGAACAATAGTCCTCTCTCTCTCTCTCCTACCCCTCCCCCCAATGGGCCCAGGGCTCTAAACAGCACCACTGTGACCTGTGCGCTGGACCGTGGCTCTCATACAATTGCGTGTGCACAGGCATCTGCACATGTGTGTGTGTGTGTGTGTAGGCTACCGTATGTCAATATGCATTACCCGTGTGTCTGTTGGTCCCATCCAGGCTGGCAAACTCAATGTAGTCCTCTCTGGCATCGGCCCAGTAGATGCGGTCGTTGATGAAGTCTAACGTAAGCCCATTAGGCCAGGTGATCTTGTCCTCTACGATCACACTTCGGTTGGAGCTGTCCATCCCAATCCGCCCTATGTGGGGGTTGTCACCCCAGTCTGACCAGTACAGGTACCTGAGGAACAAGACGGGACAGTATCACATTATTACACCATCAGAACCATTACTAGAGAAAAATAGCACCGTCTTGTTGACATGGTCCTTGGAGCCGGACAGGACTTATGGCCTGAGTACTAGTTGTAGCCTAAATGTCCTTAACGTTCCATTATATTTCACTATTCATTTGTACAGAGGCTGAGTATGTGAAAGCGCTTCAGTCTCAGACCATACAGGGAGTTTCTAGTCTAGCCTTGTGTTCGGTGTGTATTGTACTCTGGGCTGTCCTTCTCACCCGTTGCGTACGTCCAAAGCCACAGCGCGTGGTTCCCTCAGGCCGGTGTTCACCAGGACCGACCGGAAGGCTCCGCCTAGCTTGGACACCTCGATGGTGTCCCGCCCCCCTTATCACACCAGTACAAGTTTCCTCCGACCCAGTCTACAGCCAATCCGTCTGGGTTACTGAGGGAGGTCCGGTGCAGCACCTGGACAAGAGCCAATCAGAGAGTCAGATACTGGCCATCTAACTAACCAGAAAGTCATATTTACGGGCCAACTGTCCATTTAGAGCCACAAAAAGTCTGACTGTTCAATAAGAGAGAAATAAACTAGCCTACTGACCAATGAGAACAACAGACTTGAGAAATAACCAATCTGAAAGCCACTAACAGGTTGGTTGTCCAATCAGAGAGCCACAGACAGGCCAACTGACCAATCAGAGTCACCAACAGATCAATGGTCCAATCAGAGTCAAGGACTAGCCAGCTGTCCACAGACTCAATGAGAGTGACAGACCGGACAACTTCCATACGGACCTCGATGTTGCTGCCGTTGATGTTCATCCGTCGTATCATGGAGCCCTGAGTGGTCACGTCTGTCCAGTAGAGCATCTGCTCTGCATAGTGGAAGTCCAGAGCCACCGCGTTGTTCAAGCCCTGGCACACACATTTTAAATAGATTATCTGGAGCCGCAAACTATATTATTACACACACATTTAGAATTAGTGAATTATATTTCATTTGCAAAGGATCCAAACATTCCAAAAAGATCATACTTTGGATGTTTATAGTCATGGCAACAAAAAGCCACACTCCCCCAAGCATACACACTCGAAAGCACGCACGGACATGCACAGAAAAACACGACACACACACACATACATACAGGATATAGCCTACAATCGGTTTAGATATCACTATCGCTGATAATAAAGCCATGTAAACTGACACCTGGTTAAATAGCACACTGATCCCACACAGTGCTTGCTGTCTCACCTGTTTTATCAGAGTGTAGTTGGTGCCATTCAGGTCCAGTTTCCTCAGGTAGTACCGGTTGGCAAAGATCAGGAAGGGCTCCTCATCTGTAGAGAGACAGACCGACAGTTAGCGGGACCAGAAAAGGGCTCTGTACATGGTTGAACTTGTCATAAAGAGAGGCACATGCTCCCAACACTAAGAAATGGGTCATGCTCCTTGAGGGCCACAATGGAATACATTTGAAAACAGTTTACGACGGACAATGAAAGAGCCTTTCTTATTGGAAAAATCTAAGTAGTCCCTGCTGTTGGTCTTACCAGAGGTGGACTTGCAGATAGTAGGATTGTCCGGTCGTAGCTGGAAGCCCTCCACACAGAGACAGTGGAAGGATCCGTGAGTGTTGATACAGCGCTGGGTACAGGGGTAGGACGTGGTACACTCATCTATGTCCACACACGTCTTCCCATCCCGCTTCAGCTGGAAACCAGGGTGACACCTGCACTGTAGGGCCCAGGGGACACACAGACAGCATGTCAATACAGTGGAACACATTTGCAGCCACGGTAGGTCAGTGCTGAACCAGCAGACTCACACGGTTCACTAATAGGAGGGAGATGAGACTGAGGTGGACAGATATGATATCGCAGAATTTCCAGGTTGTATTACACTGGTAGAAATATTGGAAACATGCACAAAAGCAGATCCACACTGGCGCACACGCACACCCCTTACCTTGAAGCCTATCTTGAGGTCCTCACAGAGCTGGGAGCAGCCACTCTGCTTGCTGTTGAGACACTCGTTGATGAAGCAGTTGAGTTCGTCAGAGCCGTCACCACAGTCGTCGTTACGGTCACACAGCAACGTCTCGTTAAGACACTTCCCATTACGACACATGTAGGCAGAGTCGTTACACTTCCTCTCTGTAGGCGGCGCACAAAGACTGCAATTTAGGTTATGCAGACTGAAGGGCTGACAGCTCCAACAAGTAAGGTTGCTTTACTGCAAATGACCACAGAGAACATTAAAGATGCACTATGCAGAAACCGCTCCGCCATTTCCTGGTTGCTAAAACTCTAATAGTTTGCCTTATTTCAGTTTATGTGACAAAATAAGCTAGTATAGTGTAGTGAATCATTGCACCACCTATACAGCCAGAAGAGGACTGGCCACCCCTCATAGCCTGGTTCCTCTCTAGGTTTCTTCCTAGGTTCCGGCCTTTCTAGAGGAGTTCTTCCTAGCCACCGTGCTTCTACCTGCATTGCTTGCTGTTTGGGGTTTTAGGCTGGGTTTCTGTACAGCACTCTGTGACATCAGCTGATGTAAGAAGGGCTTTATAAATACATTTGATTGATTGATTGAAATATATTTTCCATAACCAAAAATTATTTTCAGCTGGAGTACAAAACGAAAGAGGCAAAAAAACAAAACTTAAGAACAGGAAGCATAGAAATGGAGCACATAGAACAGTTCTACCACTTCTTAGACTTGCTTTCAAGTAGAATGATAGATCTATAACTCACATTTCTATGTGAATTTGGTCGGGTCGCCCAAAAAGTTACATATTGCAACTTTAATGTGTCTGAGTTGACAGTGGCTTTTTTTTTAACTCACTACCAAAACAAAACATACAGTGAGGGATGCTATGGCCTTTTCAGCAGAAGCCATAGGCAATTACTTAACAACATAACCACAAAATGACACAAACATGCAGTGTTATACTGTATATTTGTACAGTACAGATATAGAACACAGTGTGTCCGTTAGACCTGAGTCTGTGCAGCGAGGATTCTTGGGAGCTTCATCAGAGCGGTCCTGACAGTCAAAATCTCCATCACACTCCCAGGTCTTCTGGTTGAGGCAGCGGCCGTTGTTACAGCGGAACTCCTCCGGCCCACACGTAGGATACTCTACACGGGTAGAGAGGTGGGTATGTCAGCACTGAGACATTGTCTGTGTCTCTATAACTGTAAAATGGCTTCCTTTCTAAGTCCCTATCCTTTCAGTTATTGGTAATAACGAAGGAAATTATAACCATATATTGAAAACCCTCCATTTATCCGGTACTGCCAGGTCAGCGGTTAAGGGAAGGAATGGACAAAAAGGAACACATACCACAACCCCCAGCATCACTTCATCACACACTCACCACACTGTGGGGACTCGTCGGATCCGTCAGAGCAGTCGATGTCGTGGTCACACACAAAGTGCTTGGAGATACATTGTCTGTCCTGACACATGAACTCATTCTCATCACAGGTGTTGTTGTACACTGAGAGAGAGAGAGAGAGAATGGTTTAGCAAACAGAGGATGTTGCAAAAATGAAAGACATGAACGACACATAACCTTAGCAGTCTCTAACAACAGTCTTCCACTCGGGCCATTTAAGTCTCCGCTGATCATATCATATTAAGATGAATCCTAAATAGACGGAACGGAAGTCTGATGCCTTCCCATTCATCTATTAATACCACAGCTAAATGGGGAATGTTCTATTTTCTACTTAGTTCTACTACTAAAGCCCAATTCAGGTGTGGTGATTATTATGGAGTGAGTGGAGGAGGGTGTTGAGAGATTGTTCTCCAACTCACAGCAGCCAGCCTTGATGGGTACCACCCATACCATTCTATATTATCTATCAAAGTCCAGTTCAGATCAACTGCGGTGACTATTAGGACATTTGTGGACGTGTTGTTGTTCCCCTCCTACTCACAACAGAGGAAAATAAATTCTGTTGCTTCCTCACTTTCTAACCAAGGTGCCTGGACAGCGGCGCAAACTGAAGACTACTACTCACAGCAGCCAGCCTTGACGCTCTCGTCAGCCCCGTCCAGACAGTCCTTATCCCCGTCACACTTCCAGCGCTGAGGGACACACACATGAGTGCCGGGACACTGGAACGCCTCTGGGCTACACGTCTTGGTTTCTATGGCAACATAGCAGATATTTTTATTACATTTTTTTTTATTTTACCTTTATTTTACTAGGCAAGTCAGTTAAGAACAAATTCTTATTTTCAATGACGGCCTAGGAACAGTGGGTTAACTGCCTGTTCAGGGGCAGAATGACAGATTTGTACCTTGTCAGCTCGGGGATTTGAACTTGCAACCTTTCGGGTTACTAGTCCAACGCTCTAACCACTGCCGGGGCGGCAGGGTTAGAGTAGTGGTTGACACAAGTTAAATGGATCAACCAACTAGTCAGGCTCCTCCTGTGTAAATATGTCTGGGAGAATTTGGGAATCCTGTTGGTAATTGCAGCCAATGTCAGCAGAGGGTATGGTAGAAAACTCGATGTGATCTGGGCCATAAATCGTAGCTGTCGGATGAGTCACTCACTGCATCTGCTGTCCTCGTCACTATTGTCGCCACAGTCGTCGGCGCCGTCACACACCCAGTGGTTGGAGATGCAGCGATGGTTCCCACACTCAAACTCGGTGGATGTACAGAACTTATCTACAAAGACAGAGGGAAAATGTTATCGAATTTCATCTGGGTTACTTTGTGCAAGAATAGATTTATCACCAAATAATACAAATTAGAAATTAGGACAACTTTGAATGAATTATTCAACTCTGACCCCATGCTCGTTGTGTTTATCTATTGAATATGCAGGGAGACCACAATGTGTCTGATCTTTGTGGCACAACCGTGCAATACAAAGTTATGTATTACATCAGCTAAGGGAATACGGGGAGGCACAGAAAGTATCTATGTTGGTCAAGCAGACTGACCACAGTGGGTCTCGTCAGCTCCGTTCTCGCAGTCGTTCTCCTTGTCACAGGTCCAGCTCATAGGGATACAGCGACCACTGGGGCACGCAAAGAAGTTCACCGGGCACTTCAGCTTCTTCTTGTCTGGCGGAGAGAGGTGGAGAGAACACTGTAACGCTTTGAAGATCCTAAAGAAGTTTGGCATTGAGTCAGACCGGGAGTTCAAATAGCTATGCTTCATTTCCTGCCCAATGTAACTAATAGAGTAGTCCCAAAAGTGCCCCCCCGCCCATTTTATTCTCCAGGCAGGCTCAAGAAAACGCTCAAAGTGTTTGAGAGAAAACGCATAACATTTAAAGCCCTGTCCGAATTATATACTGCCCAATAGGCCCTAAAAGGAAAAAGGTAAGATCTGTCCGTCCGTTACCTGGGCAGTTTCTCTCATCTGAGAAGTCTCCACAGTCGTTGTTGCCGTCGCACTGCCAGGAAGGCAGGTAGCACAGCGTGGTCCTCTCACAGCTCTGAAAGGTCGCCCCCTTCACCCCCAGACGGAAGTAGCGGGAACAGTCAGTTGGCACTGGGGAGGAGAGACGTCATACACGAATGAACACTCATTAGGTGGTTAGTTGAGGGGGCTCTTGGGAGCGGCGTCTGTACGTTCAACACGGAGTGTGGATGAAATGGCAGTACTTTTCAGAGTCACATGTGCCCCATGTTAAAAAACAGATGCACTCGCCACAGCATAGTGAATAGTGAGCCATTTCAGACGCAATCCATACTGAACAGCAGTTCTCCATTACTGAGCTCAAATGATCGTTGTTTATAGATATCCGACATGTAAAAGACAGCCCTGTCGACTTACAGCAGTTCATCTCGTCACTAGCGTCCTCACAGTTGACCACCTGGTCACAGCGGCTGGTGTTGGAGATGCAGCTTCCGTCTCGGCACTGGAACTCTCCGGCTTTGCACAGGGTCACTGGAGAACACGCGCGCACATTAGAATGGGTGTAGAAACGGGCGCCCACGCAAACGCACAGGCACACACACTACTTACTGTTGCAGGGCAGCTCGTCGGAGTGATCGCCACAGTCGTCAGTCCCGTCACACCAGAACATGTGGCCCGATGCAGCGGCCATTGATACAGCGCCTGTAGCCTTTCTTGCACAGACGGTTCGCTGCAGAGAGCAAGACCAGCGTCAGACGGCATCCTCTAGCGGTCTTACTATGACCAAATATAGTATGACTAAACAAATATTATACTATTCTCTTTCTTGAAATTAAACTGACATCCCAAAAGAAACAGACGCACGCACACAGACTCACCGCAGTACGACTGTTTCTCGTCTGACTTGTCCTTGCAGTGGGCCATGCCGTCACAGGTCAGGCTGTAGTTGATGCAGTCCCCGTTGCCACATTCAAAGTCGTCCACACTGCCACACGACGTGTTCAGAGCTACGTTAGTAGGGACAGGGAGAGACAGAGACCGTCAGCACCACGTATCCTAACCTCGACCCTGACCCTAACGAGAACCTATTGATTGTCACGTCCCCCAGGCCCCCACCTCTTCTCACCTGAACACGAGTTGTCCTCCAGGAGTCTGCGGTCTCCACGGCAACTACAGTTGACCCTTGCGTCTGAGGTGAGCAGACACAGGTCCTGACAGCCCCCGTTGTTGCTCCGACAGGGAGAGAACTCACCTGGTAGAATCAAAATCAATCAAATGTACTTGTATAGCCTTTTCTACAGACACTTTACAGTAACCCTGGGTAAATATCTGCATAGACATGATTAAGTGTGCCAATTTCAAGCCATCTAGACTACGTTGGATTCAATTGGCAGTTCGTTAGCAGAAATGACCCGCCCCCCTTTTGACCTTCCCACGAGTTCCATCACTCACAGCTGTTGGTGTCGTTGGCCACAGCGATGATTCCCATTGGCTGCTGGGGGATGTCGTTTCTCAGCAACCTCATGTCTCTACCCACAAACTTGTCGGCCCTGAGCACGGCCCTGCGGACCCAGTCAGTCCAGAAGATGTAGTCTCCATAAACCGCCAGGCCAAACGGATGCACAGGCTCATTCTTCACAACCACCTATGGGGGGGGGGGGGTCACATGGTTAGTAAGAAAAGTGGTTTGTCTTCAAACAACCAATAGTATTAGAGATCTTATTTCGATAATGATCCAGAACAAATAAAAATGGTTAGATAAGAAAAAAACATCTGAAACCCCTTGGAGTCTATAGTGGCTGGCGTCAACTCCGTCCCAAGAAGTCACAGGTAACAGAGGTGACTCACGTATCGGTTGCTGCCGTCGTACTCGCAGCGCTCGATCTTGTCCAGCGTGGCGTCTGAGAAGTAGAGTTTCTCTGCGCGGTGGTCTATGGCCAGGCCGTTGGGGGTGCGGATGTCATTACCGATGATCACCAGCATGTTGGCACCAGACAGACTGGCACGCATGATACTGGGGGACTGCTCGTTCCAGTTGGTCCAGAACATCAGGCTAGTAGACAGGGACAACAGGAAGTAAATAGCTTGGGAAAATGGTCAGCTACATAAAATAAAGAAATACAAAAGAGCATCGCTGCCACTCACTCTTGACACTCGTCCAGTACAAAGGCCCTGGGGTGGTCGTCTCCAGACATGGTGACCACGGTGTTGCGGTCGTAGGCCTGCGGTCGGCTCTGGTCGACTGTGTGTCGGGTGATGGTGGAGGTGGTGTAGCTGGTCCAATAGAGGGTGTCCCAGCCACGGTGGTACGCCAAGCCCTCCACTGAGCCTACATCTGGGGTAGAGAGAGAGAGAGAGAGAACACAGAGGGGGAAAGACGGTCAGTAAAGGTATAGGCCCTATTGAGGGACTGGGACAGTCCAGGAGAAAACAGGACAAGACATGATTAAGGTCTCTAGCAAACAGACCAAGAGAGCCAATGAAAGAGCATCGCCTGCTGAAAAGGAAACAAGTCCAAACAACTACAGCAGAAGGGTGCGCTTCAATGTATGTAGTATTGGCAAAGGGAGCAAACCTCTCACAAAAGGTCCTTAAGGGGTGAATTCAACTTTAATCATGAATCATCATTAAAAGGTGGAAGAGGTTGCAAGCACGGTAAACTTTCCAGAAAGGTAGTTGTTAAATGGCAATAGGAAAGGTTCTTATATGGGCATGTCCATAGAGAGAGAGAGAGAGAGAGAGAGAGAGAGAGAGAGAGAGAGAGAGAGAGAGAGAGAGAGAGAGAGAGAGAGAGAGAGAGAGAGAGAGAGAGAGAGAGAGAGAGAGAGAGAGAGAGAGAGAGAGAGAGAGAGAGAGAAGGAGAAAATAAATTAGAAAAGAGAGCGAGAGAAGAAAAGAGAAAAGGTGCTATGAGTGAAGGACCTTGCCATGCCTGCTGTTCGGTATCATCCTGTCATTTCATGGCTGACTGCCTGCACACACACTGCTCCTCCCCCCGCGGACCCTGTTATTCATGGTGACTTGTTATTCCAGGAAGAAAATAAAAACCACACCACTAGAGCGAGCACACACACAGCTTCTCCCTCTACAGTTGTCATTTCAGGATTCTGAAACCCTTTTCTGACTCAAGTAGCTGTGTGACACCCAGCAGAGGAGGTCACCCAAACATTATCCCCTGTAGACTGTTTGAAGGGTCATCCCTCGTGGGCTTTTCTCAGGCTTTCCAGCATCTGCTGGCGTCACACCACTGTCCCATGTTTATGGCAGCAACTGCGCAATAATAAAAGCCTGGACACTGTAACTGTTTGCTCATGGTCAAAAGTCAATAACGAGTTATTTCTTTGAGGTGGATGGAGGAGGGCTGATCAATCTTTGTAACACCTAAAGACAACCAGCCAAACTGTAGCAGAGAGGGTCTACAATAAGAACAAGCAAAACATCCCTGCACTGGTGGCGTCCAAGGTGGCGTCCAAGCCACAGTCGATATTCGACATCCTTGAAATTCCTAGTGACGAGGGCAGACAAAAAGGCGATGTTGGCAAGGAAGCTAGCAAACAACTGGTTAATCAGTAAAGCTATAAAAATGTTCCTGCCAGGGTTAGTGTGTTCTGAACAGTTTCACCGTAACACCTCTGTGACTCTCCTTCCTCCTCCCCTCTCCTATCTCAGCCCCTGTTCAAACAGCAGTTAAAAGACATGCAGGCTGTTACAGTAGTGGCAACATTACCTATCCGACAGACGAACAGGGACTATCGTTCCTAAGACCAACAAAGCCCTCTTTCCCGGTCTTTATCGTGTCCTCTTTGTTGTTGTTGGTCTTCGTTCCTTCTCTCGCGTTCTTGGCTGTTCAGCCGCTTCTCTAGCTACCTGAGGAATCTGAATCTGTGGCCAGGCAGGCAGGATAGCTGAATGAACCTCATCATGGACGACAACACTACAGCACAGCAGTGAGGCACTTAACATCAAGTAGAATTGACTGCTTTTAAATGGCAACTGAGACGGCAGCCAGCAACAGCCATTCCTTTGTGTTGCTTGGTTTCAACAAATCAATACAACGTTAAGGAAAAGACTGGAATGACATTTTTCAATACAAGCTCAGGGCCAGAACTGGGATGATATTTTATTTTTTAAATCCACAACTTCTTTTTTTGTGGGGGGGTGGAATACTGATAAGGAACACTGTTGCAGCCAGCATCAAGAATGGACTCTTCTCTCAATGTCAGTCTCTAAGAAGAAGTATTTGTTTCTAAACTTGGATCATTAAAACTTGTTTTGGAAGTCTGGAGTAGACTACGCCCCTGATTCTATGAGATTATAGTCTTGTTGGGTGTTCTGGCCAGAGAACACCCAGTTACTGTTATGTCACCTAAACTAAACTAAATAAATTGATGCTGCATTCTTGTCAAATAGAAACCGCCCGGATAAAGATTGTCACATCGTCTAAGCTGTGGAAACATATAGAATCTCAACTGCATTCTAGACAAGGAAGAACCGCCCAGACACAGATGCATTGTTCACGCTTCTAAGCATGAAGGACCTTAACTGCTCAGTTAGCTGCTGCCTGTCATTGTGATCGTGTCAGTGAATCTGTCAGTCGCCCTGTTGAAGTGCCAATGTGGTTATGAGTGATAAGGTTTTACAGTAGGAGAGGGTACGCTGGGAGGCGTGTCAGAGACCGTGTTACTGTTATGTCACCTATTATCAGACAGTCATTATAATTACTATCAAGATTAGTGATAATTAGTAGTCTGAAAAATCAGTGCCGCCGTGTGTGTCTGTGGAGGACAGAATAGAATTCAAATGTGCTTTGCAACAAAGAACTGTGGTGAAATGCTGCTGATGAACAATAGTGACGGGGAAGCTTTGTGTAACAGCAGTAGTGGTGGGGGTCAGGGGAATGGGACAGACGGGACCGAGATGACGACGTTCTTGGTGCCCATGCTGGACGGCCTCATCCTGGTGACGGGCCTGGCGGCCCACTGCCTAGTCATCTCCATCCTGGCCGGACGCAGGAGACGAGGTGATTGATAGATTTTGGGGGTAAACTTTTTGTACAGTTAGAAAGTCTTTAAAAAAATATTTTTTTTAAGTACGAAAGCAAAAAAAAAAAGACTCCCAGAGGACGACACATTGAAAGCGTGATTTTTGATTTGTTCCACTGTGGTCGTGTGTGTAGGTGGAAAGCCTCCTCACGGGACAGACACCCTGCTGCTGGCTCTGAGTGCTACTGACCTGCTTCTGTTGCTCTGCCTACCCTTCCACACCGTGGCCATCGCCCTGGGATCCTGGCCCTTCGGCAGCTTCCTTTGCAAGGTCCTTCACCTCTCCATCTTTTCATTCTTTGACTAGGGATACACTTATTTTGATGTACTTCCTTACTTAGATCTTCAACAGTATTTTGATGCTCATGTTGTATAGTACCATGGGAATGAGAAATACGCTCTATAATTGTATTATGCTGATTATTAGGTCGTCAGCTTCCTGGGCGTGGCCTGTTCTTCCGCCTCAGTCTTCACGCTGGCTGCGCTCGCCGTGACCCGCTACCTGACTGTGGTCCACCCCGCCTGGTCTTTCCGCTCCCGCATGCACAGCCGCCTCAAACTGACCGTGGCGCTCCTCTGGGTTCCCGCCGTAGCCCTGGCAGCTCCGCAGTTTGCTTTCCGCACGGTGGCGGTGGCCAGCGCATTACACTGCTTCGCCTTCCTGGGCGGCCTCAGTCAGCTGGTGTATAGCACGGCGTTGTTCCTGTTTGCCTTTGCGATACCATTGGGGGTTATTGTGATGATGTACGCCAAGATCTACTGCTTCCTGCGCCAGATGAGACTGTTGGGACGTGCCCCCCAGCTGGAGCGCTACCAGAGCCAGGTAACCTGACCAAGGTGGCCGCCGTCCGGTAGTCATGTTGCCGGGATAGCCGTGATCCATTCTAGTGTCGCTTCTGGTTTTAACTCTACGCATTCTAGTGTTCTGTTTACTTCTGTGACCCACAGGTGACCCACACGTCAGCGCTGCTGGTGCTGGTCTTCACCCTCTGCTGGCTGCCCTCCTACGGCCTCATGTTCTCCCTCTTAGGTGCCACATTGTTTTTTTTTAAATCTGTTATATTGTCTTTTCAATTGTTGTAATATTGTGGACTGGATTAAACTTCTATCCCTCCCTCTCTCGCTCACAGGGGTCAAAATCTCTGGTATCTCCAGCTACCGCTCCATAGCAATCTTTATCCGCCTACTGGCGTCTTCTGCAGCGGTGGTTAACCCCGTCCTCTACGTGTTCATGTCCAATAAGTTCAGGAGGGATCTGATGCACTTGGGCCGGGAGAGATGTGAGGGGTGCAGGGGGTGCATAGCAGGGTGTACGCGGGTGTTCAGGGGCAGGGACATGGTGCAGCCCTTCAACCCTGTGGAGCTGGATACGCCACCCCTACCTCTACCCGGATTCTAATGGTTACTATGAAAACTCGAATGGACATTCTGTGGATACTTAACGGATATTCCATTTAGCTTTAACGACCCTCTATGGACCAGGTATGGACACTATGAGCTTTCTATGGATCATTTAAAGGACCACTATGAGCACTCTATAGCCCACTCTATGGACCTTCTATGGGCAGTGGGGCTACATGTTGGATTTGAATAAGGTCTTACAACCTCAACCTCACCTTATTTCAATAAACACAATTAGCTCAGCTGAGGACATTTGCTTTCCCCTGTTTTTGATAGCACAAGCTGATGAAAACCACACGCGTAAAAATTGACAATTCTATGCGATGCCCCTGCATCCTCAGTTGAGAGGACCAGCCAGAATGTTTTGCCTCTTGTGGACAATATAACATAACAGGGTAAACGTTAATACTCACTCTCCACCACCGTCTTGAGGTCTGATCCGTCATCATTGATCTGCTGGATGTTTCCAAAGTGTATATCACTGAAGAAGATCCGATTGGCTCCCTTCCCAAATCCTCCGCGGTAGTCAAAGGTCAGAGCGATTACATTCTTCATGTGTTCCGGGTCCTCGAAGGGCTTGATGGGGGCGTTCAGGTTGGTCTCGTCTGATAGGTGGATGCTCTTCAGAATGGTCCGCTCCGAGTACAGCAGGTAGCTGTCGTAGTCGCGGCAACTGCGGCTGTCCTCGGCCAGCATGCCGTCTGCGCAGGCGCACGTTCGCTTCCCCGTTGCCGCGGTAAAGGCAGAGCTGTTCGCAGCCGCCGTTGTTGTCTTTACAGATGTTGGTGCCTGGGGGAGAGCACACGCACATCAGTCTCACAGACACATCCGTCTCACAGGCACATCCGTCTCACACAACCTAACACAGCACACCAGGCTTAGAGAGAATTCAATTTCAGTCAATCCAGGAGGAAGGAATTAAAAATCCTTGTTCAAAATAACTTCCCCTTTTTATTTACTTCTCATTTGAAATATCAATTCAACCCCAGCGTGGACCGATTTCTAACGAAACGGATCCCAACCCTGCCACACATGTTCTCTGTGGGTTTCTTTTAGGGGTTAAATGTCCTTACCTTGTTGCCGGTCCCTGTTGAAGACCTTGATGTCCTTCAGTTGTACACCGATGCCTGTCCTCAGATACACATATTCTGTAGCGTTGTCTTTGTTGCCTCTCTTGATGGATCCGTTGGCGTGAGTCCTGGTCCAACACGGCACACAAAAACACTATCAGTCACTTTCAAACAGGCTTGGAGATAAAACAAACACAAATTGTATTAAATGACACTCATGCGATGGGAATCTAAGTCTGGTAAATGGCAGGACGGCATAAAATGTAGTCCTTACTGTCCGCCTATGGCCTATGCTCCTTAAAGGAGCCAAGCGCTTCAGTCAAGTAAATCAAGCATATGATAGCAGGGTAGCATATTAAGGGTTAAACCAAGACCGAGGAGGTGACAGGGATAGGGCAGCAGGGAGCTCACCTGTCACTCCAGTAAATGTAGCCCTCGAAGACGGACACAGCGAACATGTCCATGTTGTTGTTAACCAGCACCACCTCTCTGTTCTCTCCTGTCTCCAAGTTGATGCGCTCGATCCGGTCTGTCCGCGCGTCACACCAGTACAACAGCCCCTCCTACACACACACACACACACACACACACACACACACACACACACACACACACACACACACACACACACACACACACACACACACACACACACACAAACTGGTTTCTAAAGGAAAACAAGAGGGAGGAGAAAGAACGCTGGGCGTGCGCGAATCTGAAAGATGGATGCGTGTGTGCGGACTGTACCCTGTAGTCGATGGAGATTCCGTTGGGCCACATGATGCTGGAGTTGACCAGGACTGATCTCTGAGAGCCGTCCAGACGGGCCCGCTCTATACGGGGGACCTGACCCCACTCTGTCCAGAACAGATATCTGCAGGGACACACACACTCATATGAGTTTGAAGGCAATAACATTTTTGCCATCATATGACCAGCTACTGCTTGAAATTATTAATCAAATTGCAAACATAGCTGGTTGCTGGACTAATAATAGCCCATAAGTAACCATGCCTTGACACACAGAGCACTACGGTACTCACAGACACTCAATCCCCACTCCCAGCCCCAACTACATACCCTTTCTCTGGGTGCACGGTGATGGCACGGGGCTTGTCCAAGCCCTGGGAGATGACCACATAGCAGAAGGATCCATTAAGTCTGGCCACCTCGATGACGTCAAAGCCCTGGTCTGTCCAGTAGATGTTACCTGACAGGGGACGGATGGAAGGAGTCAGAGTGTGTGTGTGTGCGCGCGCGCGTCCCTGCATGTGTATGTGGTTGCGGTTGTTCTCTGACCTGCTATCCAGTCCACAGTGATGCCCTCCACCCTGCCGATGCCGTTGGTCACCACGTCTTCTCGCCACGTCTGGTCTCTCTTAGCTCGGCTGATGGTGCTCAGTCCCATGTCCACCCAGTAGATCGTGTCATTTTCTACAAGACAAAGGTGATGACTGTTAGTAACCGGATACAATAATCATTACCATCACAAAATAAAGTCCTACTAAAATAGGTAGCCTAGCGGTTGAGAGCATTGGTGCCATAACCGAAAGGTCGCTGGTTCAAATCCCGGAGCCGACTAGGTAAAAAAAAAATATCTGCCGGTGTGCCCTTGAGCAAGGCACGTAACCCTACTTGCTCTGGATAATATTTGTCAATGTTGCTTGAACATAATAAAGTTACATAGTGATTACGTGAAAGACTGTAGGCAGGTACAGCGTAGAAACAGCGTGGGGAAACATCTTTACAGTATGGTTGGTGTGATTCCACATTAGCACTCAAATGACTTGATCCTCAAACCAAACTCTTGTATTGTAATTGGTAGGCCCACAGCAGAATACTCACCGGCGTGGAAGTCGATGCCCACAGCCAGCGAGGTGCCAGACACGGGCACAAGGGCATCAGATTTATCAGACGGGTCCAGGGGGATCCCTCTAATTCCCTCATGTACTGAGTAGAGCAGGAAGGAACCCATACCTGGAGAGGGAGGACAGAAAGTTACTAATGCTACTGTTACAGTAAGATTCTCTGTATATTCTACACAGCACGGCTATATAGAGGATGTGGTGCTTCTATGCCAATGAGTGTCCAAGCGCCTGTGACCTTTTGAATGTTTGTGATTTGTGGATTTGAATAAAGTGTTTAAAATGCGTGTGTGATGGTCTCTTACCCTCGCAGGACTGCTGTCCGCTCTTAAGGCTGTAACCTGCAGTACACATACAGGCTCTGGTGGTAGCGGAGGTGGGCAGGCACAGCTGGGAACAGTCGCCATTGTTATTACTGCACAGGTTGATGCCTGGGACGACAGAGGGAAAAATACAGCCAAACAATAATGAAAACTCACTCACTTGTTTCTCATTCATGAACTCCTCGGAGTTTCGTCTGGTAAGTTGGAAAGTGTGACATCATAGGTGTGACATCAGTGCGATATCCTACCTGTGCCTGTCTGCAGGCTCTCGTTGTATATTCTCATGTGCATCATAGGAGAGGTGTTGTTGCGTAGCACCTTCCAGTTCCCGCCGTCACTTTTATCACACGTCCCTATCTGGTCTGTCCCCTGGTCTGCCCACCACAGCTTGTCACCTAGACACACAGCATGGATATTCAGTACCACAGCACGCAATGGTTTAAATGGGGTTTCACACAATGTTGCAGAGTTTTCCTTATTCCATATTTTTCTAAGGGCAGCTCTGCCTCGAGGGCAGAAACAAATGTGATTGGTTAACTTTAGACAAGAAAGGTGATTGCTTAAAGTTAGGCAAATAATGTTAATGGACAATAAAGCTTTTTCGGATTTAAACTGCATTTAATTCCAGACTCAACATAGACACAATCGAATTACACAATAAAACAACGGTTTCACAGATAACACTAACACAGTAGCCAACCCACAGGGCCAAGCGGATTATTATGACATCATTTCAGCCAAGGTTAACTTGTTTCTGCCTTACCCATGATGGCCAGAGCGGACGCCTTGGTCAGTTTGCCTGGTTTGACCCCGTCCAGGACCTGCAGGCCTGTGCCATCCATCTGACAGCGGCTGATGGTGCCGTTCCCTGAGCTGACCCAGTACAGCTGCTCACTGTCGTAGTCTATAGACAGGCCTATAGGATATAGTTAGCACAACACAATCCCAGTCAGACTCTCTCGTTCACGCACACAGTCTATGTCACAGTCTTCAGACAGATCTGAAGGGGACAAATAGGACAGGCAACACTACATGGTTAGACTCCCTCCCTCTGTGCCGTAGTCTACAGAAAAGGCCTGGCGGGGACAGAAAGGGGACATATAATTACACCCACATTCTCTGACTGTTCCAAAATATTTTCTGTAGTTAGAAACAGGTACTTTTACCATTGAAGACCATAAAACTGAAACCATTAAAACTGATGTAGCCTAATGGTTTGTTTGTTCATCAGGAAAGGTCTAACAGTAACTAATCCAGACCTATTCTGAAGGGAATAGACTGTACACAACGGGGTCGTTTCTTGGACACAGGTTAAGCGTAAGAGAAGGACAAACGGAATTGTTTTCATGGAGGACTTGAATTGTGAGGGCGACCACACAATTGTTTTAATTATGAGCCAAATGTATTGGTTGTCTACACAAAATTGTGAAGGAAACGTTGTGATCTATTTAATAAGCACAGGAGACCAGCAAAATGGATTTTGTAGTGAGGCGGTATAGCAGGAACAGCAGCATCTAGTGGTCAAACATGGTACTGTCACACTAACTTACAGTAAACAATGCAAGCGACTTCAATAACTAATTTCTCTGAACAGGGTGGAAAAAACGTCACCCGATTCACAGGGAATACATTACATAGTATGGAGAAACAATACTCACACTCAAGCACGCACGCACTCACGCTCGCACGCACACTCTCGGACTCTCTGGCTCTCACTTTCTTCCACTTGCTCAGCATTGTTGTACACTACAGTGTTAGTGTTCACCCACTCACCCACAGGGCCCTTTTGATTGGTGAAGAGCATGGTATGGTTGCTGCCATCCATGTTGGCCATACTGATGCTGTCCCCATCAGTCCAGTACATCTTTCTGGAGAAGGACAAACACATGACATGTTATTATACGTTCAGCTTGGTTTGACTGTCACTGAAATTACTGTGACAACATCCAACGTTATTTTGCTGTCGTCATGTTATTCGAAAACTCCATTCCTACTCCAGTATGTATGTGTATGTGTGTGTGTGTGTGTGTGTGTGTACACTCACCCCAGTATAGGGTGCAGGACCAGACAGTGGGGTTTGTCAAGGCCCTGGATAATTGCGTTCTTAAAGGATCCGTCCAGTCTGGCCACGTTGATCTGTTTCTTATTGGCATCATAGCTGGTCCAGAACAGGTTCCTAGACACCCAGTCTACTGCCAGACCATGGGCGTTGGGCAGGTCTGAAAAAAACCAAGCACACATACAGGCAAATTTAACTAAACCACTAACTACAGGTAACTGCCAAAATGAAGGAAACACTTGAGTAAATGAGGGATAAAGTATATTGAAAGTAGGTGCTTCCATACAGGTGTGGTTCCTGAGTTCATTAAGCAATTAACATCCCATCATGCTTAGGGTCATGTATAAAAATGCCCAGTCGCCCATTATTTTGCCTACCATGGCTAGAAGAGATCTCAGTGACTTTGAAAGAGGGGTCTCAAAGGAGCATAGGGGGTTTAAAGGGTGTGTGTCTGAGTCACCAGATCTCAACCCAATTGAACACTTGTGGGAGATTCTGGAGTGGTGCTTGAGACAGCATTTTCCACCACCATCAACAAAACACAAATGATGGAATTTCTTGTGTAAGAATGGTGTCACATCCCTCCAATAGACACTTGTAGAATCTATGCCAAAGCGCATTGACGCTGTTCTGGCTCGTGGTGGCCCAACACCCTATTAAGACACAGTTGGTGTTTCCTTTATTTTGGCAGTTACCTATAGATTCAATAAACAAATTATTAAAAATTAAATTAAATAAAAAATCAGCCTAGTGGATTCCAAAGCCGTATGTTTCCTTTCAAAGACGTTAGCTGCGCTTGATTGAGCCTGCCTTGCCCATTGGAACTAATAGTCTCAAAAAGGTATTTGAAAGAGTGGTCAACCTACCAGCAGACACCACTGTCTCCACCCCAGTCCCGTTGATGAAGGCTCTCTTGATGGTCTGAGTGCGGACGTCTGACCAGTAGATCCGGTGCTCCAGAGCATCATAGTCCACCACGGTCACGTTGTCTATGTCTGGCACCGTGAAGGAGATGATGTAGTTATAGTAGGGGTTGTCTATGTCCACTCCCCTGATCTCTATCTGACGGGCATACAGCAGGAACTGACGGGACTCTGGAGAGAGAATGGAGGAGACAAGAAGAGACAAGGCGGTATAGGGGAAGGGTTACTATCCAAAAACTACAAAGGCAGTATTTGAACATATCCAAGAGCGGCTGAGCTATTCTCATTAGTAAGACAATCATCCGATTGGGTGTTTCTAAATTACAGCAAATGTAGACCAATTGGTCACCATTCAGCCCTCAGAGTGTGTGTGAGTTCCTACCTTTGCAGGTGCGTTTGTCAGCCTGCAGCTTCATAAGGTGAGGACAGGCACAGGAGAATGTCTGATTGTAGCTGATCAGACACAGGTGAGAACACTGGCTCTGCTCATCAGAGGTGGCACAAGGGTTAGGAGCTGAGGGAGAGAGAGGACCAAGAAATGTTTGAATAAAAGAGATCTGGTCCACTGCGACAATGATCCATCGACTCTATTCTACTCAATTTCGACCAAGGCAAATGTAATGAGAAATAAAACAAGATAAGAAAAAGGTATTATTTGATTCAATTACTAAAACACTTCCATCACAGAGCATTGCACTGGAGATTGAGTGAAGGGAGCAGTCGGCAGATAGGGATGGAGTATTAGAGGGAGCAGAGGACAGAGTGAGACATGGATAGGGATTGAGTCAGACATGGTTTGTTTCCCCATCGGTGTCAGAGGGACTGGGGGAAGCTGTCAATCAACTGGCCAGTGAGATTTCAGCTCTGTCTTTCTTAGACTCACATCAGGGCCCGTATCCAGAGAGCATCTCAGAGTAGGAGTGCTGATCTAGAATCTGTCCATATAATATTATTCAGTATGACCTAAAAAAGGCAAACTGATCTGAGATCAGCACTCCTACTCTGAATTGCTTTGTGGATACAGGCCCAGTTCTCTCCGTCTGTTGACCACTGTGTGATCAGCTCAGGGAACAGTCTATTAACCCCTGACTGACTAAAGGTCTGGGGACTCCTATCCACTGATCACTATATAGGGGTGGCAGGTAGCCTAGTGGTTAGAGCGTTGGGCCAGTAACCGAAAGGTTGCTGGATCGAACCCCCGAGCTGACAAGGTAAAAATCTGTCATTCTGCCCCTGAACAAGGCAGTTAACCCACTGTTCCAAGGTTGTCATTGTAAATAAGAATTTGATCTTAACGGACTTGCAAACTTAAATAAAGATCAATAAAATAAAAAAATATACGTGGAGAACAAATCACATCTTATAGTGTATGATGCCATATGACTGGACATCTAGGCTGCCACAACAACATAGAATGAGTTAGTTACACAAATCAAAATCAACACAAAACATGTGTCTTCAAGACAAGCCATCTAAGCCCAGTTAGACATGCCTTTACCACCAGATGTAATTGGAGTAAACTGTACATGGAGTATGTCTCGCCGTGTACTCTGTCCTGTAAAGGCCAAATACTGAAAGGCCAAATACTGCAGTGGGGGTCCTTTATGATCCGCAGTGTGTGTGTGTGTCTACAAGGTGTTAGAAACCATGCTACGTCTCGTAGAACATGGAGGCGACGCAAAACACGTCACACAGTAGTGACGGTTAGCCGTCCCAGGGGATTGGTGCGTTTGGCTTCAGGAGCGTACCTCTCTGCAGTCCTGCCCTTTCGTTTGACACTGCACCAAAGTGTGTGTCACTGTCCAGTTAGCATTGAGAGGCAGCTGGGAAGTGTGGGGTGGCTTGTGTGTGTCCGCTTGCATGTGTCTGCATTTATGTGTGTGTCACCTACCTTGGGGCTGTCTGGAGGGATGATACACCTGCAGGTCGAAGGGTTGTGTGTTGGTGCGTTGGACCACGGTTACGTTGTTGCCGGTCCACTTGTTGGCCTTGGCCAGAGTGTTGGTCCTCCAGTCTGTCCAGTACACCTCTCCTCCGTACATAGTGACAGCAAATGGGTGGGACAGGTACTCATGACCCCTCAGCACCTCGATCAGACCAGAGCCGTCATACAGAGCAGAGTAGATGGCATCAGACCTGGGGAGAGAGCGTCTGGGTGAGTGTGTGCGTGTGTGGGGTGTGCGTGTGCGTGGTAAGGAGAGCGACAGTACCTGGCGTCGATCCATACAATGCGTCTCTCCATGTAGTCTACAGTCAGTCCGTTGGGCCAGCCGCCGCTGCCAGTCTCTCTGTGGATAGTCCTCCTGCCCTCACCACTCATAGATGCTGCCTCTATCCTGGGCAGACTGGCATCCCAGTCCGTCCAGAACAGAATACTGACAACAGAGGAAAACAAAGAGAACAAAGGGAGACGGAGACAAATTCATGAATATTCAGCAGTAGTCATTCACACATTGTCGGAATAGGTGAAGGGGGACTATAAACGTCCCCTTTTCAGGACCCTGTCTTTCACAGATCTTCATTGTAAAGGATTTAAACACCGTTTCCCATGCTTGTTCAATGAACCATAAACAATTAAGGAACATGCATATGTGGAACGGTTGTTAAGACACTAACAACTTACAGACGGTAGGCAATTAAGGTCACAGCTATGAAAACTTAGGACACTAAAGAGGCCTTTCTACTGACTCTGAAAAAGGGAGATAGAAGATAGAACGGACAGTGGCAGACCACGTGTAACAACACCTGCACAGGACATCTGAACATCACACCTGTGGGACAGGTACAGGATGGCAACAACAACTGCCCGAGTTACACCAGGAACGCACAATCCCTCCATCAGTGCTCAGACTGTCCGCAATAGGCTGAGAGAGGCTGGACTGAGGGCTTGTAGGCCTGTTGTAAGGCAGGTCCTCACCAGACATCACCGGCAACAATTGCCTATGGGCACAAACCCACCGTCGCTGGACCACACAGGACAAGCAAAAAGTGCTCTTCACTGACGAGTTGCAGTTTTGTCTCAGATTCACGTTTATCATAGAAGGAATGAGCGTTACACCCGAGGCCTGTACGATTTGGAGGTGGAGGGTCCGTCATGGTCTTGAGCGGTGTGTCACAGCATCATCGGACTGAGCTTGTTGTCATTGCAGGCAATCTCAACGCTGTGCGTTACAGGGAAGACATGTGGTACCCTTCCTGCAGGCTCATCCTGACATGACCCTCCAGCATGACAATGCCACCATCCATACTGCTCGTTCTGTGCGTGATATCCTGCAAGACAGGAATGTCAGTGTTCTGCCATTGCCAGCGAAGAGCCCGGATCTCAATCCCATTGAGCACGTCTGGGACCTGTTGGATCGGAGGGTGAGGGCCAGGGCCATTCCCCCCAGAAATGTCCGGGAACTTGCAGGTGCCTTGGTGGAAGAGTGGGGTAACATCTCACAGCAAGAACTGGCAAATCTGGTGCAGTCCATGAGGAGGAGATGCACTGCAGTACTTAATGCAGCTGGTGGCCACACTAGATACTGACTATTATTTTTGATTTTGACCCCCCCCCTTTGTTCAGGGACACATTATTCAATTTCTGTTAGTCACATGTCTGTGGAACTTGTTCAGTTTATGTCTTAGATGTTGAATCTTGTTATGCTCATACAAATATTTACACGTTAAGTTTACTGAAAATAAAACGCAGTTGACAGTGAGGACGTTTCTTTTTTTGCTGAGAGAGATATATATATATATATGTATTTTTTTTTTTTACAGTTCTATATAGAAGATTTATCAGAGTACCACTGCTTGTATATGATCTACTATTTCCAGTTCTATAGTATCTGTGGTATGGTATCTGTCACTGTGGTGGTTCAATGGTTTTATTCTCACCCGTCTCGGGGGTCCAGGGCGATGGCCCGGGGGGTGCTCCACCTCTCCAGCCAGTAGAGTGGTCCTCATGGTTCCGTCCAGCCTGGCCACCTCTATCTGGTCCAGGTTACTCTCCACCCAGTAGATGTTCCCTGCTATCCAGTCCACCGCCAGACCCTCTGGAGTGGCCAAGCCATACTGGATCACTACCTCGAAAGTGGTCAGAGCTGGGAGGAGGACGGGGAGGAGGGAGAGAGGGAGAGGGCAAGGGATGGGAGACGGCTGGGTTAATGCCTTGCATGGGAAATTCTAGATTTGTTTGACACTCCCATCACTGACCTCAATACACAGACAAAAACTATTAAGACAGAAATTGAAGAAAATAACCTGATCAGACTCCTCTTTATAATGGACATGACAGAAATGACACACAGTGAACCAAGCTGTATTAAAAAGGTACTTGCAAATGGGGCAACATTTGCTGGAGTAATACAATATGTCTGTCTAGCTCATGGCAAAAGACAGCAGTTAGAGACTAACTCTATCCAGCAGCACACACGCTTCACTGATGCAAACCGCTGACGAACGGAGCAGACTGTTTACAATTCCTTCTCTGTGGAATCAGAATCAGTCAGTGGTATGGCACGCACTGTTTATCACTGTGGGATTTCTAGAAACACTTTGCTAACAATCACAGAATGAAGGTGGTGATTTCTGGGAAACTTTTGAGAGAACCCACCTACGCACGCACGCGCAGACACACACAGTTCCCGGAAAAGCCTGGCACCCCAATAAAAGCTATGCAGTAATGGTGTACAGCTGATGATTCTGTGGAGTCCTTCACATGGCCTTCCAACAGTCATTAGATTACAGCATTGGAGGGAGAGGGCCTCTTCACAGCTTGGTTGTTGTTATACTGCTGGAACCACAGTTGGCTTTGCCTGGGAGGCTGTGTGTGTGTGTGTGTGTGTGTGTGTGTGTGTGTGTGTGTGTGTGTGTGTGTGTGTGTGTGTGTGTGTGTGTGTGTGTGTGTGTAGGGAGGCAACTTTTTGTTGTTGTCATGTTTGACCCTGTGGCGATACCAGCGTCGCAATATTTTTTCCATGGCAAAAATGAAAACACAAAGCAGACCAAACTCTTTTTGGAGCCCTACGCTAAACACTGAAACATTTTAAATCAGCAGAAGCTGATCTCTGGTGGAGGGAGGGTTGTTTTTAAGAGGGTTAGAGGCGTGGGAGGGGGCCTGGGAACAGGGACTAATGTAATGCACTGGTTCCTACGCTACACCACAGTAGGAGTGTCTGTTGCTCTGCCCCAGGGTGGCTGCAGTCACGCAACGGAGCGGTGAGACAAATTTGAAGAGACAAAGCCTTCCGTCGTTCTGTGTGTGTGTGTGTGTGTGTGTGTGTCCCTGGATTTCTTCTGTGTGGATTCTGGGAACACACCCTTGATTGGCCAACAGACCTGGGGTTGGGGGTGGGGTGGTAGGGGTCTGAAGTTGGGAGGAGAACAAGGGCCAGCTGTGACCTGTCTTGGGGATTTATGCTGAGGACATTAATATACATCTTGACTAGATTTGACAGGCGAGGCTACTATGAGACAAAGCTGTTGTACGAGGGAAGTACATTCAGAGAAAGTGCAAACTTTGTAACTCATTTGTGTTAGTGCTCAGACTAAGAGGAAAAACACTGTCCTTTCTACTCAATTTCCAGATGCTTTCTAATTTGAAGCTATGCCAAGCAGACCTTTAGACACAGTCGTGATGGGTTTTCCAGAAAGATCTTCTGCCACCAACCTGGTCTCTGTGTGATCGCAGTCATCGTCATAGCATACCTTTAAGATCCCAGTCTTTTTTGGCCCCTTGATCCATTGATATTGGATTTCAGTTTGTATTGACTGTCACATCATGGGCTCTATTTTAACAAACCTAACGCAATGGTAAACCGAGGCCCAGGCGGTAGTGCTATAGGTTGGGGGGGGTGTTCTAAATGTTTTCACTATTACAATTATCGGCGCACTTGCTGGCATTGGCGTGAAAGGGCTGGGTTTTGATGAATAAACACGTTCTGGGTGTGTCGAGGCAAGGCCCTTTTAGAATGTGCTCCATGGCAAAATATGCGGTTGCTTCAGGTTGTGTATTTACGGTATTTTATGTATTGCCTGGGAATCAACTCCAATCCTAATGTTAGTCCGTTATACTAAGTTAAACAGCTTACAGAAACAAACATGTTGACTATCCCATCTTTGCTAAATAGGTTAACTTAAACACATTTGCAGTCCACATTGTTCTTAGTAATTGCATGGCTTCAATAGCATTCACACTGATATAGAGGCTAGGCCTACTGTAAATATAGCTGAGCATGGACATGCCAAACATTGTCAATAAGCAAGATTAAATTCATTATTGATTAGGCCTAAAAAGAGAACAAATTATGCTAATCAAATCCTTGTTTTAAATAGGCTGTCACACTTACAGACTCTCATTTCTCCCTGTGGGTATATAGTATTAAATGAACACAGATTATGGAGGGCTTTATGCACATCCACATTTCCCACAGTAGCTGGACAAAGATCCAATATATAGAGAAAGGTAGAATGTCCACTCGTCATTATACTGCTCCCAATAGGCCTATGTTTCCTGAACATAAATCGGAAACAATTTTACAGATCAGATCGCATTCCCACGTCTCCAGCAGTTCAAGCGCTCTACAGACGTTATCGCCATAAAACTAGGAAGGTGAATCATTCTAACACAATTCAACCAAAAACAAGCAATCCTTTTTTTTCTTCAACAACAATAAATAAATGTCAAAATGTAATGACACCGTAAAATCGGCAGGGGGAAAAAAGACACGCATTGTCGTTGAACCAGCCTTTGATAAAGTAGGCTTACGGGAGGGCTTGGGTTTTGAACATATGAAAACAGAAAACAAGCAATTTGTACAGGTAACAGATAACTTCTGAATACGAGCTTCACCGGTATTCACGAGGTTCTCATCTCTCATTTCACCACGGACCATGGACAC